>JBBGZY010003128.1:0-238772 GCA_037952925.1 Lithobates clamitans | reverse complement strand
CTAATCGCTGTATAAATGTGAATGGTCCCAAAATGGTGTCAAGTGTTCGATGTGTCCGCCGCAATGTCACAGTCACGATAAAAATCTCCGATCACCGCCATTACTAGTAAAAAAATATAATAAAAATGCCATAAAACTATCCCCTATTTTGTAAACGCTATAACTTTTGCGCAAACCAATAAATATACGCTTATTGTGATTTTTTTTTTACCAAAAATATGTAGAAAAATACATATCGGCCTAAACTGAGGAAAAAAAAAAAAATTGGGATATTTATTATAGCAAAAAGTAAAAAATAGTGTTTTTTTTTTAAACTTGTCGCTCCTCTTTTGTTTATAGCGCAAAAAAAAAAAAACGCAGAGATGATCAAATAGCACCAAAAGAAAGCTCTATTTGTGGGGAAAAAATGATAAAAATTTCATTTGGGTACAGTGTAGCACGACTGCGCAATTGTCATTCAAAGTGCGACAGAGCTGAAAGCTGAAAATTGGCTTGGGCAGGAAGGGGGTGAAAATGCCCGGTATTGAACGGCCGGCTTCTGTTGGACCGGCTGCCATACACACGGGCTGAATTGGCCTGTTTCTACTGAACTGGCCGATGCCACCCGACAGTCGTGTGCACTAGGCTTTATTGAAGAACTGAACTGCCTGCGGATGGTGCCAAGTCAGTAGGTCACCATACTGTCCAGACAGACTGAGTCTAGTAAGGTATGTCTATGCCTAAAGTGGCATTTGAAACAGAACACTGGTCAGTTATTCTCCAATATTAGGCTAGGTTGAGGAACTGGCTCTTTGGTTGTATTGTGGTGTAGTCTCAGAGATAGTCACAGTAGACCAATTTGTATGTGGTATCTTGGCAGGGAGCATGGCTTGGTCAATAGACTTGCTGAACAAGATTACAAATCCTTGGCAGATAAAACATTTCAACTATGTATCCAACTCACGTTCCATTTAAGGTTAAAATGTAACTACCAACATATTAAACTATTTTTTTCCCTCAAATATGTAATAAAATAAATGTACTTTCATCTGAACGAGTAGACAGTTACCTTGCCAGTCCCCAAGACATAGCTGCCAGGAGTGACTGACAAGGTCAGAAGGTCCCCTTGAAGTTAGGTGCAGTCTGTACTCCCCACTGTAGGTGGCACTCGACTGAAGTGGCAATGCAGAAGGGAAAGGAAGTTGTGAAAAGCTTGGTTTCTCCTCGACTTCCTGTGGTCACAGGGAGACAGTGGTCTGATTGGACGCTGGCGCTCCATGTGACTCCAGCAGACATCTTGGATCAGGTAGAGTCTATTTGGGACCCCAGCTCCTGGGTTTGGTGCATTTGATGTGAATGGCTAGCGTAGGGACAAAATCCCCACCTGACAGGGTTTAGAGGTAGGGAAAGGTTCCAGTGGAGTAAGGAAAGTGCAGGGACTACATCTATCATGCTTCAGGAAGCCTCCCCTTTGGGTGTGGACCAGCCAAGCCGCCTTCCGCTCCTCATTGCAGACAATGTCGGCACATTTGAGACTTCAGACCGTTGTCTCTGATCATAAGTGGCCCTGGACAGGTGTCCCTACCTTTGGGCCTGAATAAGTTGTGTTTGTACCTTTTCTACAATAGAACTTAATTTCCTGACTCTGTGTGTTTACTACCCGCTACACCATGACCATTGCCCGATCCCCACATTACTGACAGACCCTGGCCAAGATCATCAAATGCCTGTGATCAGTGGTGTAAAGAAAGGGGTAGCAACCATAGCCTCAAGCCTCAGCTCTGACCCAAATCCAGAATTCTTTGTTCTTTCCTACTCTAGAAATGGAGGTATTATAAGTTTATCAACCTTGTGCCCACAAGGTATTCGTATTAGTCATGTTAGGATGTCTTGTCAGACGCCCCCCCCACCCCCCACCCCAAATATACAGCACCAGCCGCCACTGGTTGTAGCTCATCATCTGCACTAGGGCCTAGCCTTTTTAGCTCTGAATATATATAAAAAAAAAAAAAAAAAAAAAAATCGCACAAGAAGTTCCAAGACCCTGAGCTTCTATGGCATCTGCCTGAAGGCTGTACACATCAGAACTTTGTACCTGGACTGACTCGAAAGAAGGTGAATTGGCACAAGGGTATCAGGGTGTATTGTTACCATTAGATCTAACAGGACCACGAGTGCACCAAACCCTAAAGGTGCTCCGTTCTGTAAATACAGACTTCAACAAGGTAGATTGTTGGCTCTCTAAAGACTAACGTGAGGAGCAGACATTTTTTATACGAACGTTGGCTCAAACTTGTCTTGCATACACACGGTCGCACAAAGTTGTCGGAAAATCCGATCGTTCTGAACGCGGTGACGTAAAACACGTACGTCAGGACTATAAAACGGGGCAGTGGCCAATAGCTTTCATCTCTTTATTTATTCTGAGCATGCGTGGCACTTTGTCCGTCGGATTTGTGTACACACGATCGGAATTTCCGACAACGGATTTTGTTGTCGGAAAATTTTATATCCTGCTCTCAAACTTTGTGTGTCGGAAAATCCGATGGAAAATGTGTGATGGAGCCTACACACGGTCGGAATTTCCGACAACAAGGTCCTATCACACATTTTCCGTCGGAAAATCCGACCATGTGTACGGGGTATAAGACTGGGAGGTCATTAAAGTTCATGTGCGTGTAAAGGCAGGTGTCCCAATACTTTGTGTGTCCCAATACTTTTGGGTGTGTGTGTGTGTGTATGAGATTATATATAAATTCTCTGTATATTTTTACTACGCAGAGTTATCCGACTTTTCAAACCTCGGTAATATTTCATAGTTAAACAGTTTACTTTTTGAAAATAATCTTTCACAATGCTCCTTACACGGATCACTGACTATTACAACTGAATTACTGAAATCCGCCACCATCTCCAATAATACAAGAAACAGACAATATATTATTATGAGCGGTATAACAATGCACATAAAACAGAACAGTCATTCTGAAACATTGTGAAAACTGATACAAGGCCTCCATAACACAAAGACAAACCGGGGAAATACTTCACATGGAAATGTATTTTCTGTATAATACATGATGAAATCAGCATTCCATGGCCACAGATGGACCCCCTTAGCCTGGTATTGGGGCCCTCTGCCAGTTTCCGCTGAAGCAGCCCCTTATGGCCCTTGTACACACGATCCGAATATTGTACGAAAACTGTCATCCGAGGAAGAATCGAACGATTTTTGGATCGTGTGTACGCTACTTTTGAGCGCCGATCACGGTCGTATGATAGTCGGATCGTTAGTACAGAGCTTTCGAGAGCCGATCATGACAGTTCATCCGATATTATTCGACCGGACAAGCGTGAAAATTTTCCTCGTACGATACCAGATCGTACGATTGTCGTTTGGTCAGTATAGTTATCGTCCTAAAATACAATACAAATACATTACAACACATGACATCACTTCCGATTTTTTTTTTTCTGTCGTACGAGCATTTTCGTGACTTTAGTTACCTATTCAATTTCTACTTGCGACTATTAAGCGAAAAAAGTTGTATGATCTGTCGTACGATATTCGGATTGTGTGTACGGGCCATAAAAAGGTAAAGTTTTCATTAACAGACAATTTGGCGAGTAGAGCCAGAGTTACCAATTTTTCAAAGTGTGACACGATCATATATATTTTTGTGCACGATCGTGTCGCACTTTGAACAATTGGTAACTCCGACTCGACTCGCCAAACTGTCCGTTTAAAGAAAACTTTACCTTGGGGGGCTTATTCAGCGGAAACTGGCAAAGATTGACATGATCATGCACAAAATATATGATCGTGTCACACTCTGAACAATTGGTAACTCCGACTCAACTCACCAAGTTGTCCGTTAGTGAAAACTTTACCTTAGTACTTTAGCGGCAAAGAAAAATGTATTAGATGTATCATTTAAGGACGATGAGGCCCGATTCACACTGTGCACGAGACTCTGGCATTTAGGTGCCGGTGGAAGGTACAGGCTCACCCTCCGCCCCCAACTGCTGGAAGCCTATCAAACGCTAGGAGGGGCTGACAGCTGCTGCGGCTGGACGGCGCACCAAGCGGTACTCAAGTTTAGTGCAGGATCAGGAATGAACAGCCTGGAATGCAGACGGCTTGCGTTCTCAGCATTGGTCTCTGGGCACCAAGCCCAAGTATCGCTCAACGCACTGACTGTCCACGACGAGCTTCTGGCAACGGTGTTGGGTGATGAGCCTGTACCTTCCACCAGCGGCTAAACGCTGGAGCCTCAGGGACTGAGGCTAATCTAGAAAATATGATCCGCATTCCGGTTGTTGCTCTTAAAATTTCTTCATTTTTTGAATAGCCACAGTGAACAAAACACAGATTAAGTCAGTTGACGTGTTTCAGCCTATAAGGCCTTAATCATAACCTGAGACTGATCTAGCAGTATGAATGAGGTCTACATGATAGGGTAACTCTTTTATGTCACAGTAACATATATGTGCAGTAGCAAAAAGCTGGGCTTTAACGCCCCCCCCACGCCGCACATAGGTGTCGCTGGGGGGGCAATATTTATGTGCTCCATGTGTGTTCCAAGATCAAAGTTGCCAAAGATGATTCTCGGTCCCAAGAAGACATCGGTAGCCAGCAGAAACATATTCCGATCAGGTGACAGCCTGATACAGTGGTCACATGATCTCAGATCCTTAAACGCGCTCCCCCCTCCTCCAGCCGTTTAAAACGGAGCTCCACCCAAAAACGGGGAAGTTACACATTAAGGCACCCACCCTCCTCTGCCTAACTCGGCATGCAGTTTTGGTTGGCGGGGGGGGAGCGGGTACCTAGTTTTGGCAGGTACCCGCTCCCACTTCCACTCAGATCACCTAATTCAGGGGTCTTCAAACTGCGGCCCTCCAGTTGTTCAGAAACTACAATTCCCATCATGCCTAGTCATGTCTGTGAGTGTCAGAGTTTTACAATGCCTCATGGGATGTGTAGTTCTGCAACAGCTGGAGGGCCGCAGTTTAAGGATCCCTGGCCTAATTGATCAAAACTGAAGTTCTCCTTCCACCCCCACCCTGCAGTCTTCTGGGACACATCATAGGTCCCAGAAGTCTGTGGGACTATTCACAAAGCACAGCTCGTGCATGCCCAGTGGGCAACTGGCTGTGAAGCCGAAAGCTGCACAGCCGGCTGCCCACAGTTAGGATTCTGGCGCCGGGACCCCGGAGGCTGATGAAGAACTGAAGAACTAGCCCTGGTAGGAACGGCGCTGGATCCCTAGATAGGCAAGTGTCCATTTATTAAAAGTTTGACTCCTGCTTACTTTCATTCTTTTTTTTTTTTTTTTTTTACAGACTGAACCTCCTCTAAGAATATTTAAAGGGGATGCCAGGGCGGGCCAGAAGGGGTTAAAATGTATCTTCAGCCAAAACATTTTTTTTTTTTCGTTTTGGATAAAATAGGGAAGGATTAGAACCCCAATCAGTTTTTTTCATGTCTAAAAGGCCCCATTCAGGAGATGTCCCCCTTGACTTCCTGTCCCAGTGACAGCATTGTCACCAGGACATGGAGTAAGGGTAAGGGCAATTATCTAACAGGGACACTGGCAATAGAAACACCTATCAGGTTAAGGGATACAATACAGTTCAAGACCTATTTACCCATCAGAGATTTCCTACCACTTCCAGCCACAGGGACAACTTTGTCAATGGCATAAGGTAGGTAGCATAAGGAATAACAAAAGGCAAATCCCTCCTAATAGGTTATTCTGCTCAGTTTGGTACAGTTTTATTACTGCTTCCTTTAATAAAGTAATATGGCTCCTCCCCAACTGCTGTGGAATTCCAATCTGCTAAAGTCCAAGAACAATCTGGTGCTTGCATTAGTTTTCTATATACATGAATCTTTTTCCTCTATTTTCCCCTGGTAATCCTGGGTTTACACACAAACACAGTAAAGGTGTGAATAGGCTCTAAGACAGTCATGGCCAACTTTCTTAGAGGGGACATCGAGTGCAGTCCCCGACACTCAAAGGATCGCACAGAATATTCAGTGAATGAAGTACTATAAGAAGTGGTCAAAGACTGCGGACAAGCAACATGAGATGGTCAAAGACTATGTGCTTGCTACAAGAGATGGTCGAAGACTACAGGCATACAACAAGAGATGGTAAGAGACTACGGGTTTGAGATGGTCCGTCTGCAGACATGCTACAGGAGATGCTTAAAGTAATAGATTGATAGAGCTGGAGCCTTGGGATAAGAAGTGATATTTTTAATGCTGAAGCTTTATGTCAATGTAATGCTAATGATATCCCTGTAGGGCATCTGGATGATAAGTAGGCAGCTTCCGTGCACCGAGGGATTACCGCAAACACCTCAGGATGTAAAAGGCAATATCTGAATGAGAAAATGAAGCGCCACATTTTTTGACTCGAATACAGCCGGAGTGAAATATTTTGGTGTGGCGCTTCAATTTCATATTCAAACAATGCTATGATATGGCCATAGACTGCAGACACGCGGGAGGAGATGGCCAGGGACTGCGGACACGCAGCAGGAGGTGGCCAGAGACTGCAGACGTGCAGCAGGAGATGGCCAGAGACTGCAGACGTGCAGGAGGAGGTGGCCAGAGACTGCAGACGTGCAGCAGGAGGTGGCCAGAGACTGCAGATGCGCAGCAGCAGGAGGTGGCCAGAGACTGCAGATTGCGCAGCAGCAGGAGGTGGCCAGAGACTGCAGATGTGCAGCAGCAGGTGGTGGCCAGAGACTGCAGATGCGCAGCAGGAGGTGGCCAGGGACTGTAGACGCACAGCAGGAGGTGGCCAGGGACTGCAGACGCGCAGCAGGAAATGGCCAGGGACTGCAGACGCGCAGCAGGAAATGGCCAGAGACTGCAGACACGCAGCAAGAGATGGCCAGAGACTGCAGACACGCAGCAGGAGGTGGCCAGAGACTGCAGACGCGCAGCAGGAGATGGCCAGAGACTGCAGAGAGGATTGTTAGGAGACTGGGGACATACTTCCAAGAGACAGACTGTTGACACATTACAAAGATTTCTAGAAATCACTGCTATTACAGCACAAACGTGAAACACAGACTACTGATGGCAGAAGGTTAGGCACCAAGGCTCTACAGGGACGAGAGCGCTGAAGCTTGCATCTTTAAAAATTAGTTATCAACTTGCGTTTCACAGCAGCAGTAAATGTTTCTACAGCTCTTGTGGGACAAGTTTCTGGATGTTTACAAAAACTCATTCGCACAGTTTCCCAGAGTGTGTACATTATTTGTTATTAAATACGGAGTATTAATTGCACTCTGCCATGTACATATTATTAATCTGAAAAGTATCTTGCAACACCGAGAAACCTTCAAATAAATATCAAGTCTCAGGGAGCCTCTGCTAAAACCAATTCAATTCATCAGGGGTCAGTGGGAAAAAATCCCCTTACATCGGGGGGTCAGGGAGGAGAATGGCCTCCTAATTAGGCAAGAGATCATTGGTGTCACGCCATTCACTGTGCCAAGTGATGTTGGTCCTGGAACTATGCAGGCACCACCATCAAATAGACGGTCAATCGGCAGCAGTTCAAGGAACTCCTAGCAACCTCTGGGAGGTATCCTAGAGATCCACACAACCCTTGGCTGAGAGAGTATGGTCTAGGACTGGGTTTTTCAACTAGGGTTCCTCTAGAGCAGTGGTTCTCAACTCCAGTCCTCGGGACCCACCAACAGGCCAGATTTTAAGTATTACCTTGGGGAGTTGCAGACTAGAATACTGCAATCCCTGAGCAGCAAATTATATCACCTGTGATGTATTTCAGCTATCTTGCAAACCTGACCTGTTGGTGGGTCCTGAGGACTGGAGTTGAGAACCACTGCTCTAGAGGTTGCAAGGGGTTCCTTGAGCAATGAGTATCTTCTGCCTCTCAGATAAGTTCCCACTGACACCATCAAACTTTTTAGCTCTCTGTAAGGGGGGGAATTCTTCCCAATGACCACAAGTGTAAGGAGCATTCTTCCCACTGACCATCACACTAATGTATCATGAGATGTAGATATAGTAACATTTACAAGGGGTTCCCTGAGACCAGAAAGTTCTTTCCAGGGTTCTTCTGTGTTGAAAAGGTTGAGAAAGGCTGGTCTAGGGTCTGAAGAGTTTTTCAATAAAATTCTCAATGTTAACAACGGTGTGGGGGGAATGGCTCGGTACCATTCTAGGATTGAGGGCAAGCTACTAAGAGGAACCCTAACTTGGTACCCAACTTGAATAGAAACGGTATGATTGACTGCACAATGTACTTATAGGATAATGAACTCCGAATACAGACTACCCCTATTGATGTTGCATGCTTGAAAAATGTATGAAAATCTGTTGCTGACTATGATGTAATGCTGATTTGTTAATAAAAAAAAACTTTTCTGTAACAAGGGTGGAACTATAAGTCCCAGCTTTCCAAAAAAAAGCCCACATAAACTCCAACCGAATGAAGCAAGGAGCTACCCACAACAATTTTTTTTGTATTTCTTGTAGCAGTGGTACACAGATCAATAGTTAGAAACAGAACTACATTTTCATGGCTAGCTGCGGCTTTTAGCGCTCTATGCCTGGAGGAATATTCTTCCTTCTTAAGCTGTTGTAGAAGAAGAACAAATTCAACGGTTACAACCCAATAAAAGGGCATCAAATGGATTCAATAAATCAGGACTCAATTGCAACGCCTCAAAAAATTAGGGACAGATCCTAAAACAGGAGGATAAACCACTTATACCTACACACAATTATTACCTCCCACATTTACCTGCTGCAAGATGTAACGTTCTGCCATTCACCAGAAAAGCTTACAATCTACTAATCTCACCAGAGTCTTAAGCTGGATACACGCTATACAACTTTTGTAGTTTGATTTTCTTTAGATTTAGCTTCAACACAGGGGTATAGCACTTTCGCCTAGCAGTAAAAAGGGTTGCTGGTTCGAATCCCAACCACGACACTACCTGCCTGGAGTTTGCATGTTCTCCCTGTGCGGGTTTCCTCCGGGTACTCCGGTTTCCTCCAACACTCCAAAGACATGCTGGTAGGTTAATTGGATCCTGTCTAAAATTGTCCCTAATATGTGCATGTATGAATGTGAGTTAGGGATCTTAGAGTGTAAGCTCCTTGAGGGTAGGGACCGATGTGAATGTACAATGTATATGTAAAGCGCTGCGTAAATTGACAGCGCTATATAAGTACCTGAAATAAATAAATATATGTAGTGCAAGGGCCTGCCTGATTGCATACAAACTGAAAGTGTTTAGGTTTGATACCAAGCTAAGCAGGGCAATAACTTCTCCGCAGGATGTGGAAACCTTGCAAAAAGATCTAACAAATTAATTGGTTGGGCAACTACATAGCAAATGGGGTTCAATGTAGAAAAATGTAAAATAATGCATTTGGGTGGTAAAAATATGACTGCAATCTACACACTGGGGGGAGAACCTCTGGGGGGGGATCTAGGATGGAAAAGGACCTGGGGGTCCTAGTAGATGATGGGATCAGCAATGGCATGCAATGCCAAGCTGCTGCTAACAAAGCAAACAGAATATTGGCATTAAAAAGGGGAATAATTCCAGAGATAAACTGATAAAGCCCCATACACACTATCAGATTTTCTGCTGATTTTTTCCTTCAGATTTACCAAAACCATACAATATGAAGTCAAACCTTAGAAGTTTCAATTTGTATGCAATCAGACAGGCCCTTGCACTACATGGTTTTGGTAAATCTAAAGACAAATATTAGCATAAAAATCTGATAGTGTGTATGGGGCTTAATTCTCCCGCTCTACAAGACTCTGGTCCGGCCGCACCTGGAGTATGCTGTCCAGTTCTGGGCACCAGTCCTCAGGAAGGATGTACTGGAAATGGAACGAGTACAAAGAAGGGCAACAAAGCTAATAAAGGGTCTGGAGGATATTAGTTATAAGGAAAGGTTGCGAGCACTGAACTTATTCTCTCTGGAGAAGACGCTTGAGAGGGGATATGACTTCAATGAACAAATACCGTACTGGTGACCCCACAAAAGGGATAAAACTTTTTCGCAGAAGGGAGTTTAACAAGACACGTGGCCACTCATTCAAATTAGAAGAAAAGAGGTTTAAACTTAAACAACGTAGAGGGTTCTTTACTGTAAGAGCGGCAAGGATGTGGAATTCCCTTCCACAGGCGGTGATCTCAGCGGGGGGGGCATCAATAGTTTTAAGAAACTATTAGATAAGCACCTAAACGACCGCAAAATACAGGGATATACAATGTAATACTGACATATAATCACACACATAGGTTGGACTTGATGGACTTGAGTCTTTTTTCAACCTCACTTACTATGTAACTATATAACCTCATATTACATGGTTTTGGTAAATCTAAAAGGAAAAAAAATCTAAAGAAAATTGTATAGCGTGTATCCAGCTTTACACACACTCATTCATGATCCATGTTCAGTTTGGAAAGTGGTTAACCTGTTAGTTTCTGGAAGGTGAAACCCATCCAACACAGAGAGAATGTTAAGAAAAAAATCAATATTAAAAATAAAAAAATAAAAAATTTAAGAAAATAAAAAAAGAAGAAAATAAGAAAAAAATCCAGATTGATGAAAGTTAGTGAACCCAGGTCCCCAGTACTCAGAAGACCAAAGTGTCACCCATCCAAGAACCCCTGCTGCAGCCAGGACCACCCTGACTATGTGCATGCAAGCTGATAGTGGACATTTCAGTTACCCTGCTAGTTTTTAATTGCATTATAAAAAATAAAAAAAAAAATAAAAATTAAGCTGACAAATGACATCTAGGAAGCAAAATATTTCCGGCAAGATCCGGACACAGGTCACAACGCTCATCTTGTAGCCTTCTGACTTGCGTGATCAAACTGTCAGCCCGTAACCTAGAAATACAGAAGGGGACCCACTTACCGAAATCCGACTGAAAATCCTTCTTAAGCCCGCAGAGCATGGTCCGCTGGAGTCACCCTCAGACCGACATGCAGCTAGTGACAGATCCAGCTATGCTCCCAGCTCAGCCCACATAGCAGAGCTCACATGGCCCCCCCGTCCTGCACTGATTGGCTGATGCAGCTGAGCAAACTTTCCCTTTCTTGTAAAGATGTGATGTAGCTCTTTGATACTTTGTATCTCTTTTATGTCATGCAGAGATTTTCAGTTTACAGATAAAGGGCCGGATTGCATCTGTCCTTCCTATTTCCACTATTGATAGACTGTAACTTATGTTTATGGGAGATAGTTGTGGAATTTGGGGGAGGGGAGATTTACTAAAACTGGAGCGCTCAGAATCTGGTGCAGCTTTGCATGGTAGCCGATCAGCTTCGAACTTCAGTTTGTTCAATTAAAGGGGTTGTAAAAGGTAAATTTTGTTTACTTTTTAAAATAACAAACAAACTAAGTATAACAAATGTTATACTTAGGGCTCTTTCACATGGACATGTCCGTGTACGGAGCCCGCTCTGCTCAGCGGGGGATCGCTCCGTCGATCCCCGCTGAGCAGGCTGATGACAGGTCCGTCCCTTCACACTGTGCAGCGAAGGACCTGTCAGAGCGCCGCTCTCCCCTATGGCGGATCGGATGAAGACGGACTGTAGAGTCCGTTGTCACCCGATCCGATAACGGCTGGAAAAGTAGGTTTTTCCTCCGTTACACTTTTTCGG
This sequence comes from Lithobates clamitans, assembly GCA_037952925.1. Classification (NCBI taxonomy): domain Eukaryota; kingdom Metazoa; phylum Chordata; class Amphibia; order Anura; family Ranidae; genus Lithobates; species Lithobates clamitans. The sequence continues at coordinate 227,102 of JBBGZY010003128.1, read as the reverse complement.
ATCGGAGCGGGTCAGATGTCAGCGGACGTGTCACCGCTGACATCCAACGCTCCATAGAGGTCTATGGAGCGTCCGCTCAGGTCCGCCTAAAAAAACTGAGAGGCGGACCTGAACGGATCGTTCGCGTGAAAGCTCGTTTTGCACAGAGTGGCCCCGAACCTGCTCCCTCGCATGGTGGTTAGTTCTTGCGGAGCGCGCTCCCGTGATACAGCCGGCGGCTACAGCCGCTCACTGTATCACTCGGCCCCGGCGCACCGCGTCATTGGATGTGATTGACAGCAGCGCGAGCCAATGGCTGCGCTGCTTTTAATCAATCCACTCTAGCCAATCGTAGGGCAGGGTGAGCGGTGAAGAGGACATCGGGGGCGAGCGTAGCAGGTTTAGGGGCTCAGGTAAGTAAAACGGGGGGGTTGGGGGGGCGGTATTGTTGGATGTTTTTTCACCTATATGCATAGGATGCATTAAGGTGAAAAAACGCAAACCTTTACAACCCCTTTAAGCTTTGAAAATGAGCCCACATTTACATTGAGGGCCAGTTCACACAATAGAAACACAGTCCGGATGAGTTCCAGATACTTTTCTGCATGCGCGTTTTTGACGCATTTTTGATGTGTTCTGGAGCATTTCCCCCTCCCCTCTTTTTTTTTTAACCTTAAGGCTACTTTCACACTGGGGCAGTGCGGGCGTTAGCGGCTCTTTACCGCTGTTATGGCAGCTGATTTCAGTCACTAGCGGGGCGTTTTTAATCCCCGCTAGCGGCCAAATAAAGGGTTAAAAGCCTGTTGCGGAAGCGCTGCTGCGGAAGCGCTTTTCAGGCGCTGCGGCAGCGGTGCCCATTGATTTCAAAGGCAGGGGCGGTGCATTGCACAGACATCGCATGTGATCTGCACAGCAATGCGGTGGGAATCGCATGCAATGTCCGTGTTCGCAATAGTGTGAACCCAGGCTCATTGAACAGACTGAAGTAAGAAGCCGATTGGCTACCATGCACAGCTGCACCACATTGTGCACTCTCCAGTTTTAGTAAATCAACCCCCAATGGATGAGTCAGAAGAGCTAGCGCTCTTGTCAGCAGACAGCATGAGCTCTGCTGTTTGTATAGCTATAGGACTGATTCATCCGGGAGCATCAGACCTCTGTGGAGAGACCACTGCTTACACACAGAGAACAAAGAGTCACACCATGCTGGCAGAGGACAGGCTTTTCTACTCTGGCTGTGACTTTGTTTTTTATAGAAAATTAATTGAAATACTTTGCACATCTTTTGTTGGGATGCACCTGGAACATTTTTAGCAGAAGGTTCATGCAGGCTTTATGACAGCATTCACACGGCGTTTTGCCATTGCAGGAATCTGATTTCTGCTGTTGGGATTCACAGCTGCATGCAGATCGCAGCTATTAACATGGGATTGTGGGTAAATCTTATACACATAAACGCACGTTTTTTCCTTGTAGTTAAAGCAGAGTTCTGCCAATTTAAATTTTTTTTTTAAAGTCAGCAGCTGGGGTGTGGGCGCCGTTGGCGGTAAAGCATTGATTTACTGTCGTTTTTGCGGGGGGTGTTTCGGCCACTAGCGGGACGCTTTTAAAACGACCCACAAAGCGCCGCTGCAATGTCAGCTCCCAAATATCTATCTTCAGAGGTTAAAGGGTACACTCAAAAGTTTGATAACAAGTAAAGTCCAATACCATACCTCCCAAAATTTTGAGATGGGAATGAGGGACACTTATTGGCAAATGTATGTAGGCATAGGACACGCCCCCTGTTACACCCCCTTAAGGCCGGGTTCACACCTATGCGAATTGGATTCAGGTTTCTCCACATCCAAAGCACACTGTACAGAAGCGCTGTGCGTCTTTGCCTCCTTTTCAGGGCCGAATTCAGGCAAAGATTCTGCCCCGATTTGTCCCTGAAACGGAGAACTGGGACGGACAGCAATAAATTAATTAATTAAATCCACAAGTGCTTTTTTTTTACCACTACTATTCCTTTATATTGGCTTTAAAATGTACAAATGCAGCACTTTAGAAATCAGAGGAAAGGTTTAGCACTGGGAGACACTTTTTGAAAGATAAAAAGTGCATTTTATACACAACTATATAGATCAGACCAAAATGAGGGACAAATGAGGAGGAAAGAGGGACAGAGGGACATTGTTCCAAATCGGGGACAGTCCCTCGAAATCAGGGACAGTTGGGAGCTATGCAATACCCCTTCTGCTTATATTCTACTTCCATTTGCTCCCCCACCATTCTGTTCAGCCATCCAAGTGATCTGAAAAGGTTCTCAAGTCTGGTTGGAGTTTACACAGGGCTAAGGAAGGACTCTCTCCCTGAGGCAGTGCTTGGTGGTGGAGATTGGCCACTTGGCCATTTATTGCCACCTTGGAGGAGGAAAGCTAAAGAGCCACACGTTTGCTCCACTATACAAAGCAAAGCACAGGTTTGCTTTAGGCACCATTCGCATGGGCATTTTGCGAAGTTGCAAATCCAGCAGCAGGAATCTCATTAAGGATGAGCTCCGGCGTGTTCGCAGAGCCCACGTGCCCTGAGCCTGCCAGGAATATGGGAATCTGCTGATTATTTCTGCTGGGATTGACAGCTGCATGCTGATAGCAGGGTGTGCCTAGCCTGTTGCAGTGACAGGCTGTCAGCAGCTGCAGGGTTTGCACTTTGTGTGTGTGTCCAGCCATAATCGCTGCAGGTGACGGCTGGCTTTGTGAACAGGCATTATTCTTACACAGTTAAGAGGGAGAATGAGAATCTGCTGAAAAAGTACAAGCTAAATCATAGATTATGTTATATGTTATAAGATAATAAATAATAAATGATCTATTTACTGTGAAATTACTGGTTGGAAGTTATGACTTCAAACTTTAGTAATTTGTCTGTTAAGCCACCTGCTTGAGTACAGTTTTTGAAAATATAATAAATTACCTCAAAAATAATAGAAATAATTACTTGTATATTACTTACTTATGGTAATTAACCCCTTGCCACCCAGGCCAATTCTGACACTTCTCTCCTACATGTAAAAATCATCATTTATTTTATTTATATATATATTTTATAGATATCTACATATCTATCTATATCTACATATCTATCTATACCTATATCTACATATCTATGTATATCTATATCTACATATCTATCTATATCTACATATCTATATATATATATGATATATAATACAAAAAAAAAAAAAAATCGGGCTAACTTTAGGGGTTTTTTTTTTTTAAATTCATGAAACAGTTTTTTTCCAAAAAAATATGCGTTTGAAAAATTGCTGCGCAAATACCGTTTGACATACAAAGTTGCAATGACCACCATTTTATTCCCTAGGGTGTCTGCTAAAAAAAAAAAAAAAATATATAAAAAAAATATATATATACACACATACATACATACATACATATATATATATTTTTTTTAACAAATATATAAAAAATATATATATATATATATATATATATACACACATACACACATACATACATATATATATATTTTTTTAACAAATATATAAAAAATATATATATATATATATATATATATATATATATACACACATACACACATACATACATATATATATATATTTTTAATATATATATTTTTTTTTTAGCAGACACCCTAGGGAAAAAAATGGTGGTCATTGCAACTTTTTATGTCAAACGGTATTTGCGCAGCAATTTTTCATTTTTCATATTTTTTTGGAAAGAAACTGTTTCATGAAATAAAAAAAAAACAAAAAAAAAACCTAAAGTTAGCCCGATTTTTTTTTGTATAAATGTGAAAGATGTTACACTGAGTAACTAGATACTTAACATGTCATACCTTAAAATTGTGCACACATGTGAAATGGCGCCAAACATCAGTACTTTAATATCTCCATAGGCGACACTTTAAAATTTTTTTACAGGTTACATGTTTAGAGTTACAGAGGAGGTCTAGTAGTAGAATTATTGCTCTCGTTCTAACGATCGTGGCGTATATAACCCGTGTGTATCTGGCTCTCATACTAACCAGCGCCTCACCAGCCACTGACCTCACCGCACCTCCCTGCTGCAAGGGGGGGCAAGTCTTCCCACTAACCAACAAGTGTGAACGGCTTCACTGGAAATAATGATACAGAAGACTGAGCTGTTTCTACATGTGGAGCTCTCAGATGATCTGTGAGTTTTTGGTAGTCATTCAAAAAACAATAGGAATGGTTGGAAAATATTACCAAGGAGCACCTGACAAAAGGTGACCCACACAAAGGGTAACTAGTAAAGAGTAGGGTTTATAAAGAAACGCATGCTTGAGAAGCAGCAGAATTTACCAGTCTGTGATGATTTAGAGATCAGCCAAATATTGGGTTTGTTCTGCCTTGCAGGCCCAGGCCACGCTGAGCTGTAACAGAGAACCGGCCAGTGGCGGGTCATGGGGGTCTCCGTCACATGCCGGATGGTAGCAGCTGTTGTGGTTCCATGTAACGCGGTGCAGAGCCGAATGCTGGCAACAGCTGTCCACCGAAACTGATCTCTGAGACTGGAGTAGAGCCAATAACTAGGCCTGGACCTTTACTTAAAGGTATACTCCACCTAAAAATGAAAAACGAAACAAATGAGACACATTCAGTGAGCGCAGCTCACCCGTCCACCTCCGCACTGTAGTTGTCTGACCTGTGATGCAGGAAGCCCTGTGTGTAATGCATGCAAGGAAATCACAAACGCCCGCTGAAGGCTCCTTGATACATAAACTAGGGTTGCCACCTGTCCGGGATTCACAGTTCTCCCTGTCTGTGACTGAAGTCTCCCCCCCTTCTCTCTCCTGCCTCTGAGTGAGTACACTAAGGTAAATCAGGGTTCTTAGAGCACCCCTTACATCAGAGTTTCCCTTTACACCAGAGACCACAGTGTTCCCCTCCGTACATCAGAGTTTTTAGTGTTCCCCCTTAAATTAGGGTTCCTAGAGCATCCCTTATGTCAGAGTCCCCGGAGTTCTCCTTTACATCAGAGTCTCCAGAGTCCCCCCTTACAGTGTAAGGGAGCTCTGTGGATTCAGATGTAAAAGGGGAATTCTGTGGATTCTGTGGATTCAGATGTAAAGGGGGAACTCTGTGGACTCTGATGTAAAGGGGGACTCTTGTTAATAACTTTATATGATTAGAAATGTTATTTAATAGCAAACTATATGTATAGTTTATACCATAAAAAAAAAGTTGTGCGCCGCTAAAGTGTTTGGGTTTGACTTGAAGAAAAAAGATGGCAACCCTAACATAAACAGATTTTTTTTCTTTTTTTTACGCCCACCAGTGTTTTGAAAGCTTGAAAATGGTGGGTGGCAGGAGAAGCATAAAGATCAGAAGTTACAGAGCACATACTCTTCAGGAAGTACACTCCCAGTGACCCTGCATGGAGTGCTTTGGATCCTGAGATTGAGGAAAGGGATATTAGTTGCAAATCTTGGCTCTTCCTCTCGGCCACCTTCTGAGCCTTCTATCAAAATTAAAGTGAACCTGATATTTGCCCCAGGAGGACAAAAGCAACAGGTTTACTCCCCCCAGCAGCAAATAAATACCTTTCATTGATCCGCCATTGCTCCATTTTAGTCTCCAGGAGTCTTGGATTACCCAGGGCTTCGGACTATTTTGTGACAGTGCTAACTGGACCGGTGCTATCACATTTAGTGTATTTTGGAGATTAAAGCTGAGTTCCAGGTATGGATTTTATTGCCTAGTTACATTAGGCCACCTTGGTCCAATGTAATAATCCACATGCCATACCCGTGGAAGCTGAGGATCGCTGTAGTAGTCGCTGCTACTACAGCGATTGCCACTGTCCTCAATGCCCCATGCCAAGCAGCTGCCCTGTTGCAAATTACCCACAAGGACTCGCTTGTTTGGCACGGGCGCCATTCACAGAACGCCTTGCACTTTTTTTTTTAATTGACAGGATGAGGTGTAGAGACAGCACAGTGACATCACGATCTCCACACTGCCCAATCAGAGAACACTTTGCATTGATTGAGATAAATGCAAGGCAAGCTGTGAATGGTGTCTGTGACAAGTAGGTGACCCCTTGTGGTAAAGTCAGCTGTGACCAGTGTAGTAGCAGGGGCTATGTCAGCGGCTTTAAGCTTCCACAGCCGTCCCACAGGTATGGCGCATGCATATTTACAATGGTCCAAACTGGGCCAATGTAGTTATGCAATAAAGTCCACACCTGGATTTCAGCTTTAAAGTGGTTCTAAAGCCTAAACAATTTTATTTGAATGCATTACTTGCAGGTAAAAAAGTTTAGGCATCAAGTTTAGCCCCTTAACCCGCCCCCCCTCCCCCCCCTTTCTCCCCATATACTTACCAGAGCCCTCATTACATCCAGCACTGTACATATCTGCAGAAAAGGCCCATTTCTCTCTGTGTGGAAGCAGTGGCCTCTCTGAAAAGGTCCAACACCCACCAAGATAGATCTCTCTGATCAGCTAGAAGTGTAGTTGTGCTGTTGCAGAGCTGCCAGTCTGGCTCCGGAGGGAGAATGTCTGACAATCGGCAGAGAGACCGCTGCTTTCACACAGAGCACAAGAATCCTTCTCTGCAGCATGCTAAGGCTCCATGCACACAGCAAAATTCTGAAACTTCTTTCTGAACATTTATTTATAAACGACCTGGCGGATGGGGTCAACAGTTCAATCTCTGTATTTGCGGACGATACTAAGCTAAGCAGGGCAATAACTTCTCCGCAGGATGTGGAAATCTTGCAAAAAGATCTGAACAAATTAATGGGTTGGGCAACTACATGGCAAATGAGGTTCAATGTAGAAAAATGTAAAATAATGCATTTGGGTGGCAAAAATATGGATGCAATCTATAGACTGGGGGGAGAACCTCTGGGGGAATCTAGGATGGAAAAATGACCTGGGGGTCCTAGTAGATGATAGGCTCAGCAATGGCATGCAATGCCAAGCTGCTGCTAACAAAGCAAACAGAATATTGGCATGCATTAAAAACTCCAGAGATAAAGCGATAATTCTCCCGCTCTACAAGACTCTGGTCCGGCCACACCTGGAGTATGCTGTCCAGTTCTGGGCACCAGTCCTCAGGAAGGATGTACTGGAAGTGGAGCGAGTACAAAGAAGGGCAACAAAGCTAATAAAAGGGTCTGGAGGATATTAGTTATGAGGAAAGGTTGCGAGCACTGAACTTATTCTCTCTGGAGAAGAGACGCTTGAGAGGGGATATGATTTCAATATACAAATACCGGACTGGTGACCCCACAATAGGGATAAAAAGGGAATTTAAAAAGACACGCAGCCATTTACTAGAATTAGAAGAAAAGCGGTCTAACCTTAAACTACGTAGAGGGTTCTTTACTGCAAGAGTGGCCAGGATGTGGAATTCCCTTCCACAGGAGGTGGTCTCAGCGGGGGGGCATCGATAGTTTCAAAAAACTATTAGATAAGTACCTGACCGCAACATACAGGGATATACAATGTAATACTGACATATAATCACACACATAGGTTGGACTTGAGGGACTTGTGTCCTTTTTCAACCTCATCTACTATGTAACATTGGACTGCTGGCAGGAAAACGCTGCTGTAAAAAAGGTGCGTTTTATCAGCGTTTTTGTCAATTTAGACCAAGAACACTTTCAGCTCAGCAAGACTGAAAAACACTGATGCCGATACACACGCGTTTTTCAGCATTTTACAGCGTTAGATTTTTTTTGTGGTCAGAAGAATTGCTCTTAAATGCGATTTTAGGCGTTCTGACAACAGCCCGTGGACTTCTCTGCTGATAAACGTCAAAAGAACATCCATCTGTGCATGGACACATTAAGAGAACATAGAGGGGAGTTTAAGGGCTGCCCAAAAATCCCAAAAACTTGAGTTTATCAGCTTTGGTGTGCATGAGGCCTAACAGGGGATGGGCTTTTCTACTCAGACTGTGGCTGCTTTTTAAAAAAAAAAAAACAACTGTAAGACTTTGAACATTTTTTGTCTAGATACATCTTGCAGATTCATAGTAAAACGTTAGATTGGGTTTTTAGGAAAACAAAAAGGGGTACGACAAACCAGCCAGAGTTCCAGACAAGGTGTAGCAGGGAGTCACTCTCAATGTAGCCTTCTAGAAGGGGGAGGGTTCCCGAATTGGGGCCATAACTCATGCCCGGGGTATTGCCCAAGTACCGGCTGTTATGCCACTTACCCAAATACCACCTTACCCTATTTAAATAATTCAAACCAGATGTACTTTCTTGGGTTTTAGCAGCCCTTTATTACAATAACCAACCATAAAACCACTTTATTACATAATATAAAAACATACCATAACCTCTCTGATTGAATGCAACTGCCTTGTTTTCTATGTCTTAGGACAGTGGTCTCCAAACTGCGGCCCTGGGGCCAGATGAGGCCCTTTGCTCGATTTTATCAGGCCCTTGGGCACTATTTCTTTCACTGATACCAACAATGAGGGATAATCCCCCCCAGACTGACTCCAACAATAGGGCACAGCTCCTCCCAATAACACCAACGATAGGCCACAACTCCTCCCAATGACACCAACGATAGGCCACAATTCCTCCCAATGACACCTTCGATGGGGCACATTTCCTCCCACTGACACCAAAGATGAGGCATTGTTTTTTTTCCCCACTGACACAGGAAACTTTTCTACTCCCAGTGATCACAGTCCGGCCCCCCCAAAAGTCTGAAGGACAGTAAACTGGCCCTTTGTTTAGAAAGTTTGGAGACCCCTGTCTTAGGATTTTTTTGAAGGCACCCTTGACTGACCAACTAGCTGTATCTGGCACCACCTTGCCTTTCCTCGGCCCCCAGCCGCAACTTACGCCAGCTCGGGGACAATCGTTTGGCAAATTCACCAGCCGGTACAGCCAACTGCCCCACCACTTATTACTTCCGCCCCTTATTAGGGCAGGTACACCCATACCAGAGATGGGCCCAACCCACCGTTCTCCAAAGAACGTAACTATCCCCGCCTTCAAAAACCCTACGACCTCTGCCTGCTGCTACGACACCGTGCAATCCCCGTCTATACGATAACACTAACAGAACGGAACTAAATAAAACACCCCCTGCTGACTACCACAGCAAAACGGGGCGGGAGAATCTTGTCCTTTGCTGTCCTCTGGTCCCAACTGATACTAGAGGGTCGCCTTCCACCTAGGAACTGCTTAGGACCACCCTGTCTACCCTGCCCCACCGTAATATCCTCCAATGAGGTAATACTTAATAATTATCCCTTCTAATAACTAAACTTCTTTTTAACCCCTACCTTACTATAGCCTTTCTGGTCAAACCCCATCATGTAGGCCCTACGCCTATGCTGCGCCTGAGCTCCTGGCCTATACTTTACCAACCATCGTTCATATTGAGTGACAGACCCCTCCTGGGGTGAAAGTACTCCAACCCTTACGTTACCTACTCATGCATTAGAAGAATCAATTAATCAGTCCGCCATCGATTCACCCTCCTGCTGCGGCTTTTCCCAGACTCTCATTAATTCTGCAGCAAATTGGGCTTTAGCGGAGAGACTGAAAATATTGTTACACTACAATTAATTAAAGCCACCCATTGGTATGATTCAGGTTTGAAAATCAAAGAGGGGCTCGGAAAAAGTTACATTAACAAGGACTGGTAACGAGGACTGGGGCGACTTCGGATGTTGTCAAAACATTTTCTCGCAGCATCTGTGTCCAAATTTAATTTACAAAGGGTCACTGCAGCCGAAAACGGATAAAATGTAAGAATTGTACATAATGTCAGGCTGTGTGTGAGTGTTTTGCGGTTTCACATTCTGATGGCCGGGCTGCAGCAATACCTACTCTGGATACGAAAAATTACTTGGCAGGAAAGAAAGAACAACTGCTCTTCACATCATTAAGGACCGCCCAGGAGGAAGAGCCCCCTAAGAGTCATGTGACCAGACTGAAGGCAACTGAAAAACGTAGGTACAAAAACAAAAAAATATGCTTGCTTCCTGGGGAGGAGAGATACTGGAGGAGAGCGGAGTCTGGAGTTGGGCCATATAAAGCAAGATAAGTAAATGAAAAAAAAAAAAAAAAAAGTACCGGTATGTATAAAGAAAAATAATAATAGGTTGTATATGTACAAAAAAAACAACAACACACAAGCATGCCTCTATTGGAGGAGATCGGAGTCTGGGGTTGGGCCTTCTATAACAAGATAAATAAAAAATAAAAAAAGTTATAATATATATATATATATATATATATATATATATATATATATATATATATATATATATATATATATATATAAATAAATAAACATTAATATACAACATATGTATAAAAGAATTTATAGATCTTTTTTCAATGCATAATTTGTGATTATACACTGATCAGCCATTATTATGATCAGCCATAACATTATGACCAGAGACCTGTAAAGTTAATAACATTGATTATCTCATCATAAAGGCATCTGAAAGTGAGTGGGATTGATTAGGCAGCCCCTGAAGTTGATGTGTTAAAAGGAAGAAAACAAGGCCAAGTGTAAGGATTTGAGTGACTTTGATAAGCACCAAAATTGTAGTGGCTAAACGACTGGGTCAGAGCAACTCCAAAAAACTGCAACTCCTGGTCTGCAGTGGTCAGGACCGACCAAAAAGTGGTCCAAGAAAGGAAAGCTGGCGAACCAGGGACAGGGTCATGGGCGGCCAAGGCTCATTGATGCACACGGGAAGCAAAAGCTGGTCTGTGTAGTCTGATCCATTGAACCCACTGATTAGGAGTCGACTTCCCCACTACACTCGATGCAAGATACAGAAGAATTTAAGGTCCTCTACTCTCTGCTGATTTTGTCTGACACTCTGCTATGTCTGTAGCACCCTGGAGTTTAGGCAGGAAGCTCCTCACAAATTTACTTGCCAGGAATAATTATCCTGGTTGATTGATAGAGATCTATTGATTTCTCCCCAAGTTTGGCCTTGTTGCACTTTTCTCTTCTACCACTAGATGGCCGGGTACTTGGTGGTACTAGATATCAGAAGGGCAACTCAAGGTCAAGTTATGGGTGTATGGGGTATCTCAGCCAATGGGCAGGGGTTTTCTTGAATCCTTTGGTCTGTTGGGAGAGCCTATACATTCGGGTGGAGTCAGGTGATCGATGTTCTGTGCCACCTGGATGGCTGTCTGGGTGGACGTGTGTTGTACTGCCCGGGCTGCTAGGCTGGAGACATACCTCCCAACTTTTTGAGATGGGAATGAAGGACACCCATCAGCAAAAGTATGCAGGCATAGGGCACACCCCCTTGCCACGCCCCCTTAAAAGAGAGAATTGTACAGACAAAAAAGATTAAACCCACAAGCAGGGGTGGACTGACCATTCAGGCACTCGGGCACTACCCGAGGACCCCATGCCAATAAGGGGCCCCATCAGGGTTGCCAGCCTCAAAAAAACAGGGACAGTATGTAAAAATCTGTGTTTTTTTTAAAAACCCAAGTTAATAGCTGCCCCGCCTCTCCAGTACCTTTTCAGTGTGTGTATGTGCAGAGGCGGCTCTAGGCTTTGTGAGGCCTTAGGCAGATCTTAGACATGAGGCCCCACTCAGGATGTGTGTCGGGCCAGTACCGGAGTCAGAGATCCGCGGTGCACGGCAGGAGGGAGGAGCCAGGGGAGAGGAGTACATGGTAGCAACCCACTGACCCTCCGACCTCGGGCAGTGGTCAGTAACAGTCCGGCCCTGGGTGGGGAAAACGAGTTGTGGCCCCGGACACAAGACGGGGACACCGACCAGGGAAAATTCCCTGCAACTCCCACACACGCGTTAGGCATATTGAGCGGCTCCGAGGCCCCTGGGAGTGTGAGGCCTTAGGCGGCCGCCTTATTTGCCTAATTAGAGAGCCGCCTCTGTGTATGTGTATTCTGTGTGTGTATTCTGTGTGTGTATACTGTGTGTGTATACTATGTGTATACTGTATGTGTGTGTAGACTGTGACCCCATAATCTATTGCCTGGGGACCCCATAATCTATTGCCTGGGGGTCCCATAATCTCCTATTGCCCGGAGGGGCCCCATAATCTTCTCCTATTGCCCGGGGGCCCCATAATCTCCTATTGCCGGGGGGCCCCATGAGTTGTCAGTCCGCCCCTGCCCACAAGTGCTTTTTTTTACCACTACTATTCCTTTATATTGGCTTTTGGAATATACAAATAAAAAGTGCATTTTCTATACCTCTATATAGATCAGACCAAAATGAGGGACAAATGAGGAGGAATGAGGGACAGAGGGACATTGCTCCAAATCAGGGACAGTCCCTCCAAATCAGGGACAGTTGGGAGCTATGCGGAGATTGGGCCTATCCCGGGCACATCTGGCTGCTAGGCTGCCCTAGGGTCTATCCAGAAGCGAGAGAGTGTCGTAGGGTTGGGATTGCGACTTGCAGTCCAACCAGAAGTGATGGTTCTGTCGGCCGGAGAACCGGTCATGGTCAGAGGTAGAGGGGAAGCTGTCACCACGAAGGAACTATCCGCCTTATTACCAAGGACCACAGTGAGTAACTGAAGCAAGTACCAGAGCAGCATTCTCACCAACCGGGGACGGTGAAGAATCGGGAAACCTCAGTGGGTATCAAGCCAGGGATCCAGCCAGTGGAGGTGACACTTGCAGAGCAGCCTTGTGTGTCAAGCCAGGGACTGAGCTGGCCAATGGGGTGAAGCTTGAGAGGTATCTGGGGTGGCGGGCTAGGGACCCAGCAGAGAAGTGGGGGTGACGCTTGAGGAAGATACCACTGTGAAGATTGGAGGAGCTCCAAGGGATTCAGTGGCAGTGAGAGAGACTAGTGAGAGAGACTGGGAGCTCAGTGGGCTGAAGAACTACAAGGAGAGATTGTAGTGAAGGTGAAGGAATGGTTACGTTTGTGTTAGGAACTGTTAAAAGACTGTTGCCATAGGAGACAGCATTCCTGCACATGTAGATGTGGCATCTTGCTGGATGCCTTTCCCTGCATGGCTGTCCTCCTATTGAAGTCTTGGAGTATGCCAATTAATTAATCTTGCAACTACCTAAGGCTGTCCTGGCCCTAGCCCCCCCCCCCCAAAAAAAATAAAAAAAAAATAAAAAAAAATATTGTTAAAAAGGAAATAAACTTTCTTTCACATTCAAGAAGTGTCTGGCACCCAATAACTCTAATAACTCTGCACCCACCATGCCTCACAACCCACCACATACATACAGAAGGATGTCAGCTATCCCTGGCCCTGGAGGTCCTCATTAGATCAAAGGAGGCCTGGGGACCTTTCTACACATCTGCCAGGAGCCCCCATTCCGTTCTTTGCCTTTGAAGTCAGGCTTAACTTTTCAGAATCCTGACACTCGCACACACTTACATTTTTTTCTTATTAATAAAACTAAATTTTATAATTATTACATTTTTTATTATAAAAGGAAGTCTGGGGTCCCCTCTGGCAGGGGGGGGGCTGGGGCAATTGGCCTCTTATAAATCTGGCACTGTCACCAGTACAAATAGAGAGGGGGAATCTCCCCAGTGGGGGACAGAGACTGCAATATAAAAAAGGTAACAGGGGTTATAACCCTTCGCCACTCTATTTAAAAACCTAAAAAGAAAAATTTTAAGATTCCAAAACTACAGCCACAGATCTGGGAACGGCCGGTGACATTTCAGCACATGAAGCACTGTGGACAGAAAAATCAATATTTCAAAAGTGACATTTCCAGGGAATAAAAGACTCATTATTCTGAGCAGGACTCCGGCACAGTAGGAAGGTGGGGCTCCGGAATGGGCTGACAGCTAGGACAGAGCAGGGGAGGCATCCATCAATCTTCTATGGGACAAATACTTCTACTGCCAACCAGACTTAAAGAGGAACTGCAGTCTGCTCACATCATTTGTAATAAAAACATCTTTGCCATTCTGCAGCTTCCCTCCAACCACGTTGCATATTATTTTATATATACTGGGATTCTGTACTTGCCAAATATGCTGCAGAAATATTCCTCCACTGAGTCTGGCTGCAGCCATTTTAACTGTGGGCAGCTGAAGCTGCTGCCTGTTCACTTCCTGGATTTACACAGACACACAAAAAGGCACACCTCCAGCTCTTCAGCTCTCATTTGCTCTCTAATGACTCACACCCCCCCCTCCCTTCCTGGCAAACTCTTACAAGAGTGAGAGAGAGCTGTGCATGATGAGATAAGCCTAGGCCAGTGATGGCCAACCTTGGCACCCCAGAAGTTTTGGAACTACATTTCCCATGATAAGTAAAATAGGTGCAGCGCTAAACAAAATCAAAAGAAAAAAGAAAAAACATCCAGGGATAAAAAAAGAAGGTATCAATATGGTAAAAGTCCTTCAAAATATACAGAGCATAAATAATGTCCAGATTTCATGTAGGAATCCACCAAGCAAACGTGATTTTCACAGCAATGTTATGTGACTGATAGAAGTGCCCTTCACCATATACTGAATGGCCTCTCACCTGATGACCAGGACCCTTGAATAAAGAGTCATGAAAGCATTCCCATAGGGATCATAAAGAGTGAAGGTTCAGTCCAGTGACAGGAGACTTCTCCAGATAACCACGTTGCAGGGGATCAGCATAATTCATATAAATAGAAAGGGACAAACATAGTGCTCTCCGTATGCCATACTTTATTAAAAGGTAAAGGAAAACACTTACATAACAGGCACTTCATAAGTGCCAGGACGGTAACAGTGCATAAAAACACAGCAGAGTGTGTACAAGCGATGGAGCATGCGCGGTAGCCCACCCAAAACTGAGCAGGTCCCCTTTTGCCACCACAACATTCCTGGCCCTTTTAAGGAATGGGCTTCACTAGACCTCTGAAGGTACGCTGTGGTATCTGGTACTGAGCTGTCACTAGCGGATTCTTTATGTCCTGTAAGTTGGGAGGTGGGACCTCCATAGATCGGACTTGCACATCCCACAGATGCTCAACAGGATTGAGATTCTGAAGAATGTGGAGAGGCCATGTCAACACCTCAAACTCATTGTTGTGTTCCTCAACCCACGCTTAAACAATTTTTGCAATGTGGCAGAGCACATTTGCTGCTGAGAGAGGCCACTGTCATCAGGGAGTAAGGTTTCCATGAAGGGGTGTACTTGGTTACCAAAAATGTTTAGGCAGGTGGTTTGTGTAGAAGTAACATCCACATGAATGGCAGGATCCAAGGTTTCCCAGCAGAACATTGCCCAAAGCATCACACTGCCTCCACCAGCTTGCTTCCTTCCCTAATGCATCCTGGTGCCATCTCTTCCCCAGGTAAGTGACACACACCCGGCCATCCTCATGATGTAAAAGAAAACGTGATTCAGACAAGGGCGCCTTCTACCATTGCTCTGTGGTCCAGTTCTGATGCTCACATGCCCATTGTAGGCACTTCTGCCTTTGGGTTTGACTTCGGGTCAGTATGGCCACTCTGACTGGTCTACAGCTACACAGCCCCATACACAACAAACTGCAATGCCCATTTTTTTCCTGCTTCGAACAGATCAACTTCAGGAACAACATGTTTAGTTGGTGCCTATGTGTCCCCTGCATGCATTTTTTTTTCTATTGCCTTATAATAGCAGTGATCTCTAGCAATCTCATGTCATTTGTCTCCAGTCTCCTGAAGCATGTCCCTGGTCTGCATTAACTCCTATATCATGTTAGCAGTCTCGGACCATCTCCTGTGGCACGCCCCTAGTCTCGGACCATCTCCTGTAGCACGCCCCTAGTCTCGGACCATCTCCTGTGGCACGCCCCTAGTCTCGGACCATCTCCTGTGGCACGCCCCTAGTCTCGGACCATCTCCTGTGGCACGCACCTAGTCTCGGACCATCTCCTGTGGCACGCCCCTAGTCTCAGACCATCTCCTGTGGCACGCCCCTAGTCTCCGACCATCTCCTGTGGCACGCCCCTAGTCTCCGACCATCTCCTGTGGCACGCCCCTAGTCTCCGACCATCTCCTGTGGCACGCCCCTAGTCTCCGACCATCTCCTGTGGCACGCCCCTAGTCTCCGACCATCTCCTGTGGCACGCCCCTAGTCTCCGACCATCTCCTGTGGCACGCCCCTAGTCTCCGACCATCTCCTGTGGCACGCCCCTAGTCTCCGACCATCTCCTGTGGCACGCCCCTAGTCTCCGACCATCTCCTGTAGCACGCCCCTAGTCTCCGACCATCTCCTGTAGCACGCCCCTAGTCTCCGACCATCTCCTGTAGCACGCCCCTAGTCTCCGACCATCTCCTGTAGCACGCCCCTAGTCTCCGACCATCTCCTGTAGCACGCCCCTAGTCTCCGACCATCTCCTGTAGCACGCCCCTAGTCTCCGACCATCTCCTGTAGCACGCCTCTAGTCTCCGACCATCTCCTGTAGCACGCCCCTAGTCTTCGACCATCTCCTGTAGCACGCCCCTAGTCTCCAACCATCTCCTGTAGCACGCCCCTAGTCTCGGATCATCTCCTGCAGCATGCCTATAGTCTCTGACCATCACTTGTAGTATTGCCTGTAGCCTCCTGCAGAATGTCTGTGGTCTGGCAGCTTACTGTAACATTGCAGTCACAGATTATTATGTGTGGCCCTTTGGTGATGTCAGGAGCCACACATGAGGCCCCCCTTCATCTAGAACGTTGATCACCACTACTTTACAGTTCTGTTCTGATTGAGACTCCTGGGATATATTTCAACATTTCTACATTGTCAATTTAGCAAATTACATTTTTAAATAATAAATATTTTCAGAGCTGTGTTTAGGGCAGTACAATTGAGCACTCTGTATTTTTAAAAGTGTGAATTTTTTTTATTTTTAACATACAGTAATACTTTTTGTTATCCTTCTCTGTCAATGAAGATACAGAGTGCAATATATAGGCCGAGTACAGCCAGTACAACAGTGACTCCTACAGGTCATATGGATGTATTCCAACTATGTACACTAAAGGCTACACTTGTGTATATGTAATGTGCGGTGTCTTTTGCAATTTTCATGCACTCCCATTGATGTCTATAAGGGCCAAAGACACACCATGTCACACCAAAAGAAGCACATGTGTAAGTGGGCCCCTATCGACAATAATGGGATTCCTCTGGTCTTACATTGCTGTGCGACAAATCTCCCAGGTGTAAACAG
The DNA here is from genome assembly GCA_037952925.1 of Lithobates clamitans. Taxonomy (NCBI): domain Eukaryota; kingdom Metazoa; phylum Chordata; class Amphibia; order Anura; family Ranidae; genus Lithobates; species Lithobates clamitans. The sequence goes on along the minus strand of JBBGZY010003128.1, from coordinate 209,971 downwards.
GGAATTATTATTTTTATTATAGGTACTTATATAGCACTAAAAAATCTACGCGGGTTGAGGTTAGGACTCTGTGCAGGCCAGTCAAGTTCCTCCACCCAAAACTCGCTCATCCATGTCTTTATGGACCTTGCTTTGGAACAGGAAGGGACCATCCTCACACTTTTCCCACAAAGTTGGGAGCATGAAATTGTCCAAAATGTCTTGGTATGCTGACGCCTTAAAGTGATTGTAAAGCTTCGTTTTAAAATAACAAACACGTCATACTTACCTCCAATGTGCAGTTCGTTTTGCACAGAGTGGCCCCGATCCTCAATTTCTGGGGTCCCCCGGCGGCACCTGTAGCTCCTCCCCGCATCGTATAACCCCCTAGGAGAAGCGCTCTCCCGGGGGGGTTACCTTGTGGCCGCGATCCCGAGTCCAGCAGTTGCGTCCATAGATGCAGAATGTTAGACTCGGCCCCGCCCCCTGCGTCATTGGATTTGGTTGACAGCAGCGGGAGCCAGTGGCTGCGCTGCTATCAATCTATCCAATCAAGAGCCGAGACAACGGGCAGAGGGGAAGAGTGCATCTCTGACGTGGGAATTATGGGCTCAGGTGAGTAAAACGGGGGGGGGGGGGGGCTGGGGGGCCGGTCAGTGACAGAAGTTTTTTCACCTTAATGCATAGGATACATTAAGGTGAAAAAACACGAAGGTTTACAACCCCTTTAAGAGTTCCCTTCACTGGAACTAATGAGCCAAGCCCTGTGAAAAAAACCCCACACAATCCCCCCTCCACCAAACAATTTGGACCAGTGCACAAAGCAAGGTCCATAATGGATGAGCGAGTTTGGGGTGGAGGAACTTGACTGGCCTGCACAGAGTCCTGACCTCAACCCAATAGAACACCTTTGGGATGAATTTGAGCTAGGACTGCGAGCCAGGCCTTCTCGTCCAACATCAGTGCCTGACCTCACCAATACACTTCTGGGAGAATGGTCAAACATTCCCATAGACACACTCCTAAACCTTGTGGACAGTTGAGTTGAAGCTGTTAAGCTACTTCCACACTGGAGCGGTGCGGGTGTTAGCAGTAAAGTGACACTAGCTTTAGCTGCACTTTACCGCTGTTATAGCGGTGCTTTTCGGAGAGGAAAGGGTTCAAAGCGCCGAAAAGCGCCGTTGCCGAAGCGCTTTGCAGGCGCTTCTGCAGCGCTGCCCATTAATTTCAATGGCAGGGGCTGTTTAGGAGTGGTGTATACAAAGATGCTGCTTGCAGGACTTCTTTTCCCCGTCCCACAAGAGCACCGCCCCAGTGTGAAAAGCACTTGGGCTTTCACACTGGGGTTGCAGAAGAGGCAGTCTACAGCCACTATTTTTAGCGCAAAAACGCCTGTAAAACGACTCAGTGTCAAAGTAGACTTATAGCTACAAACGGTGGGCCAACTCAATATTGCACCCTACAGATTAAGACTGGGATGTCATTAAAGTTAATGTGCGTGTAAAGGCAGGTGTCCCAATACTTTTGGTAATATAGTGTATATTGTACATTCACATCAATCCCTGCTCTCAAGGAACTTACAATCTAATGTCCCCAACTCACACACTAGGGGCAATTTAGACAGGAGCCAATTAACCTACCAGCATGTCTTTGCAGTATGGGAGAAAACCGGAGTACCCGGAGGAAACCCAGGCCAGGGGTGTTTTCCTGGTGGGTTGTACTGAGGGGGTAGGTTAGGAGGGGGCTCTGTACTGAGGGGGTGGGGTCCATGTAGGGTAGGAGGGGGCGTGCTGAGAGGGTAGGTTAGGAAGGGGGTTCTGTACTGAGGGGGTGGGGCCTGGGTAGGTTGGGAGGGGGCTAAATACTGAGTGGGTGGAGGTGATGAAGTGAGGGAGATCTCTACTAAGGGAGGGGGTATACCAAGGAAAAGCGGATCTGTACTTTAGTGGATGGAGATTTGGAAGGAAATCTGTACAGAGGGGGGTGGGGATTTGTACCGAGGGATTATTAAGGGCTGTTGATAGAAATCCGCACTGGGGCAGAATTGGGGCTGCTGGGGGGACATCTGTACTGTGGAGATAAGGGCTTGGGGCAGGTTTATACTGGGAGGAGACCATTTTTGATTGTATTCTGTACCCTGCACACTCACACACTCCCGAGCCCTGCACTCTGTGTGATACACACTCTCGAGCCCTACACACTCCCGAGCCCTGCGCTCTCACGCACTCCCGGGCCCTGCACTCTCACGCACTCCCGAGCCCGGCACTCTCACGCACTCCCGACCCCGGCACTCTCACGCACTCCCGACCCCGGCACTCTCACGCACTCCCGACCCCGGCACTCTCACGCACTCCCGACCCCGGCACTCTCACGCACTCCCGACCCCGGCACTCTCACGCACTCCCGAGCCCGGCACTCTCACGCACTCCCGAGCCCGGCACTCTCACGCACTCCCGAGCCCGGCACTCTCACGCACTCCCGAGCCCGGCACTCTCACGCACTCCCGAGCCCGGCACTCTCACGCACTCCCGAGCCCTGCACTCTCACGCACTCCCGAGCCCGGCACTCTCACGCACTCCCGAGCCCGGCACTCTCACGCACTCCCGACCCCGGCCCTCTCACGCACTCCCGAGCCCTGCACTCTCACGCACTCCCGACCCCGGCACTCTCACGCATTCCCGACCCCGGCACTCTCACGCACTCCCGAGCCCGGCACTCTCACGCACTCCCGAGCCGGGCACTCTCACGCATTCCCGAGCCCTGCACTCTCACGCACTCCCGAGCCCGGCGCTCTCACGCACTCCCGAGCCCGGCGCTCTCACGCACTCCCGAGCCCGGCACTCTCACGCACTCCCGAGCCCTGCACTCTCACGCACTCCCGACCCCGGCACTCTCACGCATTCCCGACCCCGGCACTCTCACGCACTCCCGAGCCCGGCACTCTCACGCACTCCCGAGCCGGGCACTCTCACGCATTCCCGAGCCCTGCACTCTCACGCACTCCCGAGCCCGGCGCTCTCACGCACTCCCGAGCCCGGCGCTCTCACGCACTCCCGAGCCCAGCACTCTCACGCACTCCCGAGCCCTGCACTCACACGCACTCCCGAGCCCTGCACTCACACGCACTCCCGAGCCCGGCACTCTCACGCACTCCCGAGCCCAGCACTCTCACGCACTCCCGAGCCCGGCACTCTCACGCACTCCCGAGACCTGCACTCTGCACTGTTGTGCCCCCCCCCCGCATTCATCACAGATCACATAGGGCCCTAAACATGAATACCACTTGGTATAGCTCGCAGCCCCCTCTATCTGCAGCACACCATAGACTTTGACAAGCTGCAGGGCTTCACTTAAACACTAGGAGGGACACACAGCAGCTTAATGCCCCCCATTTGCAAGGGGCCTTTTAAGGTCCTAGAATCCTAAATATTTCTGTTTTGCCTGCTTTCCATCTTTGGTGATGGCCGCATCCGATTAGAAGCAATATCCGTCTTTTAATTGGATCGGTGATCTATAAAACAAGAGCCATTCCAGGCCTTAAAATCAGCAATATGTAAATGTGTCTTTTTGTTCTGTCAGTCTCTCGTGGAATAAAGAACACATTTGAGGGAATTTTATTACACAGTGGAAAAATAATCTGACATACGTAATTTTCTGAAATATAAAAAAAAAAAAAAAAGAAGGAGAGAAAAAAAAAAGAAACCAGAAAAAAACATCTAAAAATGAACACAACCACCCGCTGCGAGAAGAGTGGCGTTATGCCAAATGTCCGCCATCAGGAGGCGGCGTGATTGGTGCATGTAGGATGACATTTTCAAGATTTAAATAGTTTGGGTAATTTGTATGCAGAAATGAAGGAGCGATCACCTCACACTTTGCTCGTAGAATATGACATTTTTAAAGTTAATTTGACATCATAAAAAGGCGTACAAGTGGACTCGGCTTCATGAATTAATGACCGAATTTGGACCTTTAGTCACTCATTAAAACCTGAAATGAAACGTCGCGGCACAAGAGAAAAGTTGTATCGTTTGTTCCCTCACTGAAGGTAATAAAGTGTACGTCTAGCCAAAAACTGGGTTGTTTTTTTGTTCCTTTGGAGTGGGGCAGGGGCAGGGGCAGGGGCAGTGCTAGCATTGGGCGCCCAGGGCTTTGCAGGGTGCCCCTAGGTGCCCGATGCCGTTCTCCACCAGTTGCAGCCACCTGTCACACATTTCAGAGCAGAGCCTCCTGCCAAAAGGAGGGATTTGTAGGGAGAGGAGGAATAAGGGAAAAGGAGAGGATTTGTGCTAAGAGGAAGGATTATTGGGGGGGGGGGGGCACAGATTTGTGCTGGGAGGAATGATTTGGGGGGGGGGTACAGATTTGTGCTAGGGTGGTGATGGGGGGGGGGGGGGGATTTGTGGGGAGATGATTTGTGCTGGGGGGGTGGAATTTGGGAGATGGAGATGGTCTGTGATAAAAGGGAGGGGGGATTATTTTCGGGAGAGGGGTGTGGGGGGGGGGGGGGGGGTGTTGGTTGGGAAGGGATTTGTGCTAGGAGGGTAATATGGGTGGGGAGGGAGTTGGGGGATGTGTGCTGGAAAGGTGGAATTTGGGAGAAGAAGAGGATCTGTGCTAGAAGGGAGGAGGGTTATTTGGGGGAGAGGGGTGTGGGAAGGGATTTGTGCTGGGGTAGGTGGTATTTGTGCTGCAAGAGTACTATAAGTAGGGGGGGGGGGGGGGAGATGTGCAACGAGGGGGAATTTGTGGGGAGATGATTTGTGCTGGGGAGGTGGAATTTGGGAGAAGGAGAGGATCTGTGCTAGAAGGTAGGAGAATTATTTAGGGGAGAGGGGTGTGGGAGGTTTTTGCTGGGAGGGGGTGATTTGGTTGGGAAGGGATTTGTGCTGGGGGAGGTGGGATTTGTGGTAGAAGGGTACTATGACTAGGGGGGGGGGGGGGATGTGCAACAAGCGGGGATTTGTGGGGAGATGATTTGTGCTGGGGAGGTGGAATTTGGGTGAAGGAGAGGATCTGTGATAAAAGTGAGGGGGATTATTTTCGGTAGAGGAGTGTGGGAAGCTTTTGCTGGGAGGGGGTTTGGTTGGGAAAGGACTTGTGCTGGGGAAGGTGGTATTTGTGCTAGAAGGGTACTATGAGTGTGTGTGGGGGGGGGGGGGGGGGGATGTGCAACGAGGGGGGGGATTTGTGGGGAGATGATTTGGGTAATATGGGTGGGGAGGGAGTTGGGGGATGTGCAACGAGCGGGGCAGGTGGAATTTGGGAGAAGGAGAGGATCTGTGCTAGAAGGGAGGAGGATTATTTGGGGGAGAGGGGTGTGGGAGGTTTATGCTGGGAGGGGAGGGAATTGGCTGGGAAGGGATTTGTGCTGGGGGAGGTGGAATTTGTGCTAGAAGAGTACGGGGGGGGGGGGGGCTGTAGGAAATGTGCAACGAGGGAGGATTTGTGGGGAGATGATTTGTACTGGGGAGGTGGAATATGGGAGATGGAGAGGATCTGTGATAAGAGTGAGGGGGATTATTTTTGGGAGAGGGGTGTGGGAAGCTTTTGCTGGGGGGGGGCGGGGGATTTGGTTGGGAAGGGATTTGTGCTGGGGGAGGTGGTATTTGTGCTAGAAGGGTACTATGAGTGTGGGGGGGGGGGGGGGGGAATGTGCAACGAGGGGGGATTTGTGGGGAGATGATTTGTGCTGGGGAGGTGGAATATGGGAAAAGGAGAGGATCTGTGCTAAAATGGGAGGAATATTTTTTTTGGGGGGGGGGGGGTGTGGGGAAAGGATTTGTGCAAGGAGGGTGATGTAGGAAGAGGGTTTGTGCTGGGAGGGGTGATTTGGCAGGGAAGGTATTTGTGCCAAGAAGGGGGTAATTTGTGATGAAAGGATTTGTGTTGGGGAGGTGGAATTTGGGAGAAGGAGAGGATTTGTGCCGGAGGGGGACGAATTAGTTCTGGAAGGAAGATTTGTGGTGGGGGGGTTTGTGCTGGGAGGGTGGAAGAGGATTAGTGCTGGGAGGTAGACTGCCTCCCTGACTATGGTCACCAGGACAGATTAGGTAAATCTCTCCAACAGGGACACAGATGGCAATAAACACCTGACAGGGGTTCTATCCTTTTCTCAATCTATCCAAAACTATAGTGACTCTTAAAAAAATTCAATGGGGACGATTCAGTCCCAACGATCTCCATCCATAACCAAGCCATAGGAGCTCCAGGAATGGTGGAGCTCACAGTTCAGCAAAGCAGAGATCCTCAACTCAACTTTTTACTATTAATGATACGAGTCAATCCCATCCGCACGGGAGGACGCTGGTCTCTGGCTCTAAGCCCGCGTCACAATAGACTCATTTTTTTTTTCTTTTTATATATATTCCATTTACTCCCCCCGGAGAAAGAGGACGGCGTGCGGAGAGGAATACCGCTAACCGCAGGGGACGCTGTTCGGTTTTGTTTAAGTGGCGAGGCACAGCTGTACGGAGAGGAAATTTATTTCTGAGAGGTAAAGAGGAGCCGGAGGCCGGGGCGACCATCGATTATCTGAAAGAGCGCAGAGAATTCAGCGGAATACAGCCAACAATTGTGAGGGGAAAGTTAACGTTCATCTTTACAACTCAAAATAAAAGTAAAAGAAAAAAAAAAAAAAAAGGAAAAAAAAAAAATCACGTCTCTTTTCTCTCTTCTGATTCTTTATGAATAATATTCTTTTTCTTGACCATCTTTTGTTTTTCTTCCATTTTTTTGCCGATAAGGCTACCAATACAAGACGATTATGCCTCCCCCTTCCGATTCTTCAAACCTTTAACCCCACAACTTTTTTGGGCAGATTGCTTGTAGGCAGGTGCAGTCTACTTTCTCCACTGCAGGTGGCCCTCAACTGCAGCAGCATTGCAGAAGGAGCGGAAGCCAAGAGGAACACGATTCCTCTTTGGTTTTCCTGGGTCACTGGGGGGGAGAGCGATCGGCTTAGACCAGGGGGTCTCAAACTGGCGGCTCTCCAGCTGTTGCGAAACTACAAGTCCCATGAGGCATTGCAAGGCTGACAGTTACAAGCGGGACTCCCACAGGCAGAGGCAATAGCTGGAGGGCACGACGGTTTGAGACCCCTGGATTAGATGCTAAAGCTCCATGCGACTCTGGCGGTCATCTTGGGTCGGGCAGAGTCTATTTAAAACCCTGGCTCCCAGGCTTGGTGTGCATTTTGAGTGTGGGTAGTTTAGGGACAGGTCTTCCGTTTGTCAGGGACAGTAATTAGCGGCAGGTTAGAGGTTTCAGATGAGTAGGGATACACCATCCTTCCTTGAATCCTTCCTGTATGGGTACGGACTGGCCAGGCCGCATTCCACGCCGAGAGACAGACGCTTTCAGTGCATCCGAGACCTACTGTATACTCTTCTCCCTACTGAAGAAGTCTACGCCCTGACGTAATGCGTATAGGGGGGGCGGAGCCTACGTACTAACATCACATCGCGGCCATCTCGTGGAACCGTTGATCTTATGCTTGTTCAGCTAGCCTGTCCGACAGAAGTGGGGACCGGGTACCTGTCAAAAAACAGGTCCCGTCCCCCCCTCCCCCTTGAGGGGGGGGGGGGCAAATAAGCTGAAGTTCCACTTTTGGGTGGAACTCCACTTTAACTGGGAAATAAATGTTTTAAAACGCAGAGCTCTAGATTCTGCAATTCTCTTCCCTTATATATCTGCCATTGGGTGAGAGATATTGAGAGATATCGGGGTTTTTCAGAGCCTACTGAAGGGAGTGTGAGAGGCGGAGGATTTAAAGCACCACGCCAGAGAGATCTTGGTCATCCCCAGAGGGGAAAACTGCTGATATTGACCCGACGGAGGTCAAATAGTGAGGTGGAAAGCCTATGACACTGGTGGAGGCGAGCACGAGCAATTTTTGGAATCATTGTTTGCACGTTTTTGGTGGTCACTTATTATTATATTCCATGGACTCATATTAGAATCAGGTACTTCTCACTTTTGTTAATTATCTTTGGTCATTAGAATAGGATTCATTTAAGCACACGAGTATCATTGTTGAGATTTTAGGCATTCCCTGCAATAGGAATTTCAATTTTGGAGAGATACTCCCCAAGGGTTAAAAAGGGATGCAGATCCTGCAACTTTTCTCATCAAAAGCACAGAGTATACCAGGTGAACCAGACCCTCCCATTCAGAATCAGTATGTACATAACATGTTGAAACAAACAGCTAATTTCTTCAGAACAACAAAAAGATAGTAATCAGCTAAAAAATGAACACAGATCACCCAGAAGGAATTATTGTTTTTTTTTTCTCAAAAAGTGGAGTTGGTCTTTATATGCCAGGGAACCTTAACTTCTTCTCGTCCGCGCTATAGCCGAAAGATGGCCGCAGCGCGGACCTACCTTGCCGAGAGGGCGTCCTCCCGTGCTCGAGCGGTCTGCGCGCTGCCTGCAGGGCGCGCACGGCACGCTCCGTGACCAGCGAGTCTATGAGACTCAGCTGATCACAGATCGGAGTAAGGGGTCAATCCCGACCCCTTACCATGTGATCAGCTGTCAGCCAATGACAGCTGATCATGTGATGTAAACAAAGCCGGTAATCGGCTATTTTTTCTCCTCGCGCAGAACAGAAAAAGGCGATCACCGGCGGCTGTGAGAGAGACATCAGTCCTGATCGTAGAGAATCTCTGCAGAGGCTTCTGTGCCCACCTGTGCCACCTACCAGTGCACAACAGTGCCGCCTACCAGTGCCCACCAGCGCCACCTACCAGTGCCCACAGTACCACCCATCAGTGCCCACAGTGTCACCTATAAATGTCACCAATCAGTGCCTCATCACCAGTGCTGCCCATCAATACCACCTACCAGTTTCCATCAGTGCCACCTACCAGTGCCCATCAGTGACATCAGTGCCGATCAGTGCCGATTAGTGCCGCCCCATCATTGCCCATCAGTGCCGCCCATCAGTGCCACTCATCAGGGCCAATCAGTGCCGTCTTATCAGTGCCCATCAGTGTCGCCTTATCTGTGCAGCCCATCAGTGCAGCCTCATCAGCGAATATCAATGAAGGAGAAAAATTGCCCGTTTGCAAAATTTTATAACAAACTATGAAACTTTTTTTTTTTTGTTTTATTTCTGTCTTTTTTTTGTTTGTTTAGCAAAAAAATAAAAACCCAAGTGGTGATTAAATACCACCAAAAGAAAGCTCCATTTTTGTGAAAAAAATGATAAAAATTTCATTTGAGTACAGTGTAGCATGACCGCGCAATTGTCATCCAAAGAGGGACAGCGCTGAAAGCTGAAAATTGGTGTGGGCAGGAGGGGGGGGGGTTTAAGTGCCCGGTAAGCAAGTGGTTAAAGTCCCAGCATGCCTCAGAATTGTTTCAAATCCATCTGAAAGCAAGCTGAACAAGCGCAGGGTTCATGTGTTCTGCAGCTGACCTCCTAAGCTTCATCAATCTGCTTTTACCTTCCCATAGATGTGTATAGAGAGGGAAAAGCAGGCCCAGAAGTAGACCAAACCCATGTACACCGACCCGTACACCGGGGGGCCCTTACCTGTTCAACAGGAGAGTTTCCACGGAATGTGGTGCGACTATCCGCACATGCTCTGCCGCAGCACATCAAGAGCAAACGGGGGAGGGGCCTGACCAGATGTGCGCTAGACGCATCTCGCCTAAAAAAACGCTTTGCGGGGGGGGAAGGAGCTCACAGGATGGAAAAAGAGCACGCCGCAACATTTTTAGAAGCTGTTCACTTCATACAGTTCACATTTAATACGCAAGAAAAACAGACAGTTTAATAACAGACCTGTCACCGTAATCAGAAAAGATTTCTTAATTACACACGCACAATGCTGACATGTTCCCATCACGAGCTGCGGAGGCATGACGGAGGAGAACAGCGCGACAGGGGACTATTAACTCATTCTTACCACCTCACTTCACAACCCTGCCGGCACCGAAGAGGTAAAAGGTACCCCTCCAATCAAACATGAAAAGTTCTGCATTTAAAAGCGATTCAGAAGACGCAACCCGTATGGTGAGGAGCCCCAATTTTTCCATCTTTTACACCTAGCTGCCATCATTGGCATTTATTATCCATCACAAAGATCACAGTACTCCCCCCCCACCTTCCGCCAATGCCTTCATCTGCTTTTCACTCCAGGAGGACAGCGCCATCTTTGTTCAGTCATCACCAAGGGTCACAACTTCTACTTCCTGGACTGAGGTGCAGGCTGCTTGTGCAGTTCTTGCCTGTGTTCGTAAAATGTCTGACACAGATCAGGTCCTGCTGCAGCCTCACTTTGTGACTATATACAGTGTCTCACAAAAGTGAGTACACCCCTCGCATCTTTGTAAATATTTTCTTCTATCTTTTCATGTGAAGAAATGACACTTTGCTACAATGTAAAGTAGTGAGTGTACAGCTTGTATAACAGTGTAAATTTGCTGTCCCCTCAAAATAACTCAACACACAGCCATTAATGTCTAAACCGCTGGCAACAAAAGTGAGTACACCCCTAAGTGAAAATGTCCAAATTGGGCCCAAAGTGTCAATATTTTGTGTGGCCACCATTATTTTCCAGCACTGCCTTAACCCTCTTGGGCATGGAGGTCACCAGAGCTTCACAGGTTGCCACTGGAGTCCTCTTCCCCTCCTCCATGACGACATCACGGAGCTGGTGGATGTTAGAGACCTTGCGCTCCTCCACCTTCCGTTTGAGGATGTCCCACAGATGCTCAATAGGGTTTAGGTCTGGAGACATGCTTGGCCAGTCCATCACCTTTACCCTCAGCTTCTTTAGCAAGACAGTGGTCATCTTGGAGGTGTGTTTGGTGTCATTATCATGTTGGAATACTGCCCCTGCGGCCCAGTCTCTGAAGGGAGGGGATCATGCTCTGCTTCAGTATGTCACAGTACATGTTGGCATTCATGGTTTCCCCAATGAACTGTAACTCCCCAGTGCCGGCAGCACCCATGCAGCCCCAGACCATGACACTCCCACCACCATGCTTGACTGTAGGCAAGATACACTTGTCTTTGTACTCCTCACCTGGTTGCCACCACACACGCTTGTCACCATCTGAACCAAATAAGTCTATCTTGGTCTCATCAGACCACAGGACATGGTTCCAGTAATCCATGTCCTTAGTCTGCTTGTCTTCAGAAAACTGTTTGCGGGCTTTCTTGTGCATCATCTTTAGAGGAGGCTTCCTTCTGGGATGACAGCCATGCCGACCAATTTGATGCAGTGTGTGGCGTATGGTCTGAGCACTGACAGGCTGACCCCCCACCCCTTCAACCTCTGTAGCAATGCTGGCAGCACTCATACGTCTATTTCCCAAAGACAACCTCTGGATATGATGCTGATCCACCATGGCGAGGCCTGTTCTGAGTGGAACCTGTCCTATTAAACCGCTGTATGGTCTTGGCCTCTGTGCTGCAGCTCAGTTTTAGGGTCTTGGCAATCTTCTTATAGCCTAGGCCAGTGATGGCAAACCTTGGCACCCCAGATGTTTTGGAACTACATTTCCCATGATGCTCATGCACTCTGCAGTGTAGTTGAGCATCATGGGAAATGTAGTTCCAAAACATCTGGGGTGCCAAGGTTCGCCATCACTGGCCTAGGCCATCTTTATGTAGAGCAACAATCTTTTTTTAGATCCTCAAAGAGCTCTTTGCCATGAGTTGCCATGTTGAACTTCCAGTGACCAGTATGAGAGAGTGAGAACACCAAAATTTAGGGACTGAATCACCAAACAGCAGTGATGTCACCTGCAGTTTATGCCAAAATGTATGAAGGGCAATGGGGAGGAAGCAATGAAAAGGCAGCGTATGGTAAAGCCCAAACCTCTACTTTAACCCTTGCAGCTGTATAGGAGTCCCACATAAAAGAGAAGTTTCGCAAATTATTAAACGTTTGCAGAAATCTGAAAATACACCAGTGCAGATAATTGTTGCCAGGCTTTTATTCCGACCCAGGGGCTTCATTAGGTAGAGAAGCCGACATCAATATGATAGCCTCTAAACCTGCATCTTTAAAACAAGTCAGCAAGGGCGGTTACCATAAAGGTGGTCCTCAAAGGTTCACTTTAATCATCAGGAGGGATGACCAGTCTGTTTGCCTTTTGGGCCACAGGAGGGCAGTATAATCACATCTCCAATACACCAGCCATAAGCTTGACCTCCCCTGGTACCCAGCAAGTCTGAATCATTACCCTAGTAAACCTTTTTAATTAATTTTAGGTGAAATGCAAGAAGCGCTCCAAAGCAATATGCGCCTGCAAATAAAAAAAAAAAGCCAGCCCAGCTTCCCGGAAATTAAACTCTGTGGGCCGCAGAACCAATTCGAAGGCTTGACCCTCCCTGCTAGACATGGAACATGAGAGAGTCGTTCAGTACAGGGAAGGCAAAGAAAAATAAGAGCAGATTGTTTCACTTTATTTTTTCCCCTTCAATTCAGGCCTGAAAAATGCCAGCTCATAAAACGAAAAAAAAAAAAAATATCATATCAGGTAATGTGCATTTTTTTCTGATTGTAATATGTGACAGTACTTGCATTTTTTCTGGTATGGTACAGATCAGCTTGCGCTGCTGACAGCGGGTTACAAGTCATGTGTAATAAAAGAGATATCATCACACCTTGCCACTGTTTGTTGCTTGCACCCTTCAGGAACTTCAGTCATTTTTTTCAACTTTCCATCGATTAAATCTTCTGCCCTTGTTGTTGTTGCTTTAACTTTGGATAGTAAAACATTTTTCTTTCTGCCAGTAAATACCTTATACAGCCCACTTCCTGTTTGTCTGGTCATTAGCCTAGGCTTATGACATCATGTACAGCTCTCACTCACTCTCGTGAGAGTTTGCCAGGAAAGAAGGGGGAATGAGTAATAAGAGGGCAAATGAGAGCTGCAGAGCTGGAGGTGTGCCTCTGTGTGTCAGTGTAAATCCAGGAAGTGAGCAGGCAGCAGCTTCAGCTGCCCACAGTTAAAATGGCTGCAGCCAGACTCAGTGGAGGGAGATTTCTGCAGCATATTTGGCAAAGTACAGAATCACAGTATATATAAAATAATATGCAAAGTGGTTGGAGGGAAGCTTCCGAATGGCAAAGATGTTTTTATTACAAATTATGTGAGCAGACTGCAGCTCTTTAACAAAGCTGGCCATAGATGGATCGAAATTTGGCCAGTTCAGCAGGGACCGGCCGAAACTCGATCCATGTATGGGCAGGCTGATTGTACCCAAGTCAAGCCATCGATCGACTTGGGTAGAGGTTTTTTTTACGTTCAATCACGGTCCATAGCTATATAGCAGCTAGCAGAAACCATTGCGTTCTGATGGCCAGGAAGGTTCCCAGAGCCACACCGCCGACAGACATGCAATTGCGCTGCAGGAGGCATTCCCCCATCAATACTGACGGTGTTGATGGGGGAATCTCGTGATTGTGGAAGGAAAGAACACCAAGTCATCTATGAACTGCTTCCATTTTTATCATTCACCCAGAAGGTTGACACGAAGAAGAACACGGCTCCCCCATCTACACATTCAAAGTGCATGGGGAAATCCCCAGCACTGTCTCTTTGCATTTTAACAGCAGGGACACTTCCCCACCATCAGGATACACAGATCGGTGCTGCAGGATATAGTAGTGAAAATCCAACAGGTTGGTGGAACAAAAGTGAATCAGTAGAACTTCTGCTCCAACCACAGTGGCCTTACATGGATCCCTGCTGAACCAGCCAAATTTCGGTCCATGTTTGGCCAACCTAAAACTTCCTATGGGTCACTGAGGACCCCCATCCTGTTAGAAGGACAGAGAGGCTCTACAGCATTTTTAAACACAGAGGAACCCTTGAAATAACTTTTTGGTCTCCAGGAACCCCTGATAACAATTACCATGTCTACAGCTCACTGTACATGTGATGGTCACAGGGAAGAAGGTACTTTATATTTGTGGTCATTGGGAAGAATTCCCCTTTTACATATAGCTAAAAACTCATTGGTGTTAGTGGTTGCTCAACTGAGAAGAAAAGATTGCTCCTTGCCCAAGGAACCCCTGGCAACCTCTGGAGGGACCCTAGGATTCCGGGGTGAGAAATGCTGCTCTAGAGACAGGAAGGGCAGTCAGACTTTTACAATAAGCTACTGCTACCAGAGGAATCTTTAGGGTTATTGGAATGTGTTGGGCATCGTTACCCGAAGCAGTCCCAATACAAAAACAAGGCGATTTGCCTGGTTTCCTGTGGTGTCAGTTCACATCACTGCGTTGCGGCGGTGTGCACTGAAACAAAAAAGGACTGCATGTAGCGCAGCAGGTTGTACCAGAAATCACTGCATCCCAACACCGTATGATGTCCATATGAGTGTCGACTCGATACTGAGATAATGCCTGCAGCTATAGGCATCATCCCAGTATCTTTTTTTTCAGAGGGCGATTCTCTTTAATGTATAGGTAGCACCCTCTATCAATAGGTAGGTGCTAGTAATAGAATTTTTACTAAATAGACTGTCAGTACAGGCAAATTCAGGCAGGCCTATGCTGCAAGCTAGGAAGGTTTGTTTTGATCTGAGGGCTGGGAGTGGTTAGTGTAGCAGTGGGTGCGACCACCTGTGCTCTGGTCTTGAGGCGCCTCCCCTGCTTCCAGGGAGAATGTTCTGGAAGAGGGGCAGGGCCTAAAACTGGAGTGGCAGGCAGCTCATGTGGGAGCCTTGACCAATCCCCAACTGGAATTGGCAGGGGGCGGGCCTCCTATATAAGCTGCGGTAACATGCCACTGGGAGGAGTTGTCTGCTGGGTGAAGTGGAGAATGGAATACTAGACAGCAGCAGGAGGGGGGGTGCGCCGATCGCAGGAGGAGGCCCAAGGATAACTGTGAGGGAACTTTGCCTTTACACAGTCATTGGCAATGTTTTTATCATTACAGGTCATTGCTGAGGAACTTCTGGAGCAGGTGAAGCTGTCGGAACGTATGGTCTCAGTTAAGTTCTCCATCAAGGACCACTGCTCAAAATGTGCTTTTAAACTACTAGGCCTCCGGGGAGAGGTGCTGCAGGCCTCTGGCCTAGTAGCAGCGAGCAACCAGAGCCAGCTTGAGGAACTATTCAGTGGGTCCTTCTTGCTTACAGAAGAAGATGTGACTTTACATTACATTGATAACTACAGGATAAGTTTGTGCAGGAGGAGAGGATTTCTGGGAACATCACCCTTACACGGTCAAGAGTGATGTCCTCATCCTTACACGGTCATGGGTGAGGAAGTTCTGGAAGCAATAATCTGCAGGAGTTACGCAGAGGAGGAGCAATGGTCTGCATGGCGATGCAGGAGAAAGATCATTTCTTCAGGCTCAAACTATGTGCTAATCTGCAAACCAAGTTGTACCCCCCAATAAACAAAAAAACAAAACCAGCAAAGGGCTGTTCATGGTCTCTGCAAGTGATATATGGGAGTCTGGCAGCGGGGTGAATTGGTGGATGTTTGTTACTAGTGGCATGTAAAAGCAATCCTACTGATGGTGTGAATGGGCTCTTCAAGTGACCATGTGTGAGGTTCTCACAAATCCTGAGAGCCTTAAGACTGCTGACAGGGGGCAAGGTACTCTAGTCTACCTTGACCGAAACTAAATGGACTTTGCTCCTTGGAGACCAAGTACTTGTTGAGGGCTCTCCTAAAGAGAGTGCCTGATGGGGAGAAGATGACCAAAATTCAACCCTCAGACTTCAGAGCAGGTTCTGAAGAACCTGTATCCTCTTTCTAAAGCTTGTCCAGGTCCCCCACTGGGGAGATTTTCCCTCAAATTAAATGGAAGAATGAATTTCCCTGGAACAGGAAAGTACAGAGGCAGGAACAGCCTTCCTGGGGGAAAAAGGTAGTTACGGGATTTTAAGACCCTTCCTATTTGGAGGACTTCAACATCTATGAACACTTTCATTATTAAGAAGTTCAGGAAGCGTTGAATATATAGAAGGATTTAGTGGGAAATCTCCTTCAAACTGAAAACAAACTTTGAATGTCTTAATCATCCCTTCATGTCACTGTAGAGATCTCGTTTACGTCCATCATGGCCGCTTCTGCCCTTATCCCCAATAGACGTCTGTCGGATGTCTTAATGGACTCTGAAGAGCAGAAAATCAGTATGAATTAGCGGACGGCGCGCTGTCACATCGGGGCACAGATCTACTCCAGCCTTAATGAAGTTTGTCAGAAAGGCAGAAAAAATATGCCATAAATTATGTTTTTTTTTTTTCTGAGTTTGATGACAAATACTAAAAACAATGACTGGAAGGAGATTTTCCGGAATAACACTGGCTTATGTAAATGGATGCCAAATCCTTTTATACGTCTCAGCTGACATAAAAAGACAATGCCGCAGACTTTTGGGACAAATCTGCTTGTGCGGTCCTCGGTGCCTGCTGTCAGCTCAGCCAATTTTTTAAAGTTTTTTGGGGTTAAAGGATAAGTTCACCTTTGGACCACGTCACACTCGTATTTGGGGTGGAGCATGTTACATGTTCCAACTTTCTGCCTCCTGTTATGTGTTGGAACGCCAGTTGTTATGAATTGGCTGCCTTCCATTGAACGGGCTGCAATGGAACATGTCAAGCTTTTTTTATTTTTCCAAGCTTTATTGAACCATTTTTTTATGATACACTTAGTCACATATGAAAATCAAATATCACAAATACTTATTAGCAAAGCACAAAAACTCAAATTGAGCCGGTTTGTCATTCAATTTTATATTAGTGCATAGACCTTTGCATCCCCATGCTTTCAACCAATAAAATAAATAGCAAAGAAAAAAAAAATTATAAAGAAAAAAAGAAAGCTCTTTGATGTGGGTGGCATTGCTTACTGCCCTCTGAAAAACAGAATCACCCACTGCAAAATGTGTCGAATCAGTTTTTGCAGTGGGATAACGGCGGCTGCCAGGTGTTTACGAGACATACTTGCCACCTCCTGAATGTCCCTTTTTTATCCCAAGGATGATTTTGTAATCAAATACCGCACAGCAACCACGAGCCAAGCATTTGGACCTTGGGTGCGGTGCACTCCCGGAGATCTTAATGGAGCGAGCTTGACAGGCGGTGCCACCTGTCAATCTCTGCAGGCCAAGTTAAAAATTGGTGCAGCTGCAAAGCATGGTGGCCACAGCATGTGTACAGCTCTGTCCAGCTGTAATGTTAGAATTTAGGTGGGCAGCCAGGGGGCGGACATACTGTGGCTCAGCCACCTGTTTTTTTATCACCTCCCATGTGAAAACGCCCCAAAGGCCTGCACACACACACACACACACACACACACACACAAAATACGGAAATTAGATGGGAAGATTCGTATCTGTGGATTTTCGCATTGTTTTCAGATGCTTTCGACAGCCGATTTCACTTTTTCGGCAGACAAAAGCTGGATGTGCAGGCTTTAAAATTTTTGTTGGATGTGAACTCAACGTCTGATTTTCGGATGGTCGGTACAGAAATCCGTCACACAAAAGTCGAAGGTACAAACACGCATGCTCGGAATCAAGGAACGCCTGGGAAGAGTTCTTGTAAACTACCGTTCCTAATCTAGAATTAACATTCGTGACGCGGCAAATTACGAAATCTCGAAATGCAGCGCACAATTCTCTTCTTCTTTAATGGGATAATATTGAAGCGGCTTTGCTGGTGACACTGATGTAGTTATGCCAAACGTATTTTAAACTCTTCCAGTCCGTGGTATAGCCGAATGACGACTACAGCATGGTCCTACATTGCCGGGAGTACATCAATAGACGTCCTCCCCTTTGCACGCTCCCTGCGCGCCCCCTGCGATCACCGAGTCAATGAGACTCGGGAGATCACAGATCGGAGTAAGGGGCTGATCCCGGCCCCTTACCACGCGATCAGCTGTCAGCCAATGACAGCTGATCACGTAATGTAAACAGAAGCTCGGTAATCGTTTTTTTTTCTCCTCACGCTGACAGTGTGAGGAGGAAAAAAAAAAAAGCCAATCACCGGCTTCTGTTGAAGGGACATCGTTCCCGAACAGGAAGAGGCACAGCCACCTCATCTGTGCCAACCAGTACCGCCTGCCAGTGCCACCTGTCAGTGCCCACAGTGTCATCAATCGGTGCCCACCAGTGAATATCAGTGCCACCAATCAGTGCCACCTATCAATGCCCAAGAGTGCCACCTATCAATGCCCACCAGTGCCTCATCAGTGCCATCTAGCAGTGATGCCCATCAGTGTCACTTACCAGTGCCCATTACTGCCGCCCATCAGTGCCAGCTATCAGTGCCACCCATTAGTGCCCTTCAGTGCCACCTATCAATGCCATTCAGTGCCACCCATCAGTGCCACCCACCAGTGCCACCTCTCAGTGCTCACCAGTGCCGCCTTATCAGTGCTCATCAGCATACATCAATGAATCAAAATTACCGGTTTGCAAAATTTTATAACAAAATATTAAACTGTTTTGTTTTCAACATTTTCGGTCTTTTTTTTTATATTTTTTTACAAAAAATAAAAAACCCAGAAGGTGATCAAATACCACCAAAAGAAAACTATTTGTGGGAAAAAATGATAAAAATTTCATATAGGTACAGTACAGTGTAGCATGACCGCGCAATTGGCATTCAAAGAGTGAGAGCGCTGAAAGCTGAAAATTGGTCTGGGCAGGAAGGGGGGTTTAGGTGCCCAGTAAGCAAGTGGTTAAAAGGCATTTGTTTTGTAGCGATATAAATAATATTAATATTATAAAGTTACCACAACACTATTATCCCGGAGTTTTTAAGATCAAAGATACAACTATGTTGGTGTCCCTTGTTCATTTTCCATTGTGTTGTTTTTAATGTAACTGCCGACTCCCAAACTGTCATTTGAAGAAAAAAACATATCCAAGTATTATTCTCCACAATTTTTTTTATTGTGCAGAAAAGAAAAAAAAACAGAAATTAAATTAGAGATGCTACCTGCCATCCAAATAAAAATAACTTAACAAAAAAAGTGTTAATTGACGCCCACTAAACTTCTACTAACATGAAATGAGCAGAAGGGGCCCAAAGGAGGGGGGGGGGGTGCTTGAGAAATGAACTTTCTCTTTATACTCTCATAGTACGTCACTACGTTTGTGTTTGTCAAACGACAATTTGCGGATAGTTCGTATGCTAGACAAAATCCTGCATACGCCCTTTTTACAAAACTCAGACGCTCGGTCGTACAACAATCGACCCATGTGTACGAGGCTTTAGGCCCCTTTCACACCAGGCAGACCATTTTGTTAGGTAAAAGGATCTGTTCACTGATCGGAGCAGAGCAGGTAGGTGACAGTTAGGAAACGGAGGCGATGCGGACCCGTCAACCTACCTGCTCTGCTCAGATCAGCAGGGAATCAGCAGATCCAATCCGCCTAGATGGAGGAGGACTGGTCCCCTTCAGTTTTGTTTAGCGGACCGGACCGGACCAGAGGTAAGCGGGTGTAAACTGACACAAGTATGGCAAGCCATAGATTAATCAATTTTTATTCCTTCCACCACAGGTAGGAAGGAAAGGAGGAAAAATAAATAAATAAAATAAATAAATAAATAATCGCTGGATTTTCCCATTAACAAGGTCAGTGTTGATAGGGTGGTGCTGGTGGTTGGCTCAGGCAGCCTTGTAGGCCAGCAGAACACGATTACTGCTAGAGGCTAAAGCCACTAGCAGTAAATCGCATGCTAAACATCCAACAGGCTGGTTGTACCCAAGTTGATCGACTTGGGTACAATCTGCCTGCCCATATATAGCACCCTGATGTTTAGCCAGGGTTGCTATTAAATTTATTTGCCAAGTGATAGTTGCCTTGGCCAAGTATCAAGAGGTCAATTGATTTCACCCGAATTCTGGAATTGCTGCACTTCTCTCTTCTGTCGCTAGGTGGCTGGGTAACTGGTGTCATTAGATAAGACAAGTGCATTGCAAGGACAGATTAGGAATGGATGGGGTGTCTCACCCAATGGGCAGGGATTTTCTTGGGTCCCTTGGCCTGCTGAGAGAACCTATTTATTTAGGTGAAGTCTGGTGATCGGAGGATCTGTGCCATCTGGACGGCTGTCTGGGTGGATGTGTGTCGTATTGCCCCGGGCTGCCAGGCCAGAAACCTAAGGCCTATCCCGGGGACATCTTGCTGCTAGGCTGTCTATCTGAAACCTAGAGGCTGCTAGGCATCTGGCTGCTAGGCTGAAACCTAGAGGGCCTATCCAGAAGCAAGAAAGCAGCGTAGGGTTGGGACTGCGGGCTTGTAGTCCAACCAGAAGTAATGGTTGCGCCGGCCGGGAAACCAGACGTGGTCGAAGGTAGAGGGGAAGCTGTCACCACTAAGGGGCCATCCACCTTGTTACCGGAGACCATGGTGAGTAAGCTGAGGCCAGTACCAGAGCAGACTTCTCGCCAGCCGGGGACGGTGAAGACGTGGAAAAACTTCAGCAAGTGTCAAGTCAGGGACCCAGCGGGACAGCAGAATTGATGCTTGTGGAGTGCCAAGCCAGGGACCTAATGTGTCACCAAGGGTGAAGCTTGAAGAGTATCTGTGAGTGCCAAGCCAAGGACCTAGGGGTGAGGCGAGGGTGATGCTTGAGGAAGATACTAAGTCCTAAAGTGAAAGAGCTCAGGAGATCCATTGGATCTGAAGTCTAGTGAGAAAGACTAGGAGCTTGTTGAGTGAAGACCCACAGTGAGTGAGTGAAGACCCACAGTGAGTGAGTGAAGACCCACAGTGAGTGAGTGAAGACCCACAGTGAGTGAGTGAAGACCCACAGTGAGTGAGTGAAGACCCACAGTGAGTGAGTGAAGACCCACAGTGAGTGAGTGTGGGCTAAAGAGAATTGTTCATGCTGGAGTTGAATACCTTTACCGTTAGTAACAGCTACAAGATCGTTGCCATAGGAGACAGCAGTCCTACCTATACAGAAGTGGTGTCCGGCTGGAGGCCTTCACCTGTATAACTGTCTTCGTATAGAAGTCTCAGAGTCTGCCAATTATCTTTGCATCTACCCAAGTGTGTCCTTGCCCTTACCCTCTCCTCTCTCCCACAGTTCTGTTTAAGAGACAATAAATCTCTTTGCATTCAAAAAGTGTCTGGCACCCACCTGTTCACCCACCATGCCTTGTAACCTACTCTACACTGAAGAATGTCAGCTCTCCCTAACTCTGGAGGTAACTCTTAGGCCAAAATAGGCCCAGGCTACACATAGATGGATTGAATCTTGGCCGGTCCCTGCTGAACACGGCCGAGGTTCGATCTATCTATCTATGGCTGGGTTTAGTGTGAACGGGCCCTTTATTTTCTGAAAGCCTCCTCCAGGTCTGGGACTCAAATCTTATAATCAATCTCCCAGGGACGGCCAGCGAGCACTTTCCCTTCACTAGAGCCATGAGCTAGGTTTTAGTAAATGAGACCCATAAACTCCAGTGCTTTGCTTCAGGAGCTGGCAGGTATAATGTCACTAAAATTTGTTTGTTCCAAAGTCTGCGGCAATATTCTAGGCTCCGTTCCAAACACCTCGAAGAAAAATAACTCCGCTTACAATAGGAAAGGCCCTCAATAACAGTTACTAGCCTCAAGAGCTTTCAAATTATTAGAATTCTGCTTCAGAAACAAACATAGACCTTCTAAACATTACTGCATAAAGCTCTCCTTGTACATCATCTGCAATGTTCAACTTCAAAAAGAACAGATATATGTTCGCAGTTATTTTTTGGCCCCCCTCCACCTCCAGCAGATTTAACCACTTGGCCCCAGTATTTTTTTGATAGAAAATTTCTTTGAACCGCAAACCTTATATAGTTTTAAAGCAGAGACCCTAGAGAATAAATTGGTGGGTGCTGAAATTTTTCATGTCACACATTCTTTGCAAACCATTTTTTTCAATTGCAATTTTTTGGGAGGGGGGGGGGGGAACACATTTTTTAATTTTACTGCATAAAAACACAATACATAACCCAATTTTTTGGTAAAATATAAAAAAGATGATGTTTCACCGAGTAAATAGATACCATACACGTCACACTTTAAAATACCGCTTGCCCATGCAATGGCGACAAACAACGTCAATTTTACTATCTATAGGCGACATTTTAAAATATGCGATGCATACTAGTTCATTATGCCTTTGTCTTGCAGGTTTTTTTTTTTTTTTTTAGGGGTTTACAACCTCTTTAAACATCAGAGTAATATAATCTAAGCATTTCAGTCTTCAATCCCTATTCAAGCTAAAGAGGCACTCCGCTCCACGCTGGGAGGAGTTGTCCTTTGTGGTGCGGTGGAGGTTGATGCAGCTTTTGCTAGAAGCAAAAATATTCAGTAACTAAGATACCATTTGAAGTGACAGCAAAGGTGGTTCTGATTCAGTCATATCTCAGTCCAGACAAGCGTTTGATTGCATAATTACAACCCAGCGCTGGTGCGTCACCGGAGAGGCTCTCGCTGAAGCAGGCTTTGCTGTATATTGTTGTCAGTTTAACTCTTCTATGTTTTCAGTGCAACCAGAAAAGATTGGATTAGATGCTACAAGAGCCATAACTGCAAAGAGATGAGTTATGGGATGTCTGAGCTAGTCAGACATCCCAAGCTGCAAAAACTACATTTCAGGGAGGTGGCAAGCTCATTTCAGGGAGGTCACGCTCCTTGCCGACAATCCCCCCCCCCCATTCATAATAAAATAATACTTTAAAAGATAATGTTGTGTTACACTCACCAACAATGCACCCTCACTGTGCCCATTTGCACCCTCACTGTGCCCATTTGCAGCCTCATCAGTGCCAACAATGCAGCCTCACTGTGCCCATCAATTCAGCCTCACTGTGCCAACAATGCAGCCTTGTCAGTACCCATCAATGCAGCCTTGTCAGTACCCATCAATGCAGCCTCACTCTGCCCATCAATGCAGCCTCACTCTGCCCATCAATGCAGCCTCACTCTGCCCATCAATGCAGCCTCACTCTGCCCATCAATGCAGCCTCATTAGTGTCAACAATGCAGCCTCACTGTGCCCATCTGTATCCTCATAAGTGCCCATCTGCACTCTCACTGTGCCCATCTGTATCCTCATAAGTGCCCATCTGCACTCTCACTGTGCCCATTTGCAGCCTCATCAGTGCAAACAATGCAGCCTCATCAGTGCCAATCTGCAGCCTCACTGTGCCAACAATGCAGCCTTGTCAGTGCCCATCAATGCAGCCTCACTTGGCCCATCAAAGCAGCCTCACTTGGCCCATCAAAGCAGCCTCACTGTGCCCATCAATGCAGCCTCACTGTGCCCATCAATGCAGCCTCACTGTGCCCATCAATGCAGCCTCACTGTGCCCATCAATGCAGCCTCACTGTGCCCATCAATGCAGCCTCGTTAGTGTCAACAATGCAGCCTCACTGTGCCCATCTGTATCCTCACCAGTACCTTGATTACACACAGCGGGTGCCCCCCCCTTTGTCATGCAGCTGCAGTCTTAACTGTTCGGCGGACATCCACTGTAACAAAGCCCCGCCTCCTCATCCATGATAGACGGTCAACTGAACACGAATACAATGCTGGGAAATTAAATTAGTGTTCCGTCTATCATGGATGAGGAGGCGGGGCTTTGTTACAGTGGACAGCCGCCGAACAGTTAAGACTGTAGCTGCATGACACAGGCGGAGACACCCGCTGTTTGTGATTACTCCAGGCTGAGTGGCAGTGCAGGCTCAGCCGGGAGATGGTGCCACACTCGCGGGTGTCCGTGAGCCCGCCGTCAGATGCGGGAATATCCCACGAGTCACGGGAGACTTGAGATGTCTGGACAGTGCTCTGCTTTTACCTCAGTGAGCTGGGGGGGGGGCATTCCTGCCTCTTTGTTTACGTGAGTGCCAGGGCAGGAATGACCCGGTCTGTAGCTCATTGAGGTAAAAAAAAAAGAAAAGTTTGAAGTTTGGCTAGAGTTAGGAGGACATCCAAGCTCATCTCTACTAGCCTTCAGCCCCAATTCACATTGGCGCGATTTGACAGATCAAATCGGAGCCTACTGCTGGCAATAGGAGCGTCCTATTCGGTGCGGCGCGGCACCAATTTCCAAAAGTAGTTCCTGCACTACTTTTGGCGACTTCGGGGGGGGGCGAATTTAATAAACATCTGTGCATGAACCCCTGTCTGTGTTTTAAGTCGCCCCCCAAGGTCGGACTGAAATGCGGCTTTGAAATCGTCGATTTCAAAGCCGTGTTCAGCGTGAACGAGGGCTAAAGCGGAACTTAACTATATCTGAGCACCACAAACTGAAAACACCTTTTAATTCATTCTTAATATTCTAAGAATTCTAAGCTCCCATCCATCCATGTCTCCATGCTTTATTTTGCTAAGAACTCACTCTGAAAAACAACCCCCTAGCATTTTTTAGCCATGGTCATCTTGAGTAAGGGCAGATGATTTGTGTAGCATTTACTTCCTTGAATCCATCTTCCCCTTAGCTCAGGCATACAGGCAGGAGTGTGTGCTTAGCTAAGAAAACACCTCTTCCCCTCCTCCAAATGAAGGAAAACAAATGCCCATAAGACTCCTTCCATCCATGAATCTAGGATGGAAAAGGACCTGGGGGTCCTAGTAGATGATAGGCTCAGCAATGGCATGCAATGCCAAGCTGCTGCTAACAAAGCAAACAGAATATTGGCATTAAAAAGGGGATCAACTCCGGAGATAAAACAATAATTCTCCCGCTCTACAAGACTCTGGTCCGGCCGCACCTGGAGTATGCTGTCCAGTTCTGGGCACCAGTCCTCAGGAAGGATGTACTGGAAATGGAGCGAGTACAAAGAAGGGCAATAAAGCTAATAAAGGGTCTGGAGGATCTTAGTTATGAGGAAAGGTTGTGAGCACTGAACTTATTCTCTCTGGAGAAGAGACGCTTGAGAGGGGATATGATTTCAATATACAAATACCGTACTGGTGACCCCACAATAGGGATAAAACTTTTTCGCAGAAGGGAGTTTTAACAAGACTTGTGGCCACTCATTAAAATTAGAAGAAAAGAAGTTTAACCTTAAACTGCATAGAAGGTTCTTTACTGTAAGAGCGGCAAGGATGTGGAATTCCCTTCCACAGGCGGTGGTCTCAGCGGGGAGCATCGATAGCTTCAAGAAACTATTAGATAATCACCTGAACGACCGCAACATACAGGGATATACAATGTAATACTGACATATAATCACACACATAGGTTGGACTTGATGGACTTGTCTTTTTTCAACCTCACCCACTATGTAACTCCTGGGAAGTACGACATAATTTTGGCCTAGGTCAGAAACCAGAAAGCAACCAAAGAAATGCAAAAAAAAAAAAAAAGTTTAAAACCAGTAAATAAAATATACCTTCCTATCCATTTACTAATGATAGCAGCATAAGGATTAAAAATGAGAGAACTTCACCCTAAAGCGGAAGTTCCACTTTATGCCCTGTACTATTTTTGGCACTTTTTTTGGGAGGGGGGCGGGTACCTGGTTGTTCCCCCTCTTCCATACACGTGGCAAGACCCAGAAGACATTTCCCACACCACACTTTAGGCTGGGTTCACACTGCAGCATGCTCACATTAGGAGTCCGGTACGTCTCCATTCACCAGTTCAGGTCCCATTTCAGCCCAAATTTTTGGCTCAATTGGGACCTGAAAGGACCAAAAGACGCACAGGACCTCTCTGCAATTCGCACCCGAACTGCTGCAGGGATGTGTGAACCGGCTCCATAGAGAATCGGTCACAATCTCCTGCTATGCGAATTGGATGCGGTGAGAAACCCACATCTATCCAATTCCCAACAGTAGTGTGAACCCAGCCTTAAGCAAGCTGCTAGCAGGCTTCAACACTTCTTGAAGCTTGCTGAAAGCCTGCTAGCAGTTCGCTTAAAGTGGCAATCAGCAATCCCATTAGGATCTGTGCTCAACATTCACAAACTGGAGCTGAATTAGAGTTGCCACCTCATCCCTTTAAACCCGAACAGCTTTGAATTACACGGGTTCTGAGGCTAATTAAATGCAGATAAGGCACCAAATGAGTTTAATTACCACCTTAATCAGCCACAGAACCTGTGTAATTAATATGTGTTCGGGTTTAAAGGGATAAGGTGGCAACCCTAAGCTGAATGTACTCTACAAGGTTCAACAAAGTTTCCTGAAAGTTCTGCAAATGCTGTTGCACATTGCTCTTATACAAGCTAAAGCATGTGTGAAACAGGTCTTCACTGATCTAAAGGAGATTGTACAGATTGTAAGGTGTATGGTCTCCTTTAGATGGGAAGAGAGGTATCCGCCTGTCTTCATGGGAGTCACTGAATGCCAAGACCCTCTGTGATCCTCACAAAGGATGAGCTCCGGCGTGCAGAGCCCACCAGGAAGTCGGCATTGCGCTGCGCTAATCACAGGCAGCGAGACATTGTCCCCGATGTGCGGCTGCAGAGATCGGGAAATGTCTCACTGCCTGTGATTAGCGCAGCACAATGCCGACTTCCTATCGGGCTCTGCACGTGGGCTGTGTGAACGCGCCGGAGCTCATCCTTACTCGCCATCGGAAAGCCTCGTACTACATGAAGGGCAAGGCACAGTCCCACAAGCTGCAAAGCCCCCAATAAAAAAAAAAACAAACTCCACCTGCCTGAGATTCTCATTATTGCCTTCCAGATCGATAATTCGGAGTGATCCTGGGAACATTGGTTACCTTTATCCAATCTTTAGACTCCATTTACATTAAAGTGACTTCCCTCCACTGTGCAGCTCGTTTTGCACAGAGTGACCCCGAACCTCGTCTTCTGGGGTCCCCCGGGCGGCTCTCGCGGCTCCTCCCCACATCAGATAACCCCCTAGGGTAAGCGCTCTGCCGGGGGGTTACCTTGCGGGCGCGCTAACGAGCTCAGCATTCAGCGTCCATATCCGCCAAATGTATGACTCAGTCCCGGCGCCAGCATCATTGGATTTGATTGTCAGCAGCGGGAGCCAATGGCTGCGCTGCTATCACTCTATCCAATCAAGAGCCGAGAACCACGGGCAGAGAGACAGCATGTCTCCGCCGGGTCAAGTTCGAGGGTTCAGGTAAGTAAAACTGGGGGGCCGGTCACTGCCAGTTGTTTTTTCACCTTAATGCATAGGATGCATTAAGGTTAAAAAAACACAAAGTTTTACAACCCCTTTAATGCACCATAATAAAACATAAACATAATAAACATAAACAATATAATAAAAAAGAGTCAATGGGGACTGTGGTAAGGGTTGCAGTATAGAGATCGGGTGCTGCTGGGGGCTTGTTATACCAGGCCAGCAAGTTGGAGGGGATACCACTGACATCTTCCTATATAAATTATTATAACCAAAGGTTATAATACGAATATAATGTAAAGCTATGAGAGGGGCGGATAAAAGAAGACAAAACTATTTTCTAACCTTTTCTTGCTTTCCCCTCAGAAACATCACTAAGTGCAAAATACAGGAAGACGGCAACTTTCATCCTCTCCCGGAGCTCCGGAATATTCCTAATGCTGACGGCCTGGGCTGGAGGTGATTACATTCACCTGAATGCACTTCATTGTTCCAATGAGATCAGAACAGACACAATAAGGCTTAAAATAACATTATAAAAATGCCAGTAGCTTTGCAGTGAGGCTTTCATCGTTTTTGCAATAGCTTTCATTAGCGTTTTTTAGTTTTTTTTATTTTATTTTTTTTCAATGGATCAAAAACTTTAAAAAAAAAACGGTGAGCCACATTTTTGAGCGTTTATCAGCGTTTTTTGTGGTCCCAAAAACGATTCCTGAACGCGATTTTATGGCGTTCAGGAAACAGCCCATAAACTCCACTGCTGATAAACGTCCATGTGTGCTATGGGCACATAGGAGAACATAGACGGGTGTTCATGGGCTCTTAAAAAAATGCCCAAACTCCCAAAAACGGCCGTTTATGAGCTTCTCCGGTGTGCATGGAGCCCAAAAAAAAAAAAAAAATCACACCAATCTACACTTCTCTGAGGTCCATGTCAAGAGTTTAAGGGGGAACTCCACTTTTGCAGGGAAAAAAAAAGGCAAATAATAAAGAAAATCAATAATCTAGAATATACAATGGCGACACAAGTCATATTGTAATTGAATGTTATTAAAAATGACCTTTCCTTTTCAATCTGCAGCCGCTGTGATTTTCTGTAAATGCGATGTTGCAACCTGGAGGTGTTCTGTACACAGAATGTATATAGAACGCCCTCCCAGAAACATCATTGTTTGTGTGATTGGCCCACTGGTTTTACCCAGAAGTCTGCACTAAGATACAAGTCAGATTTTGGGCATCCCCTGCAACAAAAATGTCATTTGTGGTGAGATACCCCCAATAGGAAATCACGTCTAAAGGGATGCAGACCCTGCTTTCCTCATTGGAGCCCTGCGGGTGCAGCAGCTGATTGATCATTATGAAACCACTCCCATTAGACTCACTTTTCCCATATGGGCACAGAGAAACACACAGGGATTTCTTCAGAATAACAAAAGGGAGGGATCTGCAAAAACATTTGGTAAAATCCCTGCAATGTACAGAGATCACCCCAGAGGGGAATGTTTTTTTCTCAACAAAAGTGGAGTTACTCTTTAACTTTAGACAGGCCTGCTGAACCATATTTCATTTATTAATAACTATGTTTGTTTCTGTACCTTTTACTATTCAGCTAGAAAATCAATGTCATTAGAATTTCCTTTTATAAGTAAATGTAAACATGATAACTTTTTTATATGGATTAAACTGGAACTTCACCCAAAGACTCCTTTCACACTGTGGCGTTTTTCAGGCGCTTTTGGGTTAAAAATAGCGCCTGAAAAACGCCTCCCCTGCAGCCCCGGTGTGAGAGCCGAGTGCTTTCAGTTTGCTTGCAAGACGTTAGAAAAAGTCCTGCAAGCGGCATCTTTCGGGCGGTGCGGGAGTGCTGCATATACTCCTCCACCGCCCCTGCCATTGGAATCAATGGGCACCGCTGCCGAAGCGCCTGCAAAGCTCTTCGGCAGCGGCACTTTGCAGGCGCTTTTAACCCTTTATTCGGCCGCTAGCGGGGGTTAAAATCACCCCGCTAGCGGCCACAAAGCGCTGCTATTACAGCGGTAAAGCACCGCTAAAATTAGCTCCGCTTTGCCGCTAATGCCCCCGATCAGAGGCTTTCCTGTCAGAGGGGGATTCTGCGCTGATAATCATTACACTGATTATCAGCTCAGCCCCCCGCCAGAGGTGCCCACCACATCTGCCAATCACTGCCCACCAAAGTGCCAGTCAGTGCCCATCAGTAACGCCTGTCAGTGCCCTTCACAGATGCCAATCAGTGCCTATCAGTAATGACTGTCAGTACCTCATCATCAGTGCCGCCTGTCAGTTCCGCCTGTCAGTGCCCATCAGTGCCCCCCCCCACCAGAGGTGCCCACCACATCTGTCAGTCACTGCCCACCAAAGTGCCAGTCAGTGCCCATCAGTAACGCCTGTCAGTGCCCTTCACAGATGCCAATCAATGCCCATCAGTAATGACTGTCAGTACCTCATCATCAGTGCCGCCTGTCAGTCCCCATCAGTGCCGCCTGTCAATGCCGCTTTTCAGTGCTGCATATCAGTGCCGCCTATCGGTGCCCATCAGTGCTCCTTATTAGTACCGGCTATCAGTGCTGCAAATAAGTGCCACCTCACCAGTGCCCATCAGTGCCGCCTGTCAATGCCACCTTTCATTGCTGCATATCAGTGCTGCCTATCGGTGCCCATCAGTGCTGCTTATCAGTACCACCTATCAGTGCCTATCAGTGCTGCAAAAGGGTGCCACCTCATCAGTGCCCATCAGTGCCACCTGTCAATGCCACCTTTCAGTACTGCTTATCAGTGCTGCCTATCGGTTCCCATCAGTGCTGCTTATCAGTACTGCCTATCAGTGCCTATGAGTTCTGCAAATAAGTGCCACCTCATCATTGCCCATCAGTGCCGCCTGTCAGTGCCACCTTTCAGTGCTGAATATCAGTGCTGCCTATCGGTGCCCATCAGTGCTGCTTATCAGTACCACCTATCAGTGCCTATCAGTGCTGCAAATAAGTGCCACCTCATCAGTGCCCATCAGTGTCACCTGTCAATGCCACCTTTCAGTGCTGCATATCAGTGCCGCCTATCGGTGCCCATCAGTACCGCCTATCAGTACTGCCTATCAGTGCCTATCAGTTCTGCATGTGAGTGCCACCTCATCAGTGCCCAGCAGTGCTGCCTCATCAGTGCCGTCAGTGAAGGAGAAAACACAATGTTGTGGTATTGAAGTGGTTAATATATAATGTGTTGGGGGTTTTAAGAAATCTTCGGGCCTAAAATTCAGGGCCCTCCTGTCCCTTCTGTATTGTACTGTAATAATTGTGCTGTTCCCCCTCTACATTGTGCTACAAGCGCTGTCGCTGCGTAAACTGTTGGCGCTATATAAATCGTTAATAATAATAATGATAATAATAATAAAATGAGTTTTTAAACATGTGTGCAAAAAAAAAAAGAAAATCCAAAAACGTCTCTGGCAGTGAAAATTGTTATACTTATTTATAACGTTCGCATTCAGTATAGAAATAACTAAAAGGGCCGTCGTTTTTCCTTTTAAGAAACTTTGCGCACTTGTTTCTCTTCGGTAATATATTAATCCCAGTTGTTGTCGTTATCATGTAAAAGAATCTAAATGAAAACAGAGGGAGATTTTTTGTGAGAACAGCGGTTGTGCCAATCGTCAAATTTTTTTCCACTGACAATAAAACGCGCCGGAGCTCAGACATCATAATGAGAAACAGCCAGAGACACGCGAATTATCATTTCTAAAGCACATTAGTGGCGGCTGCATACAATGTTCTTATATCTTATCTTCTCTGCTATTTACATACGGAGATTGCACGGTCTATTCTGTGGATTAAGAAGATCTGAGACCAAACCGGGGGGGGGGGTGGGGGGGGGTGTATGTGAAAACAAACCACATGCCTAAACTTTTTCCTTTAATTAGCTTATTGTTGCGCTACGACGGCATACAAACTAAGCGATTAGCTGCGGACAGATTCTATGCGGCTAAAACTCCCCAGAGCGCCAACCATGGATGCACACGTGTCCTGGGTGGGTTGGCGGCTCTATTTGCATGTAACTGCTCAGATGAGCCCCCCCAACACGCCATGCCAATAGACATGCATTGCAGCATACCAACAACGCATGCTCACACCTCCCAACATTTTGAGATGGGAGTGAGGGACACCTACTAGCAAATGTATGTAGGCATAGGACACACCCCCTGCCACACCCCCTTAAAGGAGAATTAACCTAAAAAAAGGTTAATTAAATCCACCAGGACTTTTTTTTACCACTACTAAAATGTATGTAGGCATAGGACACGCCCCCTGCCACACCCCCTTAAAGGAGAACTAACCAAAAAAAAAGGTTAATTAAATCCACAAGGACTTTTTTTTACCACTACTAAAATGTATGTAGGCATAGGACACACCCCCTGCCACACCCCCTTAAAGGAGAATTAACCAAAAAAAAAAGGTTAAATAAATCCACAAGGACTTTTTTTTTTTTAACCACTACTATTCCCTTATATTGGCTTTTAAAATGTACAAATGCAGCAATTTAGAATTTGGATGAAAAGTTTAGCACTGGGAAACACTTTTTGAAAGATGAAAAGTGCATTTTATATACAACTATATGGAGCAGACCAAAATGAGGGACAAATGAGGAGGAATCAGGGACAGCCCCTCCAAATCGGGGACAGTTGGCTATGCATGCTAAAAGCACTACCATGTGTTATGGCGCACCTGCATTACCGAAAATAGCACATGCACCATTTAGGCCTCATTCACATGGGGCGTATCAATGCGTACACCCACGCAAGGGCCGTCATTGCCTGCATTGGATGCACAGATGTTCCATGCATCCGCATGATGCAGGCAGTTCCATTAATGTCACTTGGGACTAAGGATGGGCTCGGGCGTGTTCATATGCTGCACGTGCCGAGCCCGCCAGGAACTCGGTACTGCACAGCGCTAATCACAAGCAGTGAGACATTGTCCCGATGTGCGGCTGCAGAGATCAGGAAATGTCTCACTGCTTGTGATTAGCGCTGTGCAGTGCCGACTTCCTGGCGGGCTCGGCACGTGCAGCATGCGAACACGCCTGAGCTCATCCTTACTTGGGACACAGCGGCTGCACGGACAAAGCCGCAGGTCTCAACTTCACATCCATGCAGATGCGGGTTTGTGCACGGATACATAGCTCCCAACTGTCCCTGATTTGGAGCAATGTCCCTCTGTCCCTCTTTCCTCCTCATTTGTCCCTCATTTTGGTCTGATCTATATAGTTGTATATAAAATGCACTTTTTATCTATCAAAAAGTGTTTCCCAGCGCTAAACCTTTCATCTGATTTCTAAATTGCTGCATTTGTAAATTCCAAAAGCCATTATAAAGGAATAGTAGTGGTAAAAAAAAGCACTTGCGGGTTTAACCAATCTTATTTTTTTTTTTGTACAATTGTCCTTTAACCACTTCAAAACCGGCCACTGTATATAAACGTCCTGTACTTTGGGGGGGGGGGGGGGGATATCTGAATGATGCCTGTAGCTACAGACATCATTCAGATATTATTTTCAGCCAGCGATTCTGTGCACCATAAGAAAGATCATAGCGGCAGTTCCGCCGCTTGATCGTTCTTATAGGCGACGGGAGGGGACACCCCCCCTCCCGCCGCCATCCGGTGCTTCTCCAGCCTCTCCCGTGCCATCGGGAGCCCGGAAAATGAATCGGCCAGCGCCGGATGAGGACGATAGAGATTATTGACCTCGCATCTCTCCACAAAGAGGACCTGTCACATAGATTTCTATAACAAGGGATGTTTACATTCCTTGTAATAGGAATAAAGGTAATCAAAAAAAAAAGTGTAAAAAAAAAAAAAAAGTGTAAAAATAAAAAAAATTAAGTAAAATGAAAAAAAAAAAGAAAAAAAAAAATTTAAACGCCCCTGTCCCCGGTAGCTCGCGCTCAGAAGCGAACGCACACGTAAGTCCCGCCCACATATGTAAACGCCACTCAAACCACACATGTGAGGCATCGCCGCGTGCGTTAGAGCGTGTACAACAATTCTAGCACTAGACCTCCTCTGTAACGCTAAACTGAGTGGTAACCTGTAAAATTTTTTAAAGCGTCGCCTATGGAAATTTTTAAGTTATGTAGTTTGGCGCCATTCCATGATTGTGTGCAATTTTAAAGCGTGACACGTCAGGTATCTATTTACACGGCGTAACATCATCTTTCATATTATGCAAAAAAATTGGGCTAACTTTACTGTTTTGTTATTTTTTAATTCATGAAACAGTTTTTTTTTCCAAAAAAAAGGCGTTTGAAAAATTATTGCGCAAATACTGTGTGAGATAAAAAGTTGCAATGAGCGCCATTTTATTCCCTAGGGTGTCTGCTAAAAATACATATTTAATGTTTGGGGGTTCTGAGTAATTTTCTAGTAAAAAAAATGATGATTTTTACATGTAGGAGAGAAGTGACAGAATAGGCCCGGTATTGAGGTGGTTAAGGGGGCGTGGCAAGGGGTGTGTCCTATGCCTGCAGACAGATATATACAGATATCTGCTCCCACTTTCGTGGAAAGATCAGTGTAATGTCTGAAATTACATTGATCTTTCCACAAAAGTGGGAGCAGATATCTGGATTTGACAGGTATCTGCTCCCCCCCTGAAATGTGCCAAATGTGACACTGTAGGGGGGGGAGGAATCCGATCGGCGGAAGCTCCATTTATGGGTGGAATTCCGCTTTAAAGGCATTTTTTTGTTTGTTTTTAAATAACAAACATGTTATACTCTCCTGCTCTGTGTAATAGTTTTGCACAGAGCAGCCCTGTTCCCTCCTCTTCTCGGGTCCCTCTCCAGCACTCCTGGCTCCTCCCTCCTGCCTAGTGCCCCCACAGCAAGCAGCTTGTAATGGGGGCACCCAAGCAGGCTCTTTCCCAAGCTGCAGCTCTGCATGTCCATCCTCACAGAGAGCCGTGGCTCAGTCCTGCCTCCTCTCTCCTTCATTGACTCGCTGGCTGCGATTGGCAGACAATGGCTCCCGCTGCTGCCTCAGCCAATGAGGAGGGAGAGTCCCCAGAGAGCTGAGGCTCTCGTGTACATGGCTGGATCTAGATGGAGCTCAGGTAAGTATTGTGGGGGGGGGGGTTGCTGCACAGAGGAAAACCTTGAGCCTTTAACCACTTGCCGACCGCCGCACACCGATATACGTCGGCACAATGGCAGCGGTGGGCAAATGGGCGTACCTGTACGTCCCCTTAAATTTGCAGGGCTAATGGAGGGCGCGCGCTGCCGGCGGGACATGCGCGCGCCCGCTGCGTACAGCGTGACCGCATGTCCACAGGTGTCCCGCGATCGTGTCACGGAGCGCCAGGGCGGGGAGATGGCTTTTCCCTGTTCTGCCTTGTGACATAACAGGGATCTACTGCGCCCTGTCATCGGGGAGCGGTGATCGCTGTCATGTCAGTGGTAGCCCATCCCCCCTACAGTTAGAATCACTCCCTAGGACACACTTAACCCCTTGATCGCCCCCTAGTGTTTAACCCCTTCCCTGCCAGTGTCATTTACACAGTAATCATTTTCTATAGCACTGATCGCTGTATAAATGACAATGGTCCCAAAATAGTGTCAAAAGTGTCCGATGTGTCTGCCATAATGTCGCAGTCACGATAAAAATCGCAGATCGCCGCCATTACTAGTAAAAAAATATTAATAATAAAAATGCTATAAATCTATCCCCTATTTTGTAGAGGCTATAAATTTTGCACAAACCAATCAATATACGCTTATTGCAATTTTTTTTTTTCTTTTACCAAAAATATGTAGAAGAATACATATCAACCTAAACTAAGAAAGAAATTTGTTTTTTTATATATTTTTTGGGAATATTTATTATAGCAAAAAGTAAAAAAAATATTGCTTTTTTTTCAAAATTGTCGCTCTTTTTTTGTTTATAGCGCAAAAAATAAAAAAAACGCAGAGGTGATCAAATACCACCAAAAGAAAGCTCTATTTGTGGGAAAAAAAGGACGTCAATTTTGTTTTGGTGTAACGTCTCGTGGCCACGCAATTGTCAGTTAAAGCGACGCAGCGCCGAATCACAAAAAGTGCTCTGGTCAGGAAGGGGGTAAACCCTTCCGAGGCTGAAGTGGTTAAAACCACTTTAAGGCCCCTTGCACAGGGGGCTGTCTAGCTGCTGTGCATCCCTCCTGGCGTTTTATCGCACATTTGGGGAGACAGGTGCAGCCAGAGCCGAGAGAAGGGGTGGGCAGGAGGGGAAGCCGCCCAGGACACACCAATAGGGGGTGGCACCCCTTCACCGCACCAAACTCCAGATCGGTGGCTGGCAACCAGGAGACCACAGCTTCATGTCTACTCTGACAGCTACTGATGTCACCCTGTCCTCCAACATGCCCACTCTCCAGCCCGCCTGTCTTCAGCTGGCACAAAGGCACACCATGCACATGCATGCTTTCTAACAGCTAGAACATAGTTGCAATTGGCCGCACATGTACAGTGCACTTCCCATGCCAACCATAAGCATACCTCTCAACTTTCTGAGACGGCAATGAGGGACAACTATTAGCAAAAGTATGTAGGCATAGGGCACACCCCTTGCCACGCCCCCCCTTAAAGGAGACTTGTACAAAATGCTTTTTTACCACTACTATTCCTCTACACTTCTTTCACACTGAGGCAGTTTTCAGGTGTTTTAGCGCTAAAAATAGCACCTGTAAAGTACCTAAAAACTGCCTCTCATGCCTCTCCAGTGTGAAAACCTGAGTGCTTTCACACTGGGGCGGGGGGCTGGCAGGAAGGGAAAAAAAGTCCTGCAAGCAGCATCTTTAGGGTGGTGTAGCAGCGCTGTATACAGCGCCCCTGCCCATCGGAATGAATGGGCAGCACTTCCTAAGCGCCTGAAAAGCGATTCGGAAGCGCCGCAACATGGGCGCTTTTAACCCCTTCTCGGGGGTTAAAAGCACCCCGCTAGCAGCCGAAAAGTGCCACTTAAACAGCGGTAAAGCGCCGCTAAAACTAGTGGCGCTTTACCGCTAACGGACCTGCCTGAAAAGCAATCTGGAAGCGGCGCAACACGGGCGCTTTTAACCCCTTCTTGGGGGTTAAAAGCACCCCGCTAGCAGCCGAAAAGCGCCACTTAAATAGCGGTAAAGCGCCGCTAAAACTAGCAGCACTTTAACGCTAATGGACCAGCCGCCCCAGCGTGAAAGCAGCCTTATATTGGCTTTTGAAATTTACAAATGCAGCAATTCTGAATTTGGGTGAAAGGTTTAGCACTGGGAAACACTTTTTGATAGATAAAAAGTGCATTTTATATACAACTACGGTATATAGATCAGACCAACATGAGGGACAAATGAGGCGGAATGAGGGACAGAGGGACATTGCTCCAAATCAGGGACAGCTGGGAGCTATGCATAAGCAGTCAAAGCAAGAAAGCAAAGAATGGGCACTGGGCAGTATACCCATTCTATACTATGCAATAGGAACAGAGAAGGGGGCGCAGTTCTTCCTCCTTGTCCTGGGCGCTGGACGAACCTTTCCCAGTAATGGGTGCCGCATCCAGCCCTGCTTCTTGCAGCCTGTCAAAGTCTATGACAGTCTGCAGCCGGACAGGGCTGACTGCTGTACTGAGTAATACCTGCATTTAGGGCCAGTTCACACCAGATGCAGTTCCGTGCGCTTTTTTTCTGCACTAAATATGCATGCCCAGTGTTTTCCGTGTATTTCAATGGCTCTAGTTCACACCATGCAGTCAGTTTCCAGTGCAGAAACTGACCGGAAACTGACTGCATGGTGTGAACTAGAGCCATTGGAATACAGTGGAACCTTGGATTACGAGCATAATCCGTTCCAGGAGAATGCTTGTGACCCAAAGCACTCGCATATCAAAGCGTGTTTCCCCATAGAAGTCAATGGAAACGAAGATAATTTATTCTGACGTTGACTTCTATTGCATGCAATACCGCAAGTGGCCAGAGTTGGGGGGGCGCTGGAGAGCCTCGGAAGTACTTGGAGACAGCTCGGCTTAACTCGGAAAGCCTCGGAGACACTCGGGAACGGAGTATTTCCAAGTGTTTCCGAGTATTTCCGAGTGCTTCCGAGTATTAGAAGAGAACAAGAAGACCAGGACAGCCGCACACCGGAGTGGATAAATCCGTCTTTTTATTCAAAATACAGGATCATGGGGTACACAAAACACGACTGTGGCGTGGTACAAAATCTGACGCGTTTCGCACTTACACCAAGTGCTTACTCATAGCTTGCTTCCGAGTATTTCCGAACAGCTCCAAACCGTTCTGAGTGTCACCGGCGCCCCCCGCACCTCTGGCCAAATGCCGTACTGCACACCCCATTAGCTTGAATTCTGCTTGTTTTGCAAGACAACACTCGCAAACCGAGTCAGAATGTAAAAAAAAAAAGTTGCTCGTCTTTCGAAACGCTCGTTAACCACATTACTCATAAACCAAGGTTCCACTGTACATGGAAAATACTGTGCATGCATTTTGTGCAGAAGAAAAAAAACGCACGGAACTGCATCTGGTGTGAACTGGCCCTTAGGGTTGTATGTGTTTAGGGATAATTGCGCTAAACGCAGGTTTTCTGCATTCTCAGCATTCATCCCCGAATGCATAAAGCCCTAAAACGCAGGCGCCACTCAGTACAGCATAGAGCACCATCCAGCCGCAGCCTGCCATAGACTTTGACAAGCTGCAGGCAGTGGGGCTGCACACAGCACCTGTCCCTCCTGGATGCACTAAAACGCCATATGGGGCCCCCGTGTGCAAGGACCCTTGATCACCCTTCCTTTTTTTTTTTTCTTTTGCCCTCGCTGTTGCTGGAGGGGCGCTCTATTAACAGTGCAAACTGCTCCCCGCCGCCTCTTATCTCCGGAGAATTCACAGTTCCAGCAGCAAATGCAAACTTTTCTTTTCAAGATTTAGTCGGATCCGCAGAGGATCTGGTAAGCAGCAATTAAAACACACGCAGGCTGCAAACTTAATTTTTGATTATTAATGTCAACATAAAAAAGCTCTGTGTTTTTTTTTTTTTTTTTTGCTAATTAAGCCGTTGCTTTGAAGCAGCCAGCAGCCACACAGAGAAAGCAGGGGAGATTATGCCGTGCCGGATCCCCCGAGAAGCCGGGCTGCTGCTGACATGAAATACATTAACTCTTTCAATCAAATGAGAACTTTATGAATTCGGAAAAAAATCACTTGATCTTGAAGGGAAACGGTCCTTATAGAAATGGGCAGAAGATTCGTTTTTTTGTCTTGTTAGGTTTTGGTGCTGGTGGAAAGTAAAGTAAGTGCACACTGGTGGGGGGTTCATTTAACCTTAGATGAAGGGTCAGGGTCAAGTTAGGCTGGGTCCACACTAGTGCGACTGCGAATTGGATGCGGGTTCCCCAGGTTTGGCACCATGCAGTTTCAGTAAATAACCCCCATAGCGTCTACACCTTATTTATTTATTTATTTATTTCAGGTACTTATATAGCGCCGTCAATTTACGCAGCGCTTTACATATACATTGTACATTCACATTAGTCCCTACCCTCAAGGAGCTTACAATCTAAGGTCCCTAACTCACATTCATACATACTAGGGACAATTTTTTTGGCAGGATCCAATTAACCTACCAGCATGTCTTTGGAGTGTGGGAGGAAACCGGAGTACCCGGAGGAAACCCACGCAAGCACAGGGAGAACATGCAAACTCCAGGCAGGTAGTGCCGTGGTTGGGATTCGGACCAGCGACCCTTCTTACTGCTAGGCGAGAGTGCTACCCACTACACCACTGTGCCGCCCTACCTTATAGTCAGAAGTGAATTCAGAATCGCATTGGGGACCAACCAATACACAAGAATGTGGTAATACAGTGGAACCTCGGATTACGAGCATAATTCGTTCCGGGAGTGTACTCGTAATCCAAAGTACTCGCATATCAAAGCGAGTTTTCCCATTGAAGTCAATGGAAATCAAAATAATTTGTTCCGCATTGACTTCAATGGGATGCAATACCGCATGCGGCCAGAGGCGGAGGAGGGGCGCCGGAGAGCCTCGGAAACGGCCGAAAAGGCCCCAAGCACACTTTGGCTGACCTCAGCAAAGCTCGGAAAGACTTCCTACCCGAGATTTGCCGAGGTCAGCCGTGCTGTACTCGGGCCTTTCCGTGCATTTCCGAACGGGACGTTCAGCTCTGCTCGGCTCCGGCGCTCCTCCCCACCTCAGGCCAAAAGTGGTACTGCACACCGCTTTGACCTGAATCGTGCTCGTTTTGCGAGACAACACTCGCAAACCGAGTTACGATTTCTTAAAATACAGTGTTCGTATTGAGAAACGCTCGTTAATCGCGTTACTTGCAATCCGAGGTTCCACTGTACTAAATTCCAGACATTATCACACCTCCCAAGATTTTGAGATGGGAATGAGGGACACCTACTAGCAAATGTATGTAGGCATAGGACACGCCCCCTACCACACCCCCTTAAAGGAGAAATAACCCCCAAAAAAAGGTTAATTTAATTCACAAGTGCTTTTTTTTTTACCACTACTATTCCTTTATATTGGCTTTTAAAATTTACAAATGCAACAATTTAGAAATCGGATGAAAGGTTTAGCGCTGGGAAACACTTTTTGAAAGATAAAAAAAGTGCATTTTATATTCAAATATATAGATCAGACCAAAAATGAGGGACAGAGGGACATTGCTCCAAATGAGGGACAGTCCCTCGAAATCAGGGACAGTTGGGAGGTATGCATTATTCATTTTTATTGCTTTGACTACATGGTTAATCCCTTGTGGCCTAAAAATAAACAGGGCACATTTAGTTCGTGTTTCCGCCGCTGTTTCCTGTGTTGTGTAACAGTCGCTTTAACACTTACACAATGTGACACGCTTAGCGGGAGCCGAAAATCTCATGTATGCGTCTGTTTAGTTTTATTGTAAGCAATATCCACAGGTCAGTAACCCATCCAATCGGATCAGCGTCAGCACCGCTTGCGAGGTGACATGAGCGCGGAAGATTCCTCGTTGTCAGATGTACAGGTATAGAAAGGCAATCAACATATACAAACAAATAGGTACTAAAGATACATTATAAATGTGAAATTAGATTTCAATATGTAATCCTGAAGAGGATTGTTTCTTTGCATTTGTTGAGGGATTAAATCTAAACCATAGGCAAGCAGCTCTTAGTACATAATTGGTAACTTGACAAAATTATCTTCAGCATTCTTTAGGTTTTTTTTTTTTTTTTTTAACCCCTGCCAGAAAGCACAGCCACGTCCCTGACCTCAGTTCTCTCCACTGCAGATAAAGCAGCAGTCTCCAAACTGTGGTCCTTTGCTTGCCTTTATCCAGCCCTTGAGGCACTATTCCATCCACTGACACCAACAATGGGGCATAATTCCTGGCACTGACACCAACCTTGGGGCACTATTACTCCCAATGACACCATCAAAATTGCACGATTACTCCCACTGACACCAACAATGGGGCACAATTCCTTCCACTGACACCAATAATGGGGCACTATTTCTTCCATTGGAACCAACGATGGGGCATAATTCCTTCCATTGACACCAACGACAGGCACAATTATTTCCATTGACAATAACAATGAGGCACAATTCCTTCATGGGACACCAATGATAGGGCGTAACTCCTTCCATTGATACCAACAATGAGCCACTATTCCTCCCACTGACACCAACAAAAGGGCAAAATTCCTCTCAATGACACCAACAACAGGGCACTATTCCTCCCACTGACACCAACAATGGGACACTGAGAGAGAATGATGTGGTCCAAGGCACCATAAGTAATTGGCCTCCATCCCAAATTTAAACAAAGAAGAGAGAAAGTTTGGTCGAGCAATGGGACACTATTCCTCCCACTGACACCAACAAAACGGCACACTTCCTCCCACTGACACCCATGGTGGGGCAGAATTCTTTCCATTGACACCAACGATGGGGCACCAGTCCTCCAGCTGACACCAAAAATAGGACTTTGCTTATTTTCACTGGATGCCTGAACATTTTCTACTCCCACTGGCTCTAGCCACCACCCCCACCACTCCTAAAATCTGAAGGACAGTAAACTGGCCTTTTGGCTAGAAAGTTTGGAGACCCCTGAGATAAAGCAACACAGCTTGATCAAGGACCTGTCCCAATGTGTGAATGGGGAGCAAAGGGGTAGCGCCATAGTAATGAGGCCATCACTCTGCTTAGCAATCTCTTGAACACATGGCGCTCCTTTAGAATGACACCCCGATGCACAAATACAGTAGGTGCCAACTGACTCACAAACGCCTTTGCACATTCGATGTGGGTTGACATGGCCAACACACATCAAGGGCCATTTGTAGTTGATGCAAAAACAAACCCAGCCAAATGTTATTTGAGGAGCCTGCACAGAACCCTGATCTCAACCCTACTGAACACCTTTTAGGGTGATTTGGATTGCCAATTGTGAGCCAGGTCTTCTCATACATCATCAGTACCTAACCTTACAAATGGGCAGAAATTCCCACAGACACACTCCAATCTTGTGGAGACCCTTCCAAGAAGACAGGAGGGTGTTATAGCCTCAAAGTGGGGGGGGAGGGAGGGGGTACAAGTCCACATTAATACCCATGGGCAATAGGTTCAGCAGATGTTCACACACGTTTGACCTTATAGTGTATCACAGTGTGTCAGGCAGTGGCGTCGCTAGGGGGTGGCTTTTGGGGCTATAGCCCCGAATCTGGGGCCCATAGCCCCGAGTTTCTGCAGGGGTCCCCAAGGGGAGGGGAGGCTCTCTGGGGACTCTGATGTAAGTGGGGAGGGCTCTCTGGGGACCCTGATGCAAGGGGGGGCTCTCTGGGGACCCTGATGCGGGGGGGGGGGCTCTCTGGGGACCCTGATTTTAAGGGGGAGGCTCTCTGGGGACCGCTATGGGCTCTAGCCCCAGATCTTTTGTAGACCTAGCAATGCCCCTGGTGTCAGGTTTCTGTGGTAGTGAGCCCTTGTAGAACGCCAACCCTGGGTTTCCCAGTGTACGGATTCTAAGCCCCAGCCTGCTTCTTTACCAGGGCAACTGATGGCGGGGATGGACTTGCAGCTCGATGGAACCAGGTTGCAGCTCCCAGGTACACCCAGCTGACGATATGGAGACCACTTGCGCATGCAGAGTACAGAAGGCAGGAGACAAAAAAAGATCGGGTAAAATGAACCAAAGCCAGGGAGGGAGGCAGACAAGCACAAACGGAAGGTGAAGCCGGGGGTTGGTACATGGGAAGTCAGAGACTGAATACACGAAACAGTAGGCCAGTGTTTCTTAATCTTTGTCAGTTGCAGCACTCTTTAAAATTCTGCACAATCCTGAGGCACCCCATTCTAAAATGTAAAAAAGTAAATGAATA
Source organism: Lithobates clamitans (assembly GCA_037952925.1). Lineage (NCBI taxonomy): Eukaryota > Metazoa > Chordata > Amphibia > Anura > Ranidae > Lithobates > Lithobates clamitans. The sequence goes on along the minus strand of JBBGZY010003128.1, from coordinate 167,532 downwards.
GTTACATAACGCAGCAACATCCACATGCGGCGTGAAACACCCAATATTAGAGATGATTTATTTTTACAAAGCAAATGTAACTTTGCTCACTGATACTATTTAGTATTCCACTGTTTCTCTTCTCCCTCAGTTTCTCTCCCTCACTCTAAATGGGTAAGGGAGGGAAAAACAAGGTGCACCGGACGTGCACCTTATCAACCCCTGACGTCATTAGTTGTTAATACTGGTTGTAAAGCCGCACAATAAAAACATGTGGTTTTGCGTAACAAAAAAGGCAGGCTTGATCCACTTGCTGGCTTGTGGAAATTTTTGAGGGAATTTGGACAATTTTTAGGCATTTTGCCAAGGCACCCCTGCAGAATCCAGAAGGTGCCCCAGGGTGCCAGGGCACCCTGGTTGAAAAATTTAAACAAAGAAGAGAGAAAGTTTGGTCGAGCAATGGGACACTATTCCTCCCACTGACACCAACAAAAGGGCACACTTCCTCCCACTGACACCCATGGTGGGGCAGAATTCTTTCCATTGACACCAACGATGGGGCACCAGTCCTCCAGCTGACACCAAAAATAGGACTTTGCTTATTTTCACTGGATGCCTGAACGTTTTCTACTCCCACTGGCTCTAGCCACCACCCCCACCACCCCTAAAATCTAAAGGACAGTAATCTCTGGGGACCCTGATGCAAGGGGGGGGCTCTCTGGGGACCCTGATGCGGGGGGGGGCTCTGGGGACCCTGATTTTAAGGGGGAGGCTCTCTGGGGACCGCTATGGGCTCTAGCCTCAGATCTTTTGTAGACCTAGCAACGCCCCTGGTGTCAGGTTTCTGTGGTAGTGAGCCCTTGTAGAACGCCAACCCTGGGTTTCCCAGTGTACGGATTCTAAGCCCCAGCCTGCTTCTTTACCAGGGCAACTGATGGCGGGGATGGACTTGCAGCAAGATGGAACCAGGTGGCAGCTCCCAGGTACAGGGAGTGCCAGGTCCCAGGGGTGCCAAGGCACCCCTGCAGAATCCAGAAGGTGCCCCAGGGTGCCAGGGCACCCTGCTTGAAAAAGGCTGCACTAGACAAACAGGAGTTTAGAGAACTAAGAAGTTGCTCAGGCAACATGAGTTGAACTGAGCATTTCTTATTTAGGGAAGCAAAACTTGGAGGCGGGCCAGGAAGTGATAGAAGGGAAGGAAATAAATGTCATGAATCAGGAAGTCCCGGAACAAAAAGAAAGAAGAAAATGAGCGGAGGGACAGCATAACAGGGGTGGACAGAAGCACAGCAGGAAAAGAATAGGTAGGTAGCTCTTTAAGGCATGGGGTATGGCTAGGGGCTGGGAGGGGTCCCGGGAAGTTTAGGGGGAGGGGTGATCAGTGATGGGCCAGTCGGGAGCTGAAGGAGAAGAAGCAGATTCCCACCCACCCTCCCTATGTTTTTGGTGTTCCAATGCAACTGTCATGGCAGCTTGGCAGTGGTGGGTCTTTGGAGGAGGAGAAAAAGTCTGGAAGATAAAAATGGTCGGACCCATCTGTGGTATGGGGTTCCCGGGTACATTCCGGTTAACAAGGGGTTGAACTAGGAGTAGGTAAAATGTAGGTCACTGCTGATGAGGAGTATCGTCTCCGAGTCGGTGTATTGCGACTGGAGGCCTATGCTTGAAGAAAAGTTTGTCGCAGTGACCAGGTTGTGTGTAGTTGCCCTGAAAAACCACCAAGATTTAGTCTAACAATTTTGGCTGATGGTTATGTTTAAGTATGTTATTTATTTGAAGTTATGTATTTTGTTAAATAAAAGGCTGCTATGGCCATTTTTCTCCATGATATCTTTGTCACGTCTTTTATCGGGTAATTGGGGAGGTTGGAGGTTATGGTCTAGCAGGTTTGGGCAATGCTGGAGGTTATCTGTCCTTCACATGTCATGCAGTAATACTTTTACGCCCTGTCTGTCTGCTTACCTCTGGTTGTGTATCAGCCTTAGGGCCTGCACTCTTACACCTGTCTGCTTAAGTAATCTTACCTTAAGCATGGCTCCACCCCAGCCTCTATCTAGGAACACTATATTAACCTGTGCACTGCAAGCCAGACTCGGTGATTAATATTGTGTGTTTGGCTTCCTGTGTGCTTCTTGCTGTGTGCTCTGCATCTGATCCTGTTTACTGTACAGGTACAAGGTACCTGACCTTTGACGTGTTCTTTGACTCCCCTGTCTGCTCGTTGCCCTGACCTTTTGGCTTATCTTCTGACTATCCCTTGTTGTCCCGGCCTGCTGCTTCCTCTCTATCCTCCAGAAGGCTACCGTGAGCTGGGAGACCCTGGGGGCTGCGACCTGGAGCGAGTTAAAGCGAAGTCTATCCCCACCACTAGGTGCTCTGGTGGACACCTACTGGCTCTTAGACTCTGCACCCTGGGGAATCTCATGCTCTAGTGTGATCCATGCCGGTGCTTCAGAGGACCTGCTTTCCTGAACCACCCAGAGCCCCATCCGCAGCAGTCAGCCGTAAGGTCCACTACCTTAGCGGTGCACTCCTGACCCCAACGGCGTACATCTGTCACCTGGCCGCAGGTGACCTGACAATAAAAACGCACACTGTAGCAGGCAACGCCCATAGGTGATCACCGAAGCCAAACCATACACGTGAATAGAGGTCTAGCAGAACCACTGCAGCAAAGGGGTAAGAAATACACAGGCAGAAAACTGCAGGCTAAACCGTGACACCGTGGTAGACAACTTTCTTGATTTGAGGGGCCTCAAGTGCAGCCTTCGACATCCCCAAAGGGCCACACATAAAATTCAGTGTCAGAGACAGCCGACACACGACAGGATATAGTCAAAGACTATGGGCATAATACAAGAAATGTTTAGAGACCGTGGACATGATACAGGAGATAGTCAGAGACTGCGGACGTGATACAGGAGATAGTCAGAGACTGCGTACATGATACAGGAGATAGTCAGAGACTGCGGACATGATACAGGAGATGGTCAGAGACTGTGGATATGATACAGGAGATGGTCAGAGACTGCGGACATGATACAGGAGATAGTCAGAGACTGCGGACGTGTTACAGGAGATAGTCAGAGACTGCGGACATGATACAGGAGATGGTCAGAGACTGTGGACATGATACAGGAGATGGTCAGAGACTGTGGACATAATACAGGAGATAGTCAGAGACTGCGGACATGATACAGGAGATGGTCAGAGACTGCGGACATGATACAGGAGATGGTCAGAGACTGCGGGCATGATACAGGAGATGGTCAGAGACCGGGGACATGATACAGGAGATGGTCAGAGACTGCGGACATGATACAGGAGATGGTCAGAGACTGTGGACATGATACAGGAGATGGTCAGAGGCTGTGGACATAATACAGGAGATGGTCAGAGACTGCGAACATGATACAGGAGATGGTCAGAGACCAGGGACATGATACAAGAGATGGTCAGAGACTGCGAACAAGGATTTCTGCACCATTTACGATCATCTGATGCAGGTATAAACCCACCCGAATGGTATTAACTAGCAGCTGAAGATGCTGTCATTTAAAATTTTAATTCAATGACTTATATTACCTGATATTATTGTATGGAGGTTTATAGAGAGTTCTTAATGTATGTTGGCAGGGCCAGCCACACTCCAGGTGTGACTTTGAATTATACAGTGTTATTTGGATGGATTAATTAAGTATATTAATAGAATTCCTTTCTAGCGTGTTGTATTGTTCTGGTGCCTAATTTCAGTGGACGTCTTTGTTTTATAGAGCATTACGTTGCTTGTATCTCTTTCCAAGAATCCCTAGTCGCAAGTCACACCTGGCACACTGGATTGGCTCCAAGGAAGTGGAAGTAGGCCATAATTCAGCTGTGGCTCTCCAGGAATCTGTTCAATTCCTTTCCATTATCCTAAGTGCCGAACGTGATGACTCTGCAGCTCAAAGCTGCTCCTCTTTGCAACTATTTCACACCAATAACAGCGCATAAGACACGTGAAAGAGGGGACTTCTGGGTAACACTATTTACTCCAGCTCCTGAGTTATTACTTAATAATAATACTGTCAGGGAGAACTTTAGGCTAAACACAAAATTCAGCCATACCGTGAGTAAACCATAAGAATAGCTGCATATGCCATTTTGCTTTTGCATCTTGCAGAGAAGACAACAATCTACTGTACAATCGATTCTGAACCACTAAAACCATAAAGGCTGGCTTGGAACACAAGGGTTTCTGCTCACGTGTAGGACCATCTGATGAGAAAAATAAACCCACCCAAATAGAAATAACTACAGCAGCTGGAGATTCTGCCACTTTGAATTTTAGTACAAGGACTTACGTTAGGCATAAGCCAATCACTGTTTAGTACCCTCCTAGTTTAGAGTAGGCTGATAGCTAAAGTTTAGCTGTAATCAGGGGAGCAGGGGTCGATTGTTAGGGCTGCTCAATGTTTCACAGGCTGCTGTTCTGCTACTTTCCCCTGTCTTCTAAAGGCTTCTGAAAGTATAGTGGGAGAAACAGCAGAACAGACAGCCTGAATATTCATGCGACTCCAGCCAATCCCTGGGGAGGCATGCCCAGAACATGGAGGGAGAGCCTATAAATAGTCTGAGGCCTGGGCAGCAAGAGGTGAGTTCCTTGGTCCCGTCCTGCAGGAGGAGACCGCTGTGCAGAGGCTCTGCCCCCAGGGCAGCTAACTGGAAGGTTCTGTGGGGAGACGCCAAGGGTCTAGCTAGGCTTAGCTGGAGGTCTATTCAAGGAATTTGAGGGTTATATTTGGTCTGGAGAAGCTTATTGGAGAGAGCCAGTTGGAAGTTGGTGGGAAAGAGTCCAGCTGTCCTGTGGTGGTGTGAGTCTACATCCATATCACTAGGAGGAGCTTGGTGGAATTCCTGTAGTTAAGTGAGTAGCAACCCTATTGCTAAAGGATTTGGTGACTGTGTGTAGACTGTGTGGAAGGAGTACAGGTCACTGTCAGCACAGAAAATTCTATGGGACATTCAGCAGTTGTGTGGTGCAGCCAGCAGTTTGTGAAATGCAGCCAGGAATCAAAAAGTCCTCCAGTTATCCATTTCTACAGTTTTGGGGTATTCCATGCTCCCTACCCCTGGTTAAGTTCATTGTTCCCTATGAAAACCCTAAAAAGAACCCCTAGACCAGGGATATGCAATTAGCGGACCTCCAGCTGTTGCAGAACTACAAGTCCCATGAGGCACAGCAAGACTCTGACAGCCACAAGCATGATACCCAGAGCCAGAGGCATGATGGGACTTGTAGTTTTGCAACAGCTGGAGGTCCGCTAATTGCATATCCCTGCCCTAGACTGTTTCTGAGCCAGTGGAAGAATGAAGGAAATGCTGTGTGTGTGCTTTGAACGAGGAAATAGGACCAAATTCACCAGCTGCTCCTTAGGGGGGTTCCTGTACAGAAATGTATAGAGAATTCTGTCTTGACTGAATGACTTCACAAACTTTACGCCATATAGTGTGTAAACACCTGAACATCACACCTACCAATATGGCCAAATGTGTGTGAACACCCTTATAAATTATTAAGGTCAGGTATCTCCAGTTACGGGTACCGTTGGTCCTATGACATATAAAGACATTTTCGATCAGCGGTCTGCAAACTGCAACCCTGGGGCCAGATGCGGCCCTTTGCTTCCCTTTGTCAGCCCCCGAGGCACTTATTCCTTCCACTGACACCAACTATGGGGCATAGTTCCTTCCACTGACACCAACTATGGGGCATAGTTCCTTCCACTGACACCAACTATGGGGCATAGTTCCTTCCACTGACACCAACTATGGGGCATAGTTCCTTCCACTGACACCAACTATGGGGCATAGTTCCTTCCACTGACACCAACTATGGGGCATAGTTCCTTCCACTGACACCAACTATGGGGCATAGTTCCTTCCACTGACACCAACTATGGGGCAAAGTTCCTTCCACTGACACCAACTATGGGGCATAGTTCCTTCCACTGACAGAAAAAATGGGGCACTCTTCCTCCCACTGACACCAACTATTTCTTCCCCTAATACCAAAGATCGGGCATTGTTTACTCCCATTGGCCACAGTCCGCCCCCCCCCCCCCCCCTAAAGTCTGAAGGACAGAAAAACTGTCCCTTTCTGTAGAAAGTTTGGAGACCCCTGTTTTAGACGATTGTGCTCTTCCGGTCTTGGGTTAACAGTTTGGTGAAGGCCCTTTTCTATTCCACCATGGCCGTACCCCTGTGCACAAAGCCAGCTGCATAAAGACACGGTTTCAGCAGAACAGAACAGGTGTTCCCTGGGAGATTTCCCATCTACTCATGTTCTGGTGACAACTCAAAATGTTTGGATCGGCCTTCGCTTTTTGTCCCGGAAAAAGGAAAAGTAGAGAGGGTGAAGCTCCTCATTGGGTACACAACAATACAAACATGACAGAGGTTCTAGTCCGTCCCTACTCCATCCAAAACGAATCACTAATGCCCTGTACACACGGTCAGATTTTCCGACGGAAAATGTATGATAGGACCTTGTTGGCGGAAATTCCGACCGTGTGTAGGCTCCATCACACATTTTCCATTGGATTTTCCGACACACAAAGTTTGAGAGCAGGATATAAAATTTTCCGACAACAAAATCCGTTGTCGGAAATTCCGATCATGTGTACACAAATCCGACGGACAAAGTGCCACGCATGCTCAGAATAAATAAAGAGATGAAAGCTATTGGCCACTGCCCCGTTTATAGTCCTGACGTACGTGTTTTACGTCACCGCGTTTAGAACGATTGGATTTTCCGAGAACTTTGTGTGACCGTGTGTATGCAAGACAAGTTTGAGCCAACATCCGTCGGAAAAAATCCTAGGATTTTGTTGTCGGAATGTCCGAACAAAGTCCGACCGTGTGTACGGGGCATAAGGCCTCTTGCCTACTGGGCATTTAGCCCCCTGGTGCACGAGATCCCAGAGATTTAGTGCTGGTGGGAGGCACAGGTGAAATGTCCAGCCCCACTACTGGCAGCCTGTAAAACCCCAAGAGATGCTGGCAGCTGCTGAGGCTGGATGGGGCATCAGTATCTGATCTCAAAAATTGGGCAAATATTCCCACGGACACTCCAAAATCTTGTGCAAAGCCTTCCTAGAGAAGAGCATCAAATTGAGCGTGTGTGTGTGTGTGGGGGGGGGGGGGAGGGACATCACCAAAGGGCTGCATGTACAATTTAGTGAATATTCAGTGTCAGAGACAGCAGGCACACAACATTATATAGTCAAAGACTATGGGCATGATATAAGAGATGGTAAGAGACTGTGGAGATAATAGAGGCGATGGTGAGGGACTGCAGACATGTTATAGGAGATGTTCAGAGACTGCAAACAAGATACTAAAGATGTAAAGAGGAAAGGATCCCCGCTACTCCCAATCAGCCCAGGTAAATAAACGCGGTCACAGCCTACATGTCTCCATCAAATCACTAACCCTGATACATTTTGCCCCGCCCTCCCCCGCCCCCCATTTTGGGGAGTGGGGCAAAATGCATCGGAGTGTGTGGTTTTGCAGAGACATGTAGCCTGAGGCCGCTCCCTATCGTTTATTCACCTGGACTGGTCGGGAGTAGCAGTAATCTTTTATTCATTATATTTTCTAGCCCTGGTATCAGGATAAGCCTGCACCCCATGTTCTGGGACACAGGGATTTACAACATAACAAGATACAAGGGATGGTCAGAGACTGCAGACATGATACAAGAGATGGTCAGAGACTGCAGACATGATACAAGAGATGGTCAGAAACTGCAGACAGGATACAGGAGATGGTCAGAGACTGTAGACATGATACAAGAGATGGTTAGAGACTGCAGACATGATACAAGAGATGGTCAGAGACTGCAGACATGATACAAGAGATGGTCAGAGACTGCAGACATGATACAAGAGATGGTCAGAGACTGCAGACATGATACAAGAGATGGTTAGAGACTGCAGACATGATACAAGAGATGGTCAGAGACTGTGGACATAATACAGAAGATGATCAGAGACTGCAGACATAATACAGGAGATGATCAGAGACTGCAGACATGATACAGGAGATGGTCAGAGACTGCAGACAAGATACAAGAGATGGTCAGAGACTGTGGACATGATACAAGAGGTTGTGGGAGACTGTGGACATGATACAACAAATGGTCAGAGACTGCAGACATGATAAAACAGGTCGTCAGAGATTGCAAAACATGATCAGAGACTGCAGACATGATACAAGAGATGGTCAGAGACTGCAGACATGATACAAGAGATGGTCAGAGACTGCAGACATGATACAGGAGATGGTCAGAGACTGCAGACATGATACAAGAGATGGTCAGAGACTGCAGACATGATACAAGAGATGGTCAGAGACTGCAGACATGATACAGGAGATGGTCAGAGACTGCAGACATGATACAAGAGATGGTCAGAGACTGCAGACAGGATACAAGAGATGGTCAGAGACTGCAGACATGATACAAGAGATGGTCAGAGACTGCAGACATGATACAGGAGATGGTCAGAGACTGCAGACATGATACAAGAGATGGTCAGAGACTGCAGACATGCTGCAGGAGGCTGTCAGAGACTGGGAACAAGGAAACGCAGATTATTATCTGCAGGGCCCCAAGGGCCACACAAAACTTGCCAAAGGAACACAACAGGTGTGCCTATACCTCCCCCAGAAGGACCTATAATGGGCACGACATTTGAAATTTTCACCTCTGTCTGCAACTATCCCCCCTCTATCTTTTTTATAACTGATGTCCATGATGGAAGTCCTTTTCCCCAATCAGGAACACATCAAGGGTGTTGAGTATTAGGGAACTGCTCATTAGCATACTAGTTTCTCTCCCATAGCAAGGAAAGGAGGTAAAAAAAAGATTAATTGGTGATACTGAGTGATTTCAACAGCTGCTTCATCCATGAAAATGTCCTGATTTTTAATTAAAGTTCTTCAATCAGTGGGTATCTTATAATTCTATTCCAGTTCTACTCCGTGCAACTACAAACTCTGCAGCTTGAATATAAATTGTATTGTTTTGTATAATTACATAATTTATTGCCAGGCTATGGGACTGGTCACATTCCAGACACAGAGTCCTTGGTTAAAGTGTATCTAAAACTGTAATTTATTGCATCTTACTACTTCTTAATGATAGTGGCTGCATTCGTTTTTTTTTCAAGCTTTTTTTCTCGTTATGTTCACTTGGCGATCCTGCCAGTAAGGGCTCATTTATGTTAGCGGTTGTGGGATGGTAAAATCCTGCAGTTGAGCTACTCTTGTCAGGCATATAGTTAGAATAGTGACACTCCCATCCCTGCGCCCAGGGCAGCCGCCCCTCCTGCCCACCCCTTGTCCCAGCCCTGCTTGTATATTCAGCTTTAAATGTACTGTAAGACTGTCCCTGATTTGGAGCAATGTCCCTCTGTCCTTTATCCCCCCTCGTTTGTCCCTCATTTTGGTCTGATCTATATAGATGTATATAAAATGCACTTTTTATCTTTCAAAAAGTGTTTCCCAGAGCTAAACCTTTCATCCAATTTCTAAATGTCTGCATTTGTAAATTCCAAAAGCCAATATAAAGGAATAGCAGTGGTGAAAAAAAGCACTTGTGGGTGTAACCAATAATTTTTTGGTAAATTGTCCTTTAAAGGGGGCGTGGCAAGGGGCGTGTCCTATGTCTATATACTTTTGCTAATAGGTCTTCCTCATTCCCATCTCAGAAAGTTGGGAGGTATGCAACACCTCAATGATACATTATGCCCCAGGTAACTTCACCCATGCCGCATTCCTCCAACCAGCTCCACAGCTATTTCTCACATAAAGTAGATCTAAAATCAATCACCAAAGTCTTATACAGTGGAACCTTGGTTAACGAGTAATGCAGTTAACAAGCGTTTTGCAAGACGAGCAGCTTTTTTTTTTTTTAATTCTGACTCGGTTTGCGAGTGTTGTCTCGCAAAACGAGCAGAATTCAAACTAATGGGGTGTGCAGTACCGCATTTGGCCAGGGGTGTGGGGGGGCGCCGGTGACACTTGGAACGGCTCGGAGCCGATCGGAAATACTTGGAATAACTCGGAAATACTCGGAAACACTCAGAAATACTCAGTTCCCGAGTGTTTCCGAGCCTTTCCGAGGGTTTCCGAGTTCAGCCGAGCTGTCCCTGTGTATTTCCGAGGCTCTCCGGCGCCCCCCCCACCCCTGGCCACATGCGGTATTGCATGCAATAGAAGTCAATGTGGAACGAATTATCTTTGTTTCCATTGACTTCTATGGGGACACTCGGTTTGATATGCGAGTGCTTTGGATTACAAGCATTCTCCTGGAACGGATTATGCTTGTAAATAAGAGGAATCATGAATCTGTATCATATTTCTATTTGTCAGCAAAATTATTGAAATTGGTTATATTTGTTTCTTTATAGTTTAAAGTTTCGTAATTCATCGCTCACCTAGATCGTGGGTATATATAATATTGTAATCCAAATAAAGGTACCTTTTTTGTTATTTGTCCTTGATCTTTTTTCCCAAAAGTTCTCAACACATGTCTTTTTAAAAAAAATAATTCTTCCTCTCTGTCTATGTAATAGTCGTGTATCTCATTTCAGATAGAGAAATTAGTTCTCTTATCTGTTACGTCTTTGAACCTTGGCCGTGTCCTGAAGAAGCCTAACGGCGAAACGCGTAGATGCACAAGGGCTCACTGCACTAAGAACACAGATGTATATATGTTATGGTTTTTACAATTTTTTGAAGATAATGTTTGTAATCTATATTTTTCTAATAAATTTGATTGATTATTTCCTTCTCCATTGTTTCTTGGCCTATAAAGTCCGCCTTTTGGTAATACTTGTAGTAGTGCCCCCTACTGTTTCCGGATTATGCTCGTAATCCAAGCTTCCACTGTATGTGTCTATTCATGTCATTTCAGAATCAGTTTTTAAATGTTTTTAAAGGGTAACTTCACTTTCATGCGGGAAAAAAAATAGGAAATAAAAAAATCTAGCTAGCATGTGCAATTGTGACACAAGTCATATTGTAATTAAATGTTATTAAAAAATGATCTTTCCTTTTCAATCTGCAGCTGCTGTAATTTTCTGTAAAATGCAATATGGCCACCTAGAGGTGTTCTATACACAGATCCCCCCCCCCCCCCCCGAAACATAATTTCCTGCTTGTGTGATTGGCTCACTGATTTTCCCAGAAGTCTGCATTAAGATACAAGTCAGATTTTGGGCCTCCCCTGCAACAAAAATGTCATTTTTGGTGAGATACTCGCAAAGGGAAGTCTAGAGAGATGCAGACCCTGCCAATATCTTTATTAGAAACCTGCATGTGCAGCAGCTGATTGATAATTATAAAATCACTTCCATTCATATTCACTCCGCACATGGACACAGAGAAACAAACAGCTATTTCTTCAGAATAACAAAAGGTAGGAATCTGCAACAAAGTTTGTTAAAATCCCTCCACAAAAGTGGAGTTACTCTTTAAATCTGCAGCTTTCATTAACAGAATACCCAGTGATTCTGCCATGAATGAATTTTGCTCAGGCACTTCCTGCTCTGGGGTGACAACTGTCTTCCATTTGAGCACCTATGTTGTCACCCTGTCACAGGCACCCCTGGTGAGGATTACACACATTGTCCAGGTGTGGTCCCCCATGGTCACTATCAGAAAACCGGACCAGATGTCCAATGATGCTGGAGGTGATCAATAAGATGGCAAAAAGGGTGAAAAATGTAAACACATTATTTTATTTTTTTGATGCAAAGGGGGTTATTTACTAAAGGCAAATCCACTTTGCACTACAAGTGCAAACTACAAATGCAAAGTGCACTTGAAATTGCACTGAAAGTGCACTTGGAAGTTCCGTTTGCTGTAGATCCGAGGGGGACATGCAAGGAGAGTAAAAAAAAGCATTTTAGCTTGCACATGATTGGATAATAAGATCAGCAGAGCTTCCCCATCATTTCAGATCTACCCCTCAGATTTACAGCGAACTGAACTTCCAAGTGCACTTTCAGTGCAATTCATGTGCACTTTGCACTTGTAGTTTGCACTTGTAGTGCAAAGTGGATTTGCCTTTCGTAAATAGCCCCCATGGTGCTTAACCTGTTGCTGCTGGCATAACGCATATGTGTGGTGGCAAACAGGGTGGGCTTTAAAGTGGTTGTAAACCTCAGACATGAAATATGGACAAAGCACATCCCTCTATAGTGTGTACTTTGTCTCAACCCAGAGCACTAAGGGGTTGATTTACTAAAGGCAAATAGACTGTGTACTTTGCAAAGTGCAGTTGCTCCAGAGCTTAGTAAAGGAGCAGAAGCTCTGCTGACTTCTATCATCCAATCATGTGCAAGCAAAAATGCTGTTTGTTTTTTTTCCTTATTTTTGGGTATTTGGTATTTGATTGGGTATTTTTTAACGTGAAGCTTCTCTCATTTACTAAGTCCTGGATCAACTGCACTTGCAAAGTGCACCATCTGGGGGTCATTTTACTAAAGGCAAATCCACTTTGCACTACAAGTGCACTTGGCAGTCACTGTAGATCTGAGGGGGGGACATGCAAGGAGAATAAAAAACAGCATTTTTGCTTGCACGTGATTGGATGACAAAATCAGCAGAGCTTCCCCTCATTTCAGATCTTCCCCCCCCAGATCTACAGCGATCTACAGCAACTGCACTTACAAGTGCACTCCCAACATTTTGAGATGGGAATGAGGGACACCTACTAGCAAAGGTATGTAGGCATAGGACACGCCCCCTGTCACACCCCCTTAAAGGAGCATTAACCAAAAAAAAGGTTAATTAAATCCACAAGGGCTTTTTTTTTAACCACTACTATTCCTTTATATTGGCTTTTAAAACTTACAAATGCAGCAATTTAGAAATTGGATGAAAGGTTTAGCTCTGGGAAACACTTTTTGAAAGATAAAAGGTGCATTTTATATACAACTATATGGATCAGACCAAAATGAGGGACAAATGAGAGGGAAAGAGGGACTGAGGGACATTGCTCCAAATCAGGGACAGTCCCTCGAAATCGGAGACAGTTGGGAGCTATGCACTTGTAGTGCAGAGTGGATTTGCCTTTAGTAAATCAACCCCACAGTGTCATTTTGTCTGCTGTGTCATTCCGCTGTTCTCAGTGTGAATCACTTCTGACAAAGTTTTCCTGACGCCAAGAGAAAAAAAGTTTACAGGGGAGTGAGCTCCAGCACACAGCCTCTGATTGACAGTCTCAGCTCTGTTCCTGCGTGCTGTGTGAAGGGGGTTCCCTTCCCTCCAATCAGCTCTCAGAGCTCTGTAACTTCAGCTCCCTTTTTTTCTGAAAGCTCAAATAAGCTTTTTAAATTCTGGACTTTGAAAAGATGTAGAGAAGACTGCAGATAGACAGGTACAAGGAGGATTTGTTCCACCTCTGTGTATCACCAGAGGCCAGTCACTACTCTGGGTATATGGAAGGGTTTACAACCACTTTGACGCCCACATGCCACACATATGCGTCATATGAGTGGTTGGGGTAGCTATGCTGAGAGTGCGCTCACTGCTTACTCCCAGCATAGTGACCACACTGTCCAAGGCTACTCCCAGTCTCCTGTAATGACCAGGAGTCGGCAGGAGCAGACCCCTGATAATGTGACCACCAGGGGCAGCCCGTGCATTGTGGGCGCACGGACGCGACCCTCCCCCCCTCCAGTCCCTGTCGCCTCCTCTCTATCCATGCGCCCGGCCCCTTTCAGGATGCCGCACGCATGGACTCCTATGGCAGCGTGGGAGGGGTGCTTTTTTTTTTGAAGCACGTGATTAGAGCCTGAGGCTCTAATAGGCTTCAAAAAAGGGTGGGCTTGGGGTGCAGAGAGTGCGCCCTGATCCCACCCTGTTGTGTGACAAATTAATTTTCGCTATTTTTACACCACAGTGCCTCCCCGCCAATCAGGAGGCAGGTCAGTGAGACCAGTTTCCCCATTGGCATGCCCGGCGCTTTGGCGGAAGAGACACACAGGGGAGGAAGCTGGAGGAACGGACTCCTCCGCCACTGCTGCTGACACAGGGGACACAGGAGGAGAGGACCCGACAGCCCGGTAAGTGCCGGACCGCGAGGTAATGCCGGTGTGCGTGCCCCGCAGAATGGAGGAGGAGACGCACGGGAACCATGGAGGATGCAGGAGCTGTCACCTGCCCATCCCACAGCTCGCTGCCATCTACCGGATGGGGTAAGTCCCAGTCTGATAGCGGGCAAGTCGCGCGCGGGGGGGGTGTCACAGTGGCTACATATTGGGCATAGAAGCTGCATATGGTGGGCACAGAAGCTGCCTATGATTGGCACAGAAGCTGCATATGGTGGGCACAGAAGCTGCATATGATGGGCACAGAGGCTGCACATGATGGGCACAGAAGCTGCATTTGATGGGCACAGAGGCTGCACATGATGGGCACAGAAGCTGCATTTGATGGGCACAGAGGCTGCACATGATGGGCACAGAAGCTGCATTTGATGGGCACAGAGGTTGCATATGATGGGCACAATGGCTGCATATGATGGTCACAGTGGCTGCATATGATGGGCACAGTGGCTGCATATGATGGGCACAGTGGCTGCATATGATGGGCACAGTGGCTGCAAATGGTGGGCACAGAAGCTGCATATAATGGGCACAGAAGCTGCAAATGGCGAGCACAGAAGCTGCATATAATGGGCACAGAGGCTGCATATGATGGGCACAGAAGCTGCATATGATGGGCATAAAGGCTGCATTTTATGGGCACAGAGGTTGCCTATGATGGGCACAATGGCTGCATATGATGGGCACAGCGGCTGGAATTGATGGGTTTTTTTTAAGTGTTTTTCAGAATTTTTCAGTTTGTTTGCGCCCCCCAAAAAAATTTTGAACACCAGCCGCCACTGGTGACCACTGTAATAGCCAATCACAGTAGTCACATGATCGGGCAGACCATACAACACCCTGGGTGTAATAGCCCAGTTAATGGTACTCCAGGGCTGGGGCAGGAAGGGGTTAAGCAAACAAAATATCATCCGGTCAGGATTTAAATCTCCTACACCACAGTAGTTCTATGCACGGGGCGGCAGTGTATAGTTCTATCGATGCTGAACTGATAGTACCTGTCAACATCACAGTGATTATTCTCAATAAAGCCACACCAATTTTCCCCCATCATTAAGACGCCAGTCTGATCATACCTAACAATGCCCCAGTGATTATACCTAGTCAATGGCGCTGTGCTTTTCATCCACGCCGCAGTCAATATACCCCTGACAGCTCCAACCGGGCCGTGACAAAACAAAGTTCATGCTGCATAGCACCCAAGTAACAATTCTACACAGGAAGAACCTTATAGTCCAAATTGGCCTGCTCAAGCGTCAGTCATTTCCAGCTGTCCTCTTATCTGGTATCACCAGCATCTAGTTTGCAGAGCATGCTGGGAGTTGTAGTTTCTGAAATGCTGGGGGGGGGGGAGGGGGGGGCAGTGGACTCCCTATTCCCGCATTGCACACATCAGACATTTATCTCTCTCCCTCATCACACAGCGGACGAGACCGCCTGAGCTGCAGGTGCGCGATCCCACCGTACCGTACCTTTCACCAGCCGTCTTATGATGCCGAATCGACACTTTAGTGACACAGAGAACATAGTCGCACTGTTCTGCTCACTCGCCCCCAGAGTCCGAGCAGACGATCGCAGTCAGGGTCTCAGCAATCGGCCACGACACACATAACTCGGATGGGAGAAACAGGAGAGGAAAGGATAGAGAGGGAAGACTGCAAAAGAGACAGCAAGATGGCAAGAGATAATAAGCATGGAACAAGAAAATAATAGAGAGCCGCTGAGAAATGTGCGTTCGAGCCCAGGGGGGGGGGGGGGGGGGAGCGTTCCCCAAAGTTAGAGATTTGTAACAGAAAGATGAAATTTTACTGTGCATTAACTAAAAGGACACATTAAAATGTATGAGAGAGAGATAGAGAGGGAGGGAGAAAATTAGAAATTGAAAGAGAGAGAACGCATGAGAGATGTAGAGAGAGAGAGATGGTAAAAGACGGGGTGAAAGCATGGGAGAGGGAGGGAGGGAGAGAAGAAGAATGAAGAAGCTAGGGGAGAAAAAGAATTAAAAAGTGAGAGATAACGGTAAATAAATAAACATGAAGAAACAGGAAGAAAAGGGGATTCAAGTGAAAGAGGGAATAGGGTAATATGGGAAATAGGAAGGAAAAAGGGAATTGGAAGAAAGAGAGAGCGGAAAGAAGCGGAAAGAAAGAAGAAGTAGAAAGAAGAGTAAATAGAAAGGAAGAGAGGAAGGAAAAAAAAACAAGAAAGGAAGGACGGGGAAATAGAAAGGAAGAGAGGAAGGAAAAAAAACAAGAAAGGAAGGAAAGGGAAATAGAAAGGAAGAGAGGAAGGAAAAAAAAAACAAGAAAGGAAGGATGGGGAAATATAAAGGAAGAGAGGAAGGAAAAAAACAAGAAAGGAAGGACGGGGAAATAGAAAGGAAGAGAGGAAGGAAAAAAAACAAGAAAGGAAGGAAAGGGAAATAGAAGGGAAGAGACGATGAGGAAAAAAAGAAAAAATAGGAAAGAGGATATAAGAAGGTAAAATGGAAAAGAACAGGCAATAGAAAGAAAGAGGGATTCAGAAGAAAGAATATGTAGAAATGAAAAGGAAATAGAAAGTAATAGCAGAAAGCAAAAAAAGCAAGGAAATAGCTAGGAAGAGGGAAAGGGAAGGAAGAAAGAGGGAAAGAAAAGGAAGAGGAAATAAAAAGTAATACCGGAAGGGAAAAAAAGCAAAGAAATAGGAAGGAGGAGGAAATAGGAAGAAAGAGGGAATGTGAAGGAAGAGAAAATAGGAAGAATGGGAATTAGGAAGAAAGGGAAATAGGTAGGAAGAAGGAATAGGATAAAGGATGGAACAGGAAGGAAGATGGAATAGAAAGACTGAATAGTAAGGAAGAGGGAATAGGAAGAAGAGAAAAGGAAAAGAAGAAACAAAGGAAAAAAAAGAAAGAAAGGAAGGGGGAATAGGAAGGAACAGGAAATAGGAGAAAAAAATAGGAAGTAAAAGGATAAAGGGAGGAATATGGAAAAGAACAGGAAATAGAAGAGTGAAGAGTGATTCAGAAGAAAGAAGATGTAGAAATAAAAATAAATAGAAAAAAAGAAAGGATATAGGAAGGAAGAGGGAAAGGGAAGGAAGAAAGAGGGAAAGGAAGCAGAAATAAAAAGTAATAGCAGAAAGTAAAAAAAAGCAAAGAAATAGGAAGGAAGAGGAAATAGGAAAAAAATAGCAAGAAAGAGGATAAAGGGCGGGGAAATGGAAAATTACAGGGGATAGAAAGGAAGAGTGATTTAGAAGAAAGAGGGTGTAGAAAGGAAGAGGAGATAAAAAGTAAAAGTGGAAAGAAAAAAATAGCAACGAAATAGGAAGAAGAAATAAGTAGGAAGAACAAAAGGGATAAATTAGGGAACAGGAAGGAAGATGGAATAGAAAGCAAGAAGAGCAAGGTTGAAAGATAAGAAGGAATAGGAAGGATGAGAATAGGAAGAAAGAAGACAACGGGGAAAGATAACAGAATAGGAAACAAGAGGGAATAAGTAGGAAGAGGGAAAAAAAAGAAGAAGAAGAAATAGAAGGGAAGAAGGAATACTGTAGGAAAAAAGGGAAAGAAAAGTAGGAGAAAACAGGAATAAAGAGAGACTAAAAGGAAATAGGGGATGGTTAGGAGGAGGATAGAGAAAGGAAGAGGAAATAGGATGAAAGAGGGAACAGGAAAGCAGATGGAATAGAAAGAAAGACTGAATAAGGGGAAAGAGGGAATAGGAAGGAGAGAGAAAAGGAAAGAGGTAATTAATGCAATATAGAAATAGAACCAGGTAAAGATGGGAGGGAGGAGGGGGGGAGGAGGACAGTGAAAGAAGAAAAACAGAAAAGGGAACACTAAAAGAGAGGGAGAAGAGGGAGAAAGAGAAAACAGAAGGATAAGAGAGGTAAAGGGGATGGGAAACAGGAAGGTAAAGAGTGAGGAAGGTAGAAAGAACCAGGAGGGATTGAAGAGAATGAAAAATGGAAAAGAGATAGAAGCGGAGAGGCAGTATGCAGAAATATGGCAGAAGCAACTAATGCAGAGAGAGAGAGGGAGACATAGAAGAGACAGAGATAGCTGGAGAGAGAAGAGGATGTGCGAGATGCAGCTCAGCAGAGATCTGTGTCTCTCTCAGCTATCTTATGACGGATCCTTGTTTCCCTGTCCAGCAGATAATAAAATCTCCATTAATATTAATAGGATGTTTATTTGCTCCTTGGCTTCATAGCGGAATTCTTCATGATAATATCACAGGGTCATTAACCCTCCTTCTGCCTCGTTACAATCACAGCCGGGGAAAAATAATAAATTGCATGAATTGCCACACATATGTACAAGAATTTGTAATTGGGGTTGGGATTGTGATAGCTGGAAAGTTTATAGATGCTACAGAACTGCAAGTTTCACCATGTGTCCAACCCTCCCCACCTGGGAACATTTTTCTATACCTAGTACAGGAAGTCTTCAATATCTATCAGTATTGGTATAGCTGAAACTTCACCTGCCCAGTATGCACAGAAAAGCAGCAGCAGAACTTGCTTTTATGCGTAAAGCTGAACTCTGGGCAAGCAGCCCAATATATAGAGATCAACTTCTGTACAACCAGCCTGCCCATACATGGATCAAAATTCGTCTGGTCCCTGCTGAACCGGTCAAAATGCTATCCATATATGGCAGCCTTAAGCCTAACCCTTTGTTTATCAACAAAGTCACGTGGTTGCCATGTTAGTGCTGAGCAGGCCCGCAGCAATCTCAATCCGCAATCCTACACAAGGGAGGCTTTTACAGGTAAACAATAGGCCAAAAATACATTAAAGGAACATGTGATCTTATGGCAAGATTGGTGCTGAACTGATGGGTCCGGGGACAGGATCTTTTTTACTATCTTCTGTCAGAATCATTTTGATTGGATATCACTGGAGAAAACAAGAACAGAGAGGCCCACACAGGGGCTACAATGTCCTCATAAGATGGTAAGAAAAAGTTGTCTAGGACCTATACGAAATACAAGTGGGCCCCATAGGGACCATTCAATGCAGGCAATCCTACTAGTCTAGAGAGTAAGGGAAAAAACAGGGGGGGGGGGGGCATGGGAAGGGTAGGAGGAAGGGAGGGAAGTTGGGAAAAGGGACAAAAATGAGCAACAAAAGAAAGAAGGTATTGTAAGGAAGCAGGGATAAAAACAAGCATATGAAATGCCTCCCCTTCGGTCTCGGTCTTGCAGACAAAGTAAAGGGCTATAGATAACTCGGACTAGAAGGTTCAAAGATGGGAAGCTGTAATTAAGCCATGGTTCCCATACTTTAAAAATGTAGCTTGTTAGTCATTAAGAATACCTTAATGCAGGGGTCTCAGTTCTATCGCAGGCCACATCAGCAGTATGGCTGCCCTGAAAGGGCCAGTTGTATCTGAGGTGCACTACGTACAGAGTGCAGAGTTCAGGAGTGTGCTATGTACAGAGTGCTGGGTTCAGGAGTGTGCTATGTACAGAATGCAGGGCTTAGGGGTGTTCTGCGTACAGAATGCAGGGCTTAGGGGTGTTCTATGTACAGGATGCAGAATTCAGGGGTGTGCTATGTAAAGAGTGCAGAGTTCAGGAGTGTGCTATGTACAGAGTGCAGAGTTCAGGAGTGCGCTATGTACAGAGTGCAGAGTCCAGGAGTGCACTATGTATAGAGTGCAGAGTTCAGGAGTGTGCTATGTACAGAGTGTGGAGTTCAGGAGTGCGCTATGTATAGAGTGCAGAGTTCAGGAGTGTGCTATTTACAGAATGCTGGGTTCAGGAGTGTGCTATGTACAAAATGCAGGGCTTAGGGGTGTTCTACATACAGGATGCAGAATTCAGGGGTGTGCTATGCACAGAGTGCAGAGTTCAGAGGTGCGCTATGTACAGAATGCAGAGTTCAGAGGTGCGCTATGCACAGAGTGCAGAGTTCAGAGGTGCGCTATGTACAGAATGCAGGGCTTAGGGGTGCTCCATGTGCAGAGTTCAGGGGTGTGTTGTGTACAGAGTGCAGGATGTCCACCCCCCCCCCACTGCAGAACTGTGTGAACTGTGTGCGAGGGACACATGTCAAGGCCTGGTGGTGTTTGACATAAGTGTCTTGCAAAGCTGTTGTCTGTTTAGTGGCCAAAAACAAAGATGTGCACAATTTCTGTTAAGAAAAAAAGAGTCTCAGAATCGTATGATGAACAAGGGCCACCCATGGGACTACTATATGAAACAAGGTTTGGAGGAGGCCAAACATTCTAGACCAAAAGGAGAGAAGCTTTGGGTAAGACCACCCAAAGTACAATGTATCACCATTTTGACCAAAGCCTCTGAAATACCTGTTGCTGTAAACCTGGATCATGTAAGCTATTTGCACCCGCATCTAACACCACCTAAACAGAACCATCTAAGTTGCTTCCAAAGTAGTCATCTTGAAGGAACATTCTGATACCTGGACCAGATTTTGCCCTAGTCCTTTGGTTCTAGTAAGTTATTGAAAAAGATATTCAGTCATTTAAAAAAAAAAAAAAAAATTTAAGTCAGTAACATTCTGCCCCAGGAGCTTTTTGGTGTTCTTGCAGGGTCGACCAATCAAGGAAGGCTTGAAGGATCAAAAAATGGTGCACATGGGTGAAACCATGAGTAGTCCACCAGGCAAAAGATCTAGTGGCTGTAAAACCAGAATCTCCACCGACTTCCTGTTTTAGGGAGGCCTATGCAAATTTACTTATGCCGCGTACACACGGCCGGACTTTTCGACCAAACTTGTCCGACGGAACAAATCCGTCGACAATTCGACCGTGTGTGGGCTTCATCGGACCTGCAGCTGATTTTTTTCAGTCGAAAATCAGACGGACTTTAGATTTGGAACAGGTTCCAAATCTTTCCGACGGACTCGAGTCCGGTCGAAAAATCCGCTCGTCTGAATGCCAGTCCGACGGACGACAACCGATGCTAGGGCAGCTATTGGCTACTGGCTATCAACTTCCCTATTTTAGTCCGGTCGTACGTCATCACGTACGAATCCGTCGGACTTTGGTGTGATCGCGTGTAGGCAAGTCCGTTCGTTTGAAAGTCCATCGGAAGTCCACCAAAAGACCGTCGGAAAGACCGTCGGACCTTTGATGCCGAAAAAGTCCACCCGTGTGTACACGGCATTACTCGCCTCACTTGAGGTTCATTTACTTACATGCTGTTAATTACAAAGTTTATGTATCAAACAAGATAAAACAAATGTAGTTTTTTTTCAAGCCTACTTCAGAGCCTCCTAGTGACTGTGGGGTCCTGAGACGCTGCTTAGTTTGTCTGTGCCTCACGTCTGAACATCTAATATGGTAACAACCCTCTTCCCAACATTTATCAGAATTTAAAGCCTTTTAAGAGGCTGTCAGAGTTTCCTTTTTAAAACCAGCCCCAAGCAGGCCATAAATATAGAGATACCTCAATTATTTTACTGCTTCCAAGCAAATACAGGCTTCCCAATGCCTAATATTGCCTGTAAATTAAGAGATTTGCATATTGGCTTTTGCACACACTTGATTCCTTTGCACTTTTATGGAGACAGCGCTGTAAATTTACCAATGAACGATTTTCTTCACCAAGGGAATTATGGGCATTCTGTTTTGCACAAACTAGGAGGCTCTGCAAGAAACTCATATACAGCAGGGCTAGGCAGAGATGAAGAACGTGAACAACATGGAATTGATCAAAGATTACTAGGGTGTAAAGCCCTATTTTAAGGAGATAACCTAACAAGGCTCTTTTAAAAAGGGAAGTTTGATGAGTACGGCAGTCAGTAGTAAGTAACACAGATGTCATTATTATGTGACACAAAGTGCAGTGGTCAGGAATAAATAATGCAGAGTTCTGAGGTCAGTAGTATGTAACAGTATGCAGGAGTCATGATTAAGTAACGCAGAGTTCTGAGGTCAGTAGTATGTAATGCAGAGTACAGGGGTCAATAGTAAGTATTGCAAAGTTCACTAATATGTAATGCAGAGTGCTGGGGTCAGGATTTAGTAAGGCAGAATTCAGAGGTCAGTAGTAACACAGAGTGCTGGGGTCAGTAGTAAAAAACACAGATGCCAGTTGTAAGTAACACAATGTGCAGGGGTCAGGAATAAATAACGCAAAGTTCTGTGGTCAGTAGTATGTAACACAGAGTGCAAGGATCAGGATTAAGTAACGCAGAGTTCTGAGGTCAGTAGTATGTAATGTAGAGTGCAGGGTCACTTGTAAGTAATGCAAAATTCAGCAGTATGTAACACAGAGAGCAGGGGTCAGGAACAAATAACGCTGAGTTCTGAGGTCAGTAGTATGTAACAGTGTGCAGGAGTCATGATTAAGTAACGCAGAGTTCTGAGGTCAGTAGTATGTAACAGTGTGCAGGAGTCATGATTAAGTAACGCAGAGTTCTGAGGTCAGTAGTATGTAACAGTGTGCAGGAGTCATGATTAAGTAACGCAGAGTTCTGAGGTCAGTAGTATGTAACAGTGTGCAGGAGTCATGATTAAGTAACGCAGAGTTCTGAGGTCAGTAGTATGTAACAGTGTGCAGGAGTCATGATTAAGTAACGCAGAGTTCTGAGGTCAGTAGTATGTAACAGTGTGCAGGAGTCATGATTAAGTAAGGCAGAGTTCTGAGGTCAGTAGTATGTAATGCAGAGTACAGGGGTCAATAGTAAGTATTGCAGAGTTCAGTAATATTTAATGCAGAGTGTTGGGGTCAGGATTTAGTAAGGCAGAATTCAGAGGTCAGTAGTAACACAGAGGGCTGGGGTCAGTAGTAAAAAACACAGATGTCAGTAGTAAGTAACACAAAGTGCAGGAGTCAGGAATAAATAACGCAAAGTTCTGTGGTCAGTAGTATGTAACACAGAGTGCAAGGATCAGGATTAAGTAACGCAGAGTTCTGAAGTCAGTAGTATGTAATGTTGAGTGCAGGGGTCACTTGTAAGTAATGCAAAATTCAGTAGTATGTAACACAGAGTGCAGGGGTCAATAGTAAGAATTGAAAAGTTCAGTAGTATGTAACGCAGAGTGTTGGGGTCAGTAGTAAAGCAGAGTTCAGAGGTTAGTAACAAGTAACGCAGAGTGCAGGGGTCAGTGGTGACTAACACAGAGTTCAGAGTTTGGTAATTAAACCAAATTCCACCCTGTAAAAAATTACTCACCAGATTCAGATACAACGCCTAACAGAGTGAAGGACGTCCTCGCAGGTCTCCCTTTGGGTGTGTCATGTGACGTGTTTGAGACAAAGAAAAGTCCAGGACTTCTCTTGACTCTGCATTCACATTGCCTCCTTGATCTGAGGTCAGGAACTGGCAGCACAGTTGACCCATGACATTCCTCTCACATGGTGGTAAACGATGGGTAGAATGTGATTGACTGGTTGCTAACCCCTGATACACAGCTATACCAGGTTGATAAAATAATGATTGCGAATACAGCCTGAATGATTAGGACGAGATCCAAGTCCATTAGCACTTCAACCTAATGCCATGTTATTTACAGAAAAAAAACTGCATACCAGATATGGGCTTTAAAGATAATGTGTTATGAAAGAAATACAAAGGATGCCATTACTGAACACTTTCTCAAAGTTTAGCCTGCAGTTGGGTTTTAAAAAAAAGCCATCAAGCAGCTCTGAGGCTACATCCACCATTAATTGCTTGTCTTTTTTATTGCCCCCGGAAAGGCATTACTTTTTGTGGATTTCCAAGATTGGCCTTTGCCTACATCGGATGCCACAATTAGGAAATCAGTAGATTTCCCAAGGCAGGCTGTGGCATCTAAAGAAAATTCTGCAGTATTGTTGAGGGTTGGTGGTCTCTTTGCTCACTCCCCACTTGACACCCATGCCACAGGCCACCCTTCAGAGCCATCGCTCTTTGAGACGCCTTGCGTAAGTAAGTAGGCCAGAAAGTTCTCCAACCCTGTCCAAGAAGATTGCAGATCGTCTCCTCACAGTGAAGATTACTGTAATGTTTTTTGACACCAGCTAGTTTGAGGATTCCTGTGTCACCCACATTAACTGCGGCAAAACGCCCACTCCAGAGATGTATTCTGTGCCAGCCGCGGGAACCCAGCAAGCTTTGTCAGTATCTGCAGCTCGGGAATTGACTTAAAGGTTCCTCTTTGTAAAGATTTCACAGTTTGAGGTTAAGGGGAAAAAACGTGCGCGTGTCAATGTGTTTTTCTGGCAGTGGGGAAGTAATTAGTTGGAACATTGTAAATAATTTATGAAAACGTGATCATTGCCAAATCCACGAAGGCAGGATTGTTGTGCGCAATCACGGGCCCCATACAGTTTACCTAACAAGGCTCGTCTTCCCCACTGAAAACATCAAAACAATATGTAGAAAACTCTTTTACCTCTTTTAGTCTAATGAGGACCTCCAAGGCTGAAGATAACTGACACCCTTCAATATGAAGTGGGTTGTGAGGCATAGTGGGTGCAAAGATGATGCAATGCATACTAGCCCATTATGCAGGGGCGGACTGACCATTGAGCCACTCGGGCACTGCCCGAGGGCCCTGGGCCACTAGGGGGCCCCATCAGGGTTGCCAGCCTCAGTAAAACCAGAGACAGTATGTATAAATCTGTGTTTTTTTACATCAGTCTGTGTATACTGTGTGTACATGTATGTGTATACTATGTGATTGTATACTGTGTGTGTGTATACTGTGTGGCCCCATAATCTCTGATTGCCTGGGGGCCCCATAGTCTCCTATTGCCCGGGGGCCCCATGAGTTATCAGTCCGCCCCTGCCATTATGCTTTTCACTTTGCAGGGAACAAAGAGGAAGTAAAACCCACCAGGGTATACCGTATATACTCGAGTATAAGTCGACCCGAATATAAGCCGAGGCACCTAATTTTACCACAAAAAACTGGGAAAACTTATTGACTTGAGTATAAGACGAGGGTGAGAAATGCACAGCTACTGTAAGTGGAAAAGAGGGTCAACAATGCCCATTTGCAGTCTCACTGTGCCCATTTGCAGCCATAGGTCCCCCGAACTTCAAACTCAGTAGTTAAGGGTTCCTAGATGCCCCCTAGCTGCAGCCAATGGGTCCCGAAATGACATTGCTGCAGATGGACACAGTTGACCTAATTTGGGGCCCCATATTTCGGGGCCACTTAGTGCTAAGCACCCCAAATTTGGTGTGCAAACCCAGTGGAACTAGCACTACAACATATCTAAAGCTGGGGTTCCTAGCACCAAGGGACCCCAAGATACGGGGCCCCAAATCCGGTTCAGAAAATGTCAAGCACTTCCCTGCAGCAGAGAATGACATTTTCCGAACTGAATTTGGGGCCCCGTATCTCGGGGTCACTTGTTGCTAAGAACCCCATCTTTAGATATGTTGTGGTACTAGTTCCACTGGGTTTGCACACCAAATTTGAGGTTCCTAGCACCAAGTGGCCCCGAGATAGGGGGCCCCAAAATCAAGTCGGAAAATGACATTTTTTTTGCTGCAGAAAAGTGCTTGACTCGAGTATAAGCCGAGGGGGGGCACTTTCAACACAAAAAAATGTGCTGAAAAACTCGACTTATACTTATACTCGAGTATATACGGTACTTCCTCTTTAATATGAAGTGGAAAATTTGGGGATTTGATACCAAGCCATGGTCAGGTAGATGAAGAAAGATTGCAGCCACAGCTGGCGGAAGAATACATGCGCATGTCAATCATCAAGTGGTTAAAACGTATCTAAACCCGAGAACAAAAATGTAATATACTGCAGCTTGCTAGGCCCTAGATGTGATGGCTGAATTAGGTTTCTCTTTTCTTCCTTTATATATAAAATTATACACACATGAATTAATCGGGAACAAGGAATTATAGCTATTGAGCCACATAAAAGTTTTCAATAACGCTTTTTCCCAATTTTTTTTTTTTGGGCAGATGCCTCCCGGCGGTATTGATTTGAGCGTTAGAAATACACGAGTGCGGGATGTATATTGGACAGGGCTGAGATCCTTCATTGATTCGGCAGAACATAAAAGCAGATGAGAAGACAGAGAGAAGAATAAAGCGTGGAGGTTGTGTATCACCAGAGGAAATATGTTCGGATTACTTGAACAGACAGTACAATGTATTGTATGCCGCACTAACACGAAGAAACCATTACTTCCTATTACCTTCCTGTCATCCATAAGTCAATCCAGCCCAGGCCCACAGCTTCTGATCCCATAAAGGTTTCTCTTATCAGCCACAGTAAATGGTGAAATGATGTGCAGTAAACCACAATAACCAACCAATCGGAGTTGATCTTGGGTTATATGGCAAGCTGGGCGAGACTTTGGTATGATGCTTACCCGATCGCACTTCGGGGAAGAGTTACCACCTATGTTTTTTTGCTGCCTAAACTGCAAATTTTCTATTTATGTTTGGGTGACAACTGTCAAATTATCAATTATGCCCTGGAGAGGGATGAAAAAAACAACAGAGGTTCTTACCCTTCCACACTCAACTCACTATAAAAAAAAGTTTGGGCTGAAGATTCACTGAAATAAACTTAGTCCATAAAGGAAATATTTTATAGGAGTTATACAGGTATATGAGGCCTGTTGGGTTGGGTCTACATGTGAACTCTTAAAGTGATTTTAAACTTTTTTTTTTAATAACATGTCATACCTACCTGCTCTGTGCAATGGTTGTGCACAGAGCAGCTCTGATCCTCCTCTTTTGCGCACAGTGCTGGATCAAGATCGGGCTCCGGTAAGTGTAGGGGGGACTGGGGGAGATGCACTTAGAAGGTTTTTTTTTTTGCCTTCATGCATAGAATGCATGAAAGTAAAAAACTTTCTGCCTTTACAACCACTTTAAAGTGGAGGTCCACCCAAAAATGGAACTTCTGCTTTTTGGAATCCCCCCGCCAGTGTTACATTTGGCACCTTTCAGGGGGGGAGCAGATACCTGTCTAATACAGGTATTTTACTCCCACTTCCGGGCATAGATACCCGCGACACCCGCGGGTATCTACGCCACTTCCTGTCCCCACCCACTGTCTTCCGGAAGACACACGGGTCCCAGGAGACAGCAGGTGACCAGTGGGAATGCGCAGCAGTAGGGAACCAGGAAGTGAAGCCGCAAGGCTGTACTTCTCCTCTGAACAAATAACTGATAGCAGGGAGAAATCCAGCCAGATCTCTGTGCTGTGATTGGCCACAGCCAATCAGCAGGTATACAGCTAACATGATTGGCTGCAGTGGTGTCGCTAGGGGGTGGCTTTTGGGGCCATAGCCCAGAGTCTCTGCAGGAGTCCCCAGGGGGAGGGGAGACTCTCTGGGGACCCTGAGGTAAGCGGGGGGATCTCTGGGAACCCTGATGCAAGGGGGAGGCTCTCTGGGGACCCTGATTTTAAGGGGGAGGCTCTCTGTGGACCCTGATTTAAGGAGGAGGCTCTCTAAGGACCCAAATGTAAGGGGGGCGCTCTGGGAACCCTGATGTAAGTGGGGGGGGGCTCTCTGGGGATCCTGATGCAAGGGGGAGGCTCTCTGGGGACTCAGATGTAAGGAGGAGGCTCTCTGGGGACCCTGATGTAAGGGGGGGGGCTCTCTGGGGACCCTGATGTAAGAGGGGCTCTCTGGGGACCCTGATTTTAAGGGGGAGGCTCTCTGTGGATCCTGATTTAAGGAGGAGGCTCTCTGGGGACCTTAATGTAAAGGGGGCTCTCTGGGAACCTTGATGCAAGGGGGAGGCTCTCTGGGGACCCTGATTTTAAGTGGGGGGCTGTTTGGGGACCCTGATGCAAGGGGGGTCTCTCTGGGGACCCTAATATAAGGGGGCTCTCTGGGAACCCTGATGTAAGTGGGGGGCTCTCTGGGGACCCTGATGTAAGGGGGGCTCTCTGGGGTCCCTGATGTAAGGGGGGGCTCTCTGGGGACCCTGATGTAAGGGGGGGCTCTCTGGGGACCCTGATGTAAGGGGGGGCTCTCTGGGGACCCTGATGTAAGGAGGGGCTCTCTGAGGACCCTGATTTTTAGGGGGAGGCTCTCTGTGGACCCTGATGTAAGGCGGGGCTCTCTGGGGACCCTGATGTAAGGGGGGCTTTCTGGGGACCCTGATGTAAGGGGGCTCTCTGGGGACCCTGATGTAAGGGGGGGCTCTCTGGGGACCCTGATGTAAGGGGGGGCTCTCTGGGGACCCTGATTTTAAGGGGGAGGCTCTCTGTGGACCCTGATTTAAGTAGGAGGCTCTCTGGGGATCCTCATGTAAGGGGGGCTCTCTGGGGACCCTGATGTAAGGGGGGGCTCTCTGGGGACCCTGATGTAAGGAGGGGCTCTCTGAGGACCCTGATTTTTAGGGGGAGGCTCTCTGTGGACCCTGATGTAAGGCGGGGCTCTCTGGGGACCCTGATGTAAGGGGGGCTTTCTGGGGACCCTGATGTAAGGGGGCTCTCTGGGGACCCTGATGTAAGGGGGGGCTCTCTGGGGACCCTGATGTAAGGGGGGGCTCTCTGGGGACCCTGATTTTAAGGGGGAGGCTCTCTGTGGACCCTGATTTAAGTAGGAGGCTCTCTGGGGATCCTCATGTAAGGGGGGCTCTCTGGGAACCCTGATGCAAGGGGGAGGCTCTCTGGGGACCCTGATTTTATGTGGGGGGCTCTTTGGGGACCCTGATGCAAGGGGAGGCTCTCTGGGGACCCTAATGTAAGGGGGGCTCTCTGGGAACCCTGATGTAAGGGGGGCTCTCTGGGGTCCCTGATGTAAGGGGGGGCTCTCTGGGGACCCTGATGTAAGGGGGGCTCTCTGGGGACCCTGATGTAAGGGGGGCTCTCTGGGGACCCTGATTTTAAGGGGGAGGCTCTCTGTGGACCCTGATTTAAGGAGGAGGCTCTCTGGGGACCCTGATGTAAGGGGAGGCTCTCTGGGGACCCTGATGTAAGGCGGGGCTCTCTAGGGACCCTGATGTAAGGGGGGCTTTCTGGGGACCCTGATGTAAGGGAGCTCTCTGGGGACCCTGATGTAAGGGGGGGCTCTCTGGGGACCCTGATATAAGGGGGGCTCTCTGGGGACCCTGATGTAAGGGGGGCTCTCTGGAACCCTGATGTAAGGGAGGGCTCTCTGGGGACCCTGATTTTAAGGAGGAGGCTCTCTGGGGACCCTAATGTAAGGGGGGCTCTCTGGGAACCCTGATGCAAGGGGGAGGCTCTCTGGGAACTCTGATATAAGGGGAAAGCTCTCTGGGGACCCTGATGTAAGGGGGGCTCTCTGGAGACCCTGATGTAAGGGGGGCTCTCTGGGGACCCTGATGTAAGGGGGGCTCTCTGGAGACCCTGATGTAAGGGGGCTCTCTGGGGACCCTGATGTAAGTGGGGGGCTCTCTGGGGATAGATACACACACACACGAATATTATTGTATATACATGTGTATGCCCGCCCAAGCGTATGACTTTCTTTACTACTCTGCTATGGGTTTTAGCCCCAGATCTTTTGTAGACCTAGCAACGCCCCTGATTGGCTGTAACCTACTGACAAGCTCGAGCTGTATCCAATCACAGCACAGGTCAGCAGGGGGCATGTAGATCTGTGCCTCTAATCCAGGCAGTACGGGTACTTTTGTGGTACCTGGGGCTGCTGCACGCCCGCAGTAAATGTACTGTTGGCAGGTGGCATGTGGTTGAAACCTGTTTTTTTTACGAGGACAGAGTTCTTCTTTAATCCTGTAATGCATAGGCTAGAAGTTCTATTCTGTCACCTTTATGTTTGCCGGGATCCGCAAAGCTTTACCTCCACAGCTCTCTGCATAAATCACAGCGGCCCCCTCCAGCTCTCTCGGAAGGCGCCCTACTTTCCCTGTTGTAATAGCTACAGTAACATTGCGCCCATCCCTCGAGGAACATTCCACTTGAAAAACAGCAAGATTTTTCATTGTTGTTGTGGCTCTGAAAACTGCCACCGATCCATCATCACCGTGGCATCCTGCTGCTCTTACAATAATTCCCACCGCTTCGCCCGTACACAGAATCCGGAAACACCGTCTCATTTCTACCCTCTGCAACCAACTCACCTCTGTGATTCAATTGTAAATTTAATTACAGGCCATAATAAAGTGATAGTAGCATAAAGTATTTATAGGTAGTATTTATTGTCAAATGATGGGCGGTAAAACATAGGAGCTCAGCTTGCGTTTTGTTGTGTAATGTCAGCCTATTTATACTGTTAAATAAATATTAAAGTGGAGTTCCGCCAAAATTTTTTTTTTTAAAAGTCAGCAGCTACAAATACTGCAGCTGCTGACTTTTAAAATAAGGACACTTACCTGTCCAGGGCGCACGCGATGTCCTCACCCGAAGCCGATCTGTGCCTCGGCTCTCGGCTGGAGGCGCCGCCATCTTCAGTAAGGGAATCAGGAAGTGAAGCCTTGCGGCTTCACAGCCTAGTTCCCTACTGAGCATGCGCGAGTCCTCACTGGTCCCTGCTGTCTTCTGGGACCTGTGTGTCTCCCAGAAGACAGCTGGGGGGGGGGGGGGAGGGGCCGGACATGGCATAAATCACCGCGGATCTTGCAGTGATCTATGCCTGGAAATTGGAGCAAATACCAGTATTAAACAGGTATATGCTCCCCAATCTCCCCTGAAAAGTGCCAAATGTGACACAGGAGGGGGGGATCCGAAAAGCAGAAGTTCCATGGAACTCCGCTTTAAAAAGCTACCATGAGTCATAAGAAATACGTTTTAGACAATAAAGTAAACTAAATAGGGAACTATGCTGCATCTGAGCACCACAAACCAAAAAAGCCATTTAAAGATGAACTGCAGTCTGCTCACATAATTTGTAACAAAAACATATTTGCCATTCTGAAGCTTCCCTCCAACCACTTTGCATATTATTTTATATATACTGTGATTCTGTACTTTGCCAAATATGCTGCAGAAATCTCCCTCCACTGAGTCTGGCTGCAGCCATTTTAACTGTGGGCAGCTGAACCTGCTGCCTGTTCACTTCCTGGATTTACACAGACACACCTCCAGCTCTGCAGCTCTCATTGGTCCTCTTATGACTCACCCCCTCCCTTCCTGGCAAACTCTCTCTCTCTCTGTCTCTCTCTCTTTCTCTCTCTCTCTCTCTCTCTCTCTCTCTCTCTCTCTCTCTCTCTCTTCCTCTCCCTCTTTCTCTCTCTGTCTCTCTCTCTCTGTGTCTCTCTCTGTCTCTCTCTCTTTCTCTCTCTCTCTCTCTCTCTCTCTCTCTCTCTCTCTCCCTGTCTCTCTCTCTCGAGAGAGAGAGAGACAGAGAGAGAGAGAGAGAGAGAGAGAGAGAGAGAGAGAGAGTGAGAGAGAGAGCTGTGGATGATGTCATAAGCCTAGGCTAATGACCAGACAGGAAACAGGAAGTGGACTGTATAAGGGATTTACTGGCAGAAAAAAAAAATGTTTTACTATCCAAAGTTAAAACAACAACAAGGGCAGAAGATTTAATAGATGGAAAGATGAAAAAATGACTGAAGGTCCACTTTAATCCATTTTTAATATTCAAAAGCAAACTCTCGCATCCATCCATGTCTCCATGATTTATTTTGAGAAATCACTTTCTTTTTTTTTTTTATAATTATTTTTTTTTATTTTATTAGAATTCAGCTTAACAGTCAACTAAGGACAAAGAAATATGTCCATATATAACATTTACCTAACATCCAAAACTCTATATACACATATCAAAATATTCTATTCAAAAAAAAAAAAAAAACAAGAGAAAAAAGAAAAAAGAAGAAGGGAAAAAAAAAAAGGTAAAAATCACTCCCCCTCTTAAAATACAATATATTCTAAAATACAATATATTATAAAAGTTGAATTTGATCCGACCCCCCCCCCCCCCCCCAGTCGAGGGCCCCAACTTCCTTAGCTATTCATGTTCCTAATATCTCTCAGTGCACCAATCAATCATTATACCCCTAATTAAAAAAAAAAGTGAAGTTGTATCATATTAAAAAAAAGGGGGGGGGGGATGAGAAGAAGCAACATTTTACTGTGCAATGAGAAATCACTTTCAAATAATTAAAAAAAAACCCTAGCATTTCTGGTTGTGGCCATCTTGAGTAAGGGCAGATGATTCATGTAGAATTTTACTTCATGGAATCCATCTGCCCTTAGCTCAGGCATGCAGACAGGAGGCTGTGCTTAACTGAGAAACCCCCCTCCCCCACTCCTGAAGACTATTGGGATGTATGACATCATTTGCCTAGCTTTGGATAATTGGAAGGACAGCAGGGGATACAAAGCTAAATTTGGGGTTTAAGGGTTTGTGTTTACCAACACTTTGGGGTTGATTTACTAAAAGCAAATAGACTGTACACTCTGCATGTGCAGTTGCTCCAGAGATTAGTAAATGAGGTAAAGTTTCACTTTGCAAAGAATACCCAATCACGTGTAAGGCAAAATAAAAGATAAAAAAACAGTACTTTTGCTTGCACATGATTGGATGATGGAAGTCAGCAGAGCTTCTGCTTATTTGCTAAGCCATAAAGCAGCTGCATTTTGCAGAATCAACCCCTTTAATTCTTCATGACCTCCATGGCTGAAAGTGTGACAAAGACACGTCCTTTGTCTGGATCGCTGGCGCTAAAAGGTGTCATTCTTTATCATCTCAGAAAATTTAGGGTCGGGGTCAGCAATAGGTCATTCACAATCTACCCGACAGTCATGTGCCACGTCACTGTGTGATGGTTAAACTACAACCCCCGATCCATCACCACGGGTGGCTTCAAATAGTGAGAACAGAGGGAACACTGTATGTGGAGTCCAGCTCTGTAAAAAGTCAAAATGTATAAATAAACAAAAGAAATTCTAAAAAAAAGTAAAAAAAAAAAAAAATTCTAATTTTGCTCTCTAAAGAGCAGTCAGCATTTGGATCACTCTTGCGGGGCGATATCAGAGCAGCGCTATTCACTTGCATCTTGTTCGATGGGGATATAATTTCTGCCATGGCTGTGAAGCATTGCATCCAGGGCTGGTGCAAGGATTTTTGACAGCCTAGGTGAAATCTAATTTTGCAGCCCCCCCCTGGCTCCACCCCTGACTCCACCCTCTTTGTTTTGCCTATGTATACCCCACCTTTTTAATGAAGTGCCCATCAAATGCAGCCTCACCAGCGCCCATCAATGCAGCCTCACCAGCGCCCATCAAGGCAGCCTCACCAGCGCCCATCAATGCAGCCTCACCAGCGCCCATCAATGCAGCCTCACCAGCGCCCATCAATTCAGCCTCACCAGCACCCATCAATGCAGCCTCACCAGCGCCCATCAATGCAGCCTCACCAGCACCCAACAATGCAGCCTCACCAGCGCCCATCAATTCAGCCTACCAGTGCCCATCAATGCAGCCTACCAGTTCCCATCAATACAGCCTCACCAGCGCCCATTAATGCAGCCTCACCAGCGCCCATCAATGAAGCCTACAAGCACCCATCAATACAGCCCCACCAGCGCCCATCAATGCAGACTACCAGCGCCCATCAATGCAGCCTCACCAGTGCCCATCAAATGCAGGCTCACCAGCGCCCATCAAATGCAATTTGAATTGCAAATGTGCGAATGGAGCGGCGGCTGCCTGCTGATGCTGAGACTTACTTGCTTGCTGCAGAAAGAAGAGAGTAGGAACACCAGTGGCCCAGGCGCCCTAGGCGGCTGCCTAGTTTGGCCAGTGGTAGCTCTGGCCCTGATTGCATCATGGCCTGTCAGGTAGGCTATACGGTGCCCAATGATTTCTAACAGTAGCCCTTCAGATGTGTCATGGTTTCAGTGCTGGTTTTTTGAGAACACCTCTGAATTAGAGCAGTAAAATGGAAATTCACGTTGTTTTGATGGTCAGTTGGTGCGTTTTGTGCTCTTTGCAGAGAAGGTGTGATGGAATGACTCACTAATGTGACAAATCTGGGGAAGCCGGGGACATTGAACATTTTGCAGGAATAGAAGTGACATAAAAGTGACAGATCTCACAGCCAGCTGAAGTCCCAGCATTCCGTACCGCGTACCCGCTGATCCCTATTCTACCACGCTTCCTAGTTCTAGAATGCAAGTCCCATCCAAAGCAGAAGCTTTTTGTACCCTATTAGACAAGCTGTCAGCAGAACGGTGTCCTCCTCATTGGAAGTGATTTCCCCTTACCTCCCGTTCCTGTGACTACGTTGTTTTGTACGGGTGACACCGACCACAAATAGTGAACATGAGATCGGTGAATGTATCCTCCATAGAAACAAAATGAATACCCCTGTTTCATCACATATGGTGACCCATCACATTTGGCTACCCGCTGGAGTGCGAATACGCGCCGCCGCCATATGCGTTCCAACACTGTTGTTTCGTCAGATTAGGCGCCCCGTCAGAATGTGTAAGGGAAGTAACGTTCCGTCGCCGCCATCTTGCTACACCCCCCGCACTCCTCAATAGTAAGGATACACTGAGAAGGGGGAAAGCGGACATCTTGTTACACCCACCGGAGTTTTGCATTTTACACTTATTTGTAACAGTAAACTGAGTTTATATAGTGAAATACAGGACCTAGAACTCCATCTGACTGGTCAGATGTTGAATTTCGAAAGCAGCGAACTTCTGTCAGATTAGCAAACCTATGACATAAGCAGGCTTGGCGCTGCTTTTAAAATTCAACATCTAACGAGTCAGACGGAATTGTAAGTCCTGTATTCCACTAGATAAACTCACTTTACTGCTAAAAATAAGTGTAAAATGCAAGACTCCGGTGGGTGTAACAACATGTCCGCTTTCCCCCTTCTCAGGGTATCCTTACTACGGAGAAGTGCGGGGTGTAGCAAGATGGCGGCGACAGAACGTCACTTCCGTGACGGTTTTAGCGTGCTCTTTTGTCCTCAAACTGTTGGAACGCATATGGCGGCGTCGCGCATGCGCACTCCAGCTGGTAGCCAAATATGATGGGTCGCCATATGTGACGAAACACCCCTAAGCGGACTTTATAGGCACTTATGTATTGAGAAAAATAGAGAAAAAAAAATTTATATTTTGTAACAGACGATATTTATTTAACAAAATAAGTTTAAAAAGCATTTTCAGAGACATGGAATGTATACAAATCTGTGTCCAGAAACACCATAATCCAAGCAGAACGCCCGGTATTGTCCTTCACCCCCCAACAAAAATTTCTTTTAACCACTTGCCGCCCGCCATATAGCAAAATGACGTCAGCAAAGTGGTTGTGTTATCCTGACCGGACGTCTTTCAGGATAACAAGCCGCTGCGCGCCCCCGGGGGGCACGTATCACGGCGATGTTGCCATGTGTCAGTCTGTGCTGTCAGTATCAGCACAGCCCCCTGAGGATGCCAACACTGGACCACCAGGGACTCCACCAGGACTACCAGGGATGCCCACCACTACTCACCACCAGGTATGCCACCCATGGCCACCAGGGATGCCAATCAGTGCCCACAATGGGCATCACTGATTGGCAGGCATTATTGTTTGGCACTGATTGGCATCCATCAGTACCATCCATTAGTGTACATCAGTACCACCTATCAGTGCCCATCCATGCCCATCCGTGCCACCTATCAGTGCCCATCAGTGCCGCCTTTCAGTGCCCATCAGTGCTAACTATGTGTACCCATCAATGCTGCATATCAGTGCCACTGTCAGTGCCCATCCGGTTACAGATACGGCCTCTACACTTGAGGAGAGACATTGGGTGAGAAACTGTGATTTTGTGATTTATAATAAGGCATGTACTTCTAGGGTGGTCCCCCTTCCTTCCTTTTCTAGCCCATCCGTGCCGCCTATCAGTGCCCATCCGGGCCGTCTATCAGTGCCCATCAGTGCCACCTTTCAGTGCCCCATCCGTGCCGCATATTAGGGCCCATCAGTGCCACCTCATTGGTGCCATTTTATCGGTGCCCATCAGTGCCGCCTTATCAGTGCCCGTCAGTGCAGCCCCATCAGTGCCCATCAGTGAAGGAGAAAACTTACTTATTTACAAAGTTTTGTAACAGAAACAAAAAAAAAGTTTTTTTCTCAAAATTTTAGGTCTTTTTTTTATTTGTTTAGCAGAAAATAAAAATCCCAGAGGTGATCAAATACCACCAAAAGAAAGTTCTATGTGTGGGAACAAAATGATAAAAATTCAGTTTGTGTACAGTGTTGCATGACAGCGCAATTGTCATTCAAAGTGCGACAGCGCTGAAAGCTGAAAATTGGTCTGGGCAGGAAGGGGGCAAGTGGTTAAACATGACAGGGGTTCTAACCCTTCCACACTCCATCCAAAATGTAAAAAAAAAAAATGTTTGGGCTTTAAATATAAATCAAAAATAACATGATAAATATGGCCTATTAAAAGATTTTTTTAAAAAATGCTTTTCCCGCATTGTTTATCTTCAATTCTAAGATTAGCCTGCAGTACTTTTCTCTGGCGGCTAGATGTCCTCAGTCTGTTGGCCAGCGCCATTCTTTCCACTTCTTCAGAGTCCAGGTTGTCATGGACCCGCCCTCAGCTTGTGACTGTACAATGAAAGGACAAGCAGCACAGTGATTCGCCCATCCCCCCTGTCACTCTGCTCTCGCGTCCTATTAGCATGCTTCTTGTCAGCATATGAACTCATTGGGGATGATTTACTAAAACTGGAGAGTGCAAAATCTGGTGCAGCTCCGCATAGAAACCAATCAGCTTCCAGGTTTTAGCTGAAGTTAGAAGCCGATTGGCAGAGCTGCAGCAGATTTTTGCACTCTCCAGTTTTAGTAAATCAACCCCCAATGAGTTCATATGCTGACAAGAAGCATGCTAATAGGAGGTGAGAGCAGAGTGACCTCTCCAGTTTTAGTAAATCAACCCTCATTGGCTCATTATGCTGCTTCTCCCTCTCACAATCCTGCCCTGCTGCACAGAAAGTTTGTCGCCCATTCCACGAGCGGGCGCAATTTTGAAGCGTGACATGTTGGGTATCTATTTACTCGGCGTAACATCATCTTTCACAATATAAAAAAAAAAAAATGGGCTAACTTTACTGTTGTCTTATTTTTTTTATTTAAAAAAGTGCAATTTTTCACAAAAAAAAAGACCGCTGCGCAAATACAGTGTGACAGAAAGTATTGCAATGACCGCCATTTTATTCTCTAGGGTGTTAGGAAAAAAAAGTATAATGTTTGGGGGTTCTAAGTCATTTTCTAGCAAAAAAAAAGAACCTGTTTTTAACTTGTAAACAACAAATCTCAGAAAGAGGCTCGGTCCTTAAGTGGTTAAAACAGCGAATGCGATCATTCAGAGGTTGGACGGTGAGTGTACTACAATATCACACTTCTTATTGTGACATGCTTCATTATAGAGGTCTATGCATCAGACCAAAAGGGGGGGTGACTGCAGAGCAATGGGGAGTCTACTTCCTAAAAAAAAAAAAATGGCAGTTCGGGATCTCTACTGATCCTATATACGGCTTTCTGGTAAAGCAATTCCGACAATGGCAGCAGCACTGCATCTGAGTTCCTGGCAATGGCAGCATGAATAAGAGGAGGAAAAAGTGATTATTTCGATTTGTTCTCCAACACTGTGATCTTCCTTCACATGTGACAGGTTTGGCCTTAAAGACGATCGTCATCGTACGCATCAAAGCAATGGCACAAGCAGCACTAGATTTCCTGCGAGCCGTTCTCACATTGCGCAGGTTTAAGGACATGTGAAGCCCCGAGGCTCAGAACTGAACTCCGGGCCTTTCCGTCAGTTGTACCGGCTCCTCTCCCGGACTGAAATGTTTTACTCGGATTTCACCGCACACTGTGAGACTCTCACAATGTGCATTAGAAGCCGCAGCGAGTCAGATAGAGCCCCGCCTCATTTCCTGGCTGGAGGACATCCAGTGCCATGGATGATAATGGACGTCACACAGATAGGATAATAAGGTGGACTTTATCTGATTCGCTGCAAGCCTTTTCCTCCCCGGCCCTGACTCTCCCTGGCCCACCCCTTTCATTCACCAGATTTCAGGTTTTTTTTTTTTTTTTTCAATTATCAAGGCTCAGCATCACATGTGGGCATAGCTCCCAACTGTTCCTGATTTTGAGGGACTGTCCCTCATTCGGAGCAATGTCCCTCTGTCCCTCATTCCTCCTCATTTGTCCCTCATTTTGGCCTGATCTATATAGATGTATATAAAATGCATTTTTTAATCTATCAAAAAGTATTCCCCAGCGCTAAACCTTCATCTGATTTCTAAATTGCTGCATTTGTAAATTCCAAAAACCGATATAAAGGAATAGTAGTGGTAAAAAAAATCACTTGTGGGTTAAACCAATCTTGTTTTTTTTTTTACAATTCTCCTTTAAGGGGGCGTGGCAAGGGGCATGTCCTATGCCTGCATACTTTTGCTGATAGGTGTCCCTCATTCCCATCTCAAAAAGTTGGGAGGTATGCATGTGGGTGTTACCAGTTCTACATGCAAATAAAGCCTGTATAGAAACACCCACTCAGAGCCGGGACAAGGGGTGGGCAGGAGGGACGGCTGCCCTGGGCGCAATGGTATACGGCAGTGGTCTCCAAACTGTGGCCCTGGGGCCAGATGCGGCCCTTTGCTTGCCTTTATTCGGCCCTTGAAGCATTATTCCTGCCACTGACACCAGCAATGGGGCATATTTCCTGACACTGACACCAGCAATGGAGCATAATTCTTTCTATTTACACCAATGATGGGGCGTAATTCCTTCCACTGACAACAAAAAAGGGGCACTATTGTTTACTCCCACTTGGCGCAGTCCAGCCCCCCTGAAGTCTGAAGGACAGTAAACTGGCCCTTTCTTTAGAAAGTTTGGAGACCCCTGGAAATGGGGGGGGCTTTGGTGTAATGGGAGGACTTCAATGTGTAGGGGGACCTCTGTTGTGATTGGGGACTCAGATGTGATGGGGCTCTCATGTATTGGGGGACACTGATGTGATGGAGGGGGACCTGGATGGGGGGGGGGCTCTGTGGTGATGGGGGCCTCTAATATACAGTAAAGGGAGGGCTTTGGTGTAATGGGAGGACTTCAATGTGTAGGGGGACCTCTGTTGTGATCCCGATCCCTTACCACATGATCAGCTGTCAGCCAATGACAGCTGATCACATGATGTAAACAGAAGATCGGTAATTGCTTTTTTTTTCTTCTCGCGCTGACAGCGTGAGGAGAAAAAAAAGCCGATCACCAGCTTCTGTTGAGGGGACATCAGTCCCGAAGAGGAAGAGGCGAAGCTGCCTCATATGCGCCCACCAGTACCACCTGCCAGTGCCACGAATCAGTGCCCACAGTCCCCACCAATCAGTGCCCACCAGTACATCAGTGACAGCAATCAGTGCCACCTATCAATGCCCACGAGTGCAACCTATCAATGCCCACCAGTGGTGCCAATCAGTGCCTCATTAGTGCCACCTAGCAGTGCCGATCAGTGCCCATCACTGCCACCCATCAGTGCCCATCACTACCACCCATCAGTGCCCATCAGTGCCACCTATTAGTGCCCTTCAGTGCCACCTATCAATGCCCTTCAGTGCCGCCCACCAGTGCCACCCATCAGTGCCCACCAGTGCCGCCTATTAGTGCCCATCAGTGCCGCCTTATCAGTGCCCATCAGTGAAGCCTCATCAGCGTACATCAATGAAGGAGAAAAATGACCTGTTTGCAAAATATATTAACAAAATATAAATTGGTTTTGTATTTTTTTTTTTTTTTTTAAAACAAAAAACCCAGAGGTGATCAAATACCACCAAAAGAAAGCTCTATTTGTGGGAAAAAAATGATAAAAATGTAATTTGGGTACAGTGTTGTAGGACCGCGCAATTATCATTCAAAGAGTGACAGCGCTAAGAGCTGAAAATTGGTCTGGGCAGGAGGGGGGTTTAGTTGCCCGGTAGGCAAGTGGTTAAACCCACAGTCACTCGCTGAGCAGGATGAATCCGCTGTTCTGACAGCGCCGGCTATGCTATTCTGAAGCCAACACGTCCAGACAGGTGCTCGGTGCCCGCTCTCCCTCTCCTCCTGCCTCCCGCACCGCCTTTGCCTTCACTCAATTTGTTCTTTTCGGCTCGGAGATACGGAAAACGCAGCAGGGTAATTACTCCTTTCCTTTTAGGGCCGCAGAAGGGGAGATTCAGAAAGAAGGGAGAACTAGGAGTGCAATAAAGAGAAAAAGACCCTCATTAAAATTTATGAGACAAAGAAAATGCTAGGTTAAAATAATAGAGATGAAAGCCATTTTTTTTTCTTTTTTGTTGTACAGGAAGCGCTCTTCGCCTTCTGACGCGGCTGCGAGGGACAAGTAGAGGAGCGGTGCCGAGGCAGGTGAGGAAGCGCCATCCGCTCTTCTGATTAATGATCTACTTTGTCTTCTCCATGCCTGCGGGGGGCTCTTGGAACGAACCCAGAAAAGGGGCCACTTCCCGACACAGAAGCTGACGTTCAACAGAAGAAACGTTCATCACTTTGTGATCAAACCTACTAAAGCATGAACTCCGGTCTAGGCAAAAAAACTCTCCTGTCGTTTTCAATGGCTGATGTGTTAAGATCTCTAAATAGAAACCCTTTTTACAATCCAGTTTATAAAGCTGGAGACTGAATAGGCAATACAGCTCTCCTGGATTCACACTGGACCTGGGGCCCAAGCTATAGACATGAAAGTATTTAAATATTCGTACAGCCGAGTTCCACCCACAAGTGGAAGCTCCGCTTATCCTCCTCCTCCTCCTCCTCCTCCTCCTCCTCCTCCCCTGGTGCTACATTTGGCATCTTTCGAAAAGGGGGGAGCAGGTACCTGTTTTTGACAGGTACCTGTTCCCCACTTCCGAGAAA
Organism: Lithobates clamitans; assembly: GCA_037952925.1. NCBI lineage: Eukaryota > Metazoa > Chordata > Amphibia > Anura > Ranidae > Lithobates > Lithobates clamitans. The sequence continues at coordinate 126,654 of JBBGZY010003128.1, read as the reverse complement.
TTACTCAGACGCTTGCCCCCCCCCCTCCTTCTTCCCCGGGCCATTCGGAAAGCGCAGTGCGCAGTTGGGAACCGGCTGTGAAGCCGAAAGGTTCTGTCCTGGGACCAATCCTGTTTATTTTGTTCATAAACGACCTGGAGGATGGGATAAACAGCTCAATCTCAGTATTTGCAGACGATACTAAGCTAAGCAGGGCAATAACTTCTCCGCAGGATGTGGAAACCTTGCAAAAAGATCTGAACAAATTAATGGGGTGGGCGACTACATGGCAAATGAGGTTCAATGTAGAAAAATGTAAAATAATGCATTTGGGTGGCAAAAATATGAATGCAATCTACACACTGGGGGGAGAACCTCTGGGGGAATCTAGGATGGAGAAGGACCTGGGGGTCCTAGTAGATGATAGGCTCAGTAATGGCATGCAATGCCAAGCTGCTGCTAACAAAGCAAACAGAATATTGGCATTAAAAAGGGGATCAACTCCAGAGATAAAACGATAATTCTCCCGCTCTACAAGACTCTGGTCTGGCCGCACCTGGAGTATGCTGTCCAGTTCTGGGCACCAGTCCTCAGGAAGGATGTACTGGAAATGGAGCGAGTACAAAGAAGGGCAACAAAGCTAATAAAGGGTCTGGAGGATATTAGTTATGAGGAAAGGTTGCGAGCACTGAACTTATTCTCTCTGGAGAAGAGACGCTTGAGAGGGGATATGATATGATTTCAATCTACAAATACCGGACTGGTGACCCCACAATAGGGATAAAACTTTTTCGTGGAAGGGAGTTTAACAAGACACGTGGCCACTCATTAAAATTAGAAGAAAAGAGGTTTATCCTTAAACTACGTAGAGGGTTCTTTACTGTAAGAGCGGCAAGGATGTGGAATTCCCTTCCACAGGCGGTGGTCTCAGCGGGGGGGCATTGATAGCTTCAAGAAACTATTAGATAATCACCTGAACGACCGCAACATACAGGGATATACAATGTAATACTGACATATAATCACACACATAGGTTGGGCTTGATGGACTTGTGTCTTTTTTCGACCTCACCTACTATGTAACTGCCGGTTCTCTTACCACGAATGGCGGCTGCACCCGAGAGCCGATGGAAACATCTGCTGGGATGCCGACATCGCTGGAATCCAGGACAGGTAAGTGTCCTAATATTAAAAGTCAGCAGCTACAGTACAGTATGTGTAGCTGCTGACTTTTAATTTTTTTGCTGGAGGGGCAGAACTAGGGTTGTCACCTTTTCTTCAAGTCGAATCGTAACACTTTAGCGTCGCACAGCAATTTTTTTTTTTACAGTATGTATGCATAGATAAACAATGCATAGATGTTACTATTAAATAACATTTCTAATCATATGAAGTTAATCACAAGAGTTCCCCCTTTACATCAGAGTCCACAGAGTTCCCCTTTTACATCTGAACTCGCAGAGTTCCCTTTCACTGTAAGGGAGGACTCTGCAGACTCTGATGTAAGGGAGAACTCTGGGGACTCTAACAAAAGGGATGCTTTGGTGTACAGAGGGTACTCTGATGTAAAGGGGAACACTGTGGCCTCTGGTGTAAAGGGGAACTCTGATGTAAGGGGTGCTCTGAGGACCCTGATTTTCCTTAGTGTACTTACTCAGAGGTAGGAGAGAGAAGGGGGAGATTTCAGTCACAGACAGGGATGGATGGTGAGCTCACTCACCCCTTGGCAGTCAGCACCTCTCATCCAGATGTATCTAAAGCTGCTGGGCTTCATATTTCTGGCCCCCACTTTCCTTTTCTGAGGCACAGCGCCGGGGATTGGAGTGTGGGCAGACACAGAGGGGTAGGGGTGGGGGGAAGAGGTGCAGAGAGCCCTCTCTCCTTTCCCATCTGTGTTTGTGTATGGGGGGGGCTGTTAGTGCGCTTTGTGCCGTGTGAAATAGAGTGTAAGAGACACTCTCAGCTTAGACAAATGCAGCCAGCAACCCTGCCGGGAAGCCATAGTCCGGTCTGAATAATGTGTCTGGGTCTCAGACAGTCTGAAACCCGGACGCATGATTCCAAACCCGAACTGTCCGGGTGAATCCCGGACAGTTGGCGACCCTAGTAAGCACCCCTGTCAGTGTTAAATTGTTTTTCCTATCTCTGTAAACTGATAGATTCTGCTGGAGAGCTTGTTCATACTGGCTGGATCACCAGATGAAAACAGAAGAAAGAAAGCCTAAAAAAAAAGAAAACGAATGCAGCCATCACATCTAGGAATTGGTAAGCTGCAATATAATAAATGCTTTTGGGTTTAATACTGTTTTAATAAAAATAATGCAAAGAGTACGACGATGCTAAATACCCCCCCCAGATGTTAGGTACTGAACCCCGCTGGTTGTAGGGGGTGTCCGCACTTTGTACGTTGCTGTTTGCCTGGCTGAATACGCTCGCTTGGTGTTTAGGAAGAGGCTGCGGCGGCTTGGAAGCGAACGTTTTCTATTTGTTTGAAGGCTGCAAAGATATTCCCAGCCGACAGACCCACTTCACAGGAAATTCGCAACTTATTTCCCCAGCGACTGCAGCGCTGCTACCGGTTGTGCGGCATCTTTTCAAGCTGCCCTGAACTCCGCCATCAGGGGGATGGAGACGCGCCATCTCTGGAGTACATCGCGCTTTTACATGGAGGCTCGCGACCTGTTTTATTACACGCGCTCTTAACCTTCCCGTATTTAACTATCTCCGCTGCTGTAGCGCTTTGGATTAGTTCAGTGTAAGGACAAGATACGGCGGAAAAGCAAGGTAAAAATGTTGCAATTAATTTTCACAATGTTGCTTCAGTTAAAAAAAAAAAAAAAAGATAAAGCAACAAACAGCGAGGATTTCATGTAACCTAAATGTATTGGACCTATCAGAGTGCTGGATTCACATCAATAGATTGTGATTTTTATTGTTGCCGGTTACAGAAATCTTATCGAATCCAATCAATATTCTCAGAACGGTTAACTATTACAAACCTGGATCGGATCCAACAGCCAGACTGACGGGTAAATGCCTGATAGTGCCCATACATGCTTCAATAAGTGATCAATTTCTTTCTTTTTTTACAATTTCCAATCAGAGTAATCAATCTATAGTCAGCAACCCTTTTGATCGATATGCCACACATGGGAATTTGATTGACAGGTAAGATAAAATAATAACTTATGATTGTAAGTCAGGGGTGTCAAACTCAATTTCATCGTGGACTGCATCAACAGTATGGTTGCCCTCAAAGGGTCAGTTGTATCTGAAGTGTACAGAGTGCAGGGTTGCAGAGTGTGTTACATACAGGGTGCAGATTTTAGAATTGTGCTACATAGAGAGTGCAGAGTTCAGGAGTGCACTGTGTACAGAGTGCAGAGTTCAGGGGTGACCTGTGTACAGAGAGCAGGGTTCAGGGGTGTGCTAAGCACAGAGTGCAGAGTTCAGGGGTGTGCTAAGCACAGAGTGCAGAGTTCAGTTCAGGAGTGCACTGTGTACAGAGTGCAGAGTTCAGGGGTGACCTGTGTACAGAGAGCAGGGTTCAGGGGTGTGCTAAGCACAGAGTGCAGAGTTCAGGGGTGTGCTAAGCACAGAGTGCAGAGTTCAGTTCAGGAGTGCACTGTGTACAGAGTGCAGAGTTCAGGGGTGCACTGTGTACAGAGTGCAGAGTTCAGGGGTGCACTGTGTACAGAGTGCAGAGTTTAGGAGTGCACTGTGTACAGAGTGCAGAGTTCAGGGGTGACCTGTGTACAGAGTGCAGAGTTCAGGAGTGACCTGTGTACAGAGTGCAGAGTTCAGGGGTGACCTGTGTACAGAGTGCAGAGTTCAGGAGTGACCTGTGTACAGAGTGCAGAGTTCAGGGGTGACCTGTGTACAGAGTGCATTGTTCAGGGGTGACCTGTGTACAGAGTGCAGAGTTCAGGATGTGCTAAGCACAGAGTGTAGAGTTCAGTTCAGGGGTGCACTATGTACAGAGTGCAGAGTTCAGGGGTGCACTGTGTACAGAGTGCAGAGTTCATGAGTGCACTGTGTACAGAGTGCAGAGTTCAGGAGTGACCTGTGTACAGAGTGCAGAGTTCAGGGGTGACCTGTGTACAGAGTGCACAGTTCAGGGTGTGCTAAGCACAGAGTGTAGAGTTCAGTTCAGGGGTGCACTATGTACAGAGTGCAGAGTTCAGGGGTGCACTGTGTACAGAGTGCAGAGTTCAGGAGTGCACTGTGTACAGAGTGCAGAGTTCAGGGGTGCACTGTGTACAGAGTGCAGAGTTCAGGGGTGCACTGTGTACAGAGTGCAGAGTTCAAGGGTGCACTGTGTACAGAGTGCAGAGTTCAGGGGTGACCTGTGTACAGAGTGCAGATTTCAGGAGTGACCTGTGTACAGAGTGCAGAGTTCAGGGGTGACCTGTGTACAGAGTGCAGAGTTCAGAAGTGACCTGTGTACAGAGTGCAAAGTCCAGGAGTGACCTGTGTACAGAGTGCAGAGTTCAGGGGTGACCTGTGTACAGAGTGCAGAGTTCAGGGGTGTGCTAAGCACAGAGTGTAGAGTTCAGTTCAGGGGTGCGCTATGTACAGAGTGCAGAGTTCAGGGGTGCACTGTGTACAGAGTGCAGAGTTCAGGGGTGCACTGTGTACAGAGTGCAGAGTTCAGGAGTGCACTGTGTACAGAGTGCAGAGTTCAGGGGTGACCTGTGTACAGAGTGCAGAGTTCAGGAGTGACCTGTGTACAGAGTGCAGAGTTCAGGAGTGACCTGTGTACAGAGTGCAGAGTTCAGGGGTGACCTTTGTACAGAGTGCAGAGTTCAGGGGTGTGCTAAGCACAGAGTGTAGAGTTCAGTTCAGGGGTGCGCTATGTACAGAGTGCAGAGTTCAGGGGTGCACTGTGTACAGAGTGCAGAGTTCATGATTGCACTGTGTACAGAGTGTAGAGTTCAGGATTGCACTGTGTACAAAGTGCAGAGTTCAGAGGTGACCTGTGTACAGAGTGCAGAGTTCAGGGGTGTGCTAAGCACAGAGTGTAGAGTTCAGTTCAGGGGTGCGCTGTGTTGCTGAGTGCAGAGTAAAGGAGTGCACTTTGTACAGAGTGGAGTGGCCACCACTGGTGAAAAGGTTCTTCATTTTGATTTCTATAAAGAGAGAAGTATCTGTTACCAGGAGCAAAAAGATGGCAAAGCACGTTGGAAAATGTCTTGCAATAATGGTCACTTTAGAATCAATGGTTATGGTAAGTCATAAGCAATATTCAAATGGGTCACACCACTTGTTTTTATTGGGCTGTGTGCGCACAGATTTACAATTTGGCTTGCTGATAGTCTGTACAGGAAACACTAGGGCTTGGGTATTTTAAATGTGGTTTATAAGAAGCCTTTGAATGAGGTTTATAAAGAGAAAATAATATTTTCTTTTTTTTAATTTGGAGCAGAATATTGCCACTGCAACACATATGGTCCCGGCAGGGATATTGGTTGCTATCGGTCACTACTCCCCGCACATCACCGCGGCTATTCGAACCGCCTTAGTCAATTATTTTGAAATAAAGTCACCATAACTGTAAAGAACAATTACCATTTTAGCATTTTAAAACTTCCAGCCGATTAGGTTTTCCAGAAATGTGTTGAAAGGTTCTTTAGTCCTTTTCTTATCAGAAAAAAAAAAAACGAGCTAATGAAAATCAGACATGGGATTTGGTGCAACCAGATTGCGATGGTGTATTTTTATGTAATGACGTAGCATATTAAGCGTCTGTCGGTGACGCAATAATTGCTACGGCCAATAATTCATGTGCAACAAATTGTTTTTTCTTTTTGTATGAGTACAATTTTCATTATTAAATGGCATATATTTTTCAGCAGGATAGAAAACCTCCAATATTACCAGTTCTGCCATTAGTAATAGTAAACTAATTGTCATGATGACCTAAGGGTGACGTAATAGTGAAGGCACATTAAGACCCCTTTCACACTGAGGGGATATACAGGCGCTACAGTGCTAAAAATAGCACCTGTAAAGAGCCTCTCCTGTGTCTCTAGTGTGAGAGCCCAAATGCTTTCACACTGGAGTGGTGCGCTTGCAGGATGCTAAAAAAACTCCTGCAAGCAGCATCTTTGGAGCGGTGAAGGAGCCGTGCATACACCGCTCCTGCCCATTGATATCAATGGGGCAGCACGGCTATACCGCTGGCATAGCGCTGCTGCAGCAGGGGTAAAAGAGCCCCGCTAGCGGGCGAATGGCGCCACGAAATTGACGGTAAAGCGCCGCTAAAAATAACGGCGCTTTACCGCCGACGCACCCACCGCCCCAGTGTGAAAGGGGCCTAATGGGGCGTACACACGGTCGGACTTTTTGTCTACAAAAGTCCGACAGCCTGTCCGACAGACTTCCGGCGGACTTTCGGCGGACTTGCGGCAGACTTTCTAACGAACGGACTTGCCTACACACGACCACACAAAAGTCCGACGGATTCGTACGTGATGATGTACACCGGACTAAAATAAGGAAGTTCATAGCCAGTAGCCAATAGCTGCCCTAGCGTGGGTTTTTGTCTGTCGGACTAGCATACAGACGAGCGGATTTCGGGGTCCGTCGTTGTTACGACGTAAAGATTTGAAGCATGTTTCAAATCTAAAGTCCGTCGGATTTGAGGCTGAAAAAGTCAGCTGAAAGTCCGGAGAAGCCCACACACGATCGGATTACCAGCCAGCTTTAGTCCGTCGGCGTCCGTTGGACTTTTGTAGATGAAAAGTCCGACCGTGTGTATGCCCCATAAGGCTTACTGCTGACACAGGGGGGAGATTTACTAACACAGAATCTGGTGCAGCTGTGCATAGTAACCAATCAGCTTCCAGGTTTTAGCCTATGTTCACATAGGAGGCGGGTTTGAAATCCTGCGCGTTCAGCTGAACTCGCAAGATTTAAAACCCGCATTTCATTGTGAGTTGGGGGGGGGGAGGGGCGATTTGACAGACATCTGTTCGGGTTCATGCACTGATGTCTATTGAAATCGCTTCCCGAAGGCACCAAAAGAGGTGCAGGAACTACTTTTTGGGGATCAGTACGGCGCCGCAAAGTTGCTGGCAACAGGCTCCGATTCGGCATGCGATTTGACGTGTTCAAATCGCATTGTCAAATCGGCCCAATGTGAACCGAGGCTTAGCCTTCGGTTCACGTTGGAGCGTTTTAGAAATGCCGGCAATGCAGTCCGACTTCAGGGGCGATTTGTCAAACATCTGTGCAGGTTCCTGCACAGAGGACTATACAAATTGCCCCCCCCAAAGTCGCCAAAAGTAGTACAGGAACTTCTTTTGGGATGGTGCCACTGCCGACAATAGCTGCCGATTTAGCACACGATTTGACATGTCAAATCGCATGCCAAATCGCTTAAATGTGAACCTAGGCTTATTGTCAAAGAATAATTAAACAAGCTGAAGTTAGAAGCTGATTGGTTACTATGCACAGCTGCACCAGATTTTGAGTGCACCAGTTTTAGTAAATCCCGCCCACTGAGTCAAACATATATCTACTAATATTAAAATGAATGTGCTCCAAATTGATGAATGAGTACATTTTTTATGATTACATTTTCTTTTTTTAAATCAAATCCTTTTGATTATTTTATATGAAAACAACATTAACACAGTAAAAACAAAACCACAAAAAAAAAAATCATACGAACCAAAACCCTAAAAAAAAAAACAAAAAAACAAAAAAAAACATTTTCTAACATGATATAGTACTTCCAATATTACCACTGGAAATAACTATTATCATAATCATCACTGTTGTTCATATGAAACAATGTTAACATCTAATTTGGTGGGCATGCAAAGACCCCCAAGGAAGGCAAAAAGGAGTTGGTGTACAATGAAGTGTTAATGGTAAAGTTGGGATTACTGGCAGTATACACACAAATCATTGCAATGGGCTCTTTTATAATGATGACCTAAGGGTGATGTGATAGTAAAGGGTTATTACGGTTCACTGCTGACACACAGGGCCAAACATATCAACTAATATTAAAATTAATGTGCTACAAATTGTTTGATGAATGAGTAACATTTTTACGATTCAGCCCTGGTTCACACTGGAGCGTTTTGGCATGCGATTTGACACGTCAAATCGGCGTCAATTGGCGTCAATGGCATTGTCCTAATCGGTGCGACGCCGAATCTGCGGCGCTGCACCGATTTCTAAAAGTAGTTTCTGAACTACTTTTTGCGATTTTGGGCTGAGATTTACATTGATATCTGTGCAGAAACCTGCACAGATGTCTCTGAAATAGCGGGCCAAAATCGGGACTGACATGCGGGAGTGAAATCGTGCGAGTTCAGTTGGACTCGCACGGCTTCATTCCCGCAGCTCAGTGTGAACCTGAGCTCAATGGCATATATTTTCCAGCATGATAGAATACCTCCAATATTACCATTGATTTGATGATATTACCAATTGATTTGGTAATATTGGTAATATCAGCAAATCAATTTTGTTGTCTATTAATACGCATCCATACGCATGGATTTGTGAAAGACAGAAGTTGTCAAACAAACCTGGTTTCTTTTTATGAGGAGGTAAGTAAAACCTTGGACAAAGGGGTGGCTGTGGACGTGGTATACTTGGACAGAGGGGTGGCGGTGGACGTGGTATACTTGGATAGAGGGGTGGCTGTGGACGTGATATACTTGGACAGAGGGGTGGCTGTGGACGTGGTATACTTGGACAGAGGGGTGGCTGTGGACATGGTATACTTGGACAGAGGGGTGGCGGTGAATGTGGTATACTTGGATAGAGGGGTGGCTGTGGACATGGTATACTTGGATAGAGGGTTGGCGGTGGACATGGTATACTTGGACAGAGGGGTGGCTGTGGATGTGTTATACTTGGATAGAGGGGTGGCTGTGGACATGGTATACTTGGACAGAGGGGTGGCGGTGGATGTGTTATACTTGGATAGAGGGGTGGCTGTGGACGTGGTATACTTAGAGGGGTGGCGGTGGACGTAGTATAATTGGACAGAGGGGTGGCTGTGGACATGGTATACTTGGACAGAGGGGTGGCTGTGGATGTGGTATACTTGGACAGAGGGGTGGCGGTGGACGTGGTATCCTTTGACAGAGGGGTGGCTGTGGACGTGGTATACTTGGACAGAGGAGTGGCTGTGGACGTGGTATACTTGGACAGAGGGGTGGCTGTGGACGTGGTTTACTTGGACAGAGGGGTGGCTGTGGATGTGGTATACTTGGACAGAGGGGTGGCGGTGGACGTGGTATACTTGGACAGAGGGGTGGCTGTGGACGTGGTATACTTGGACAGAGCGGTGGCTGTGGACGTGGTATACTTGGACAGAGGGGTGGCTGTGGACGTTGTATACTTGGACAGAGCGGTGGCTGTGGACGTGGTATCCTTTAACAGAGGGGTGGCTGTGGACGTGGTATACTTGGACAGAGGAGTGGCTGTGGACGTGGTATACTTGGACAGAGGGGTGGCTGTGGACGTGGTATACTTGGACAGAGGGGTGGCTGTGGATGTGGTATACTTGGACAGAGGGGTGGCGGTGGACGTGGTATACTTGGATTTTGCAAAAGCGTTTGACACAGTTTCCCTCACACAGCTCATGTGTAAGGTAAAGTCTACAGGCTTGGAAATATTAGTTTGTAAATGGATAGAAAACTGGCTAAAAGACCCGACTTCAGAGAGTAGTGGTTAATGATTCTTACTCTGACTGGTCTAAGGTTATCAGTGGTGTACCCCAAGGTTCAGTGTTGGGACCCTTACTTTTTAATATCTTTATAAATGATATCGGGTCTGGGATTAAAAGTAACATTTCAGTCTTTGCAGATGACACCAAACTATGCAGTGGAATAATGTCCTTACAGGATGTCTCCACTTTACAAGCCGACCTCAATGCACTGTCTAATTGGGCGACTATGTGTTAAATTAGGTTTAATGTTGATAAATGTAAAGTTATGCACTTGGGGGCTAAGAATATGCATGCATCATACATACTAGGGGGAGTACAACTGGGGGAATCGATGGTGGAGAAGGATCTGGGGGTTTTGGTAGATCATAATCCTCTCCCATCCTCTGGAACTCCCTGCCCCAGTATGTCCAATCAGCCCCTACCCTGTCCACCTTTAGGAGCTCCCTGAAAACTCATTTATTCAGGGAAGCCTATCCCACACCCACATAACAACTGTCCCCGAGCCACCCCCCATCAAATCATTCTCTGTAGCTATTACCTTTTGTACCACCACCCCCTCCCTTTAGAATATAAGCTCTACGAGCCGGGCCCTCCTGTACCTTTTGTATTGAACTGTACTGTAATTGTGTTGTCCCCCCTCTACATTGTAAAGTGCTGCGCAAACTGTTGGCGCTATATAAATTGTGTATAATAAAAATAATCATAAGCCCAATAATAACATGCAATGCCAAGCTGTGGTTTCCAAAGCAAGAAAAGTCCTTTCTTGTATAAGAGAGTTATGGACTCCAGAGAGAGAGATATCATTTTGCCCCCCTGTACAAATCATTAGTAAGACCTCATCTGGAATATGCAGTTCAGTTTTGGGCACCAGTTCTCAAAAAGGATATCGGGGAACTGGAGAAAGTGCAGAGAAGGGCAACCAAACTGATAAGAGGCCTGGAGGAGCTCAGCTATGAGGAAAGATTAGAGGAACTGAATTTATTCACTCTTGAGAAGAGCAGATTAAAGGGGGATATGATCACCATGTATAAATATATAAGGGGTCCTTATAGTGAAATTGGTGTTGAGTTATTAACTTTACGGTCAACACTGAGGACACGGGGGCACTCTTTACCTCTCCAAATATATATATATATTTATACGCACACACACACACGTAAATTATATACACGTGTATGCCCGCCCAAGCATATGACTTTCTTTACTGAGCTGCTATGGGCTCTAGCCCCAGATCTCTTGTAGACCTAGCAACGCCCCTGCACACAAATCATGGTAATGGGATTAGCGGCTTTGTAATGATGACCTAAAGGTGACGCGATGGTAAAGGGACATGAGGGCTCACTGCTGACCCACAGAGTCAAACATATCTACTAATATTAAAATTCACATGCTGCAAATTGTTTGATGAATGATGAGTACAAATGTTACGATCAAATGGCATATATTACTCCAGCATGATAGAATACCTCCAATTACCAATATTGCCACTGGTAATATCGGCAAAAGAATTTTATAATGTAATAAAACTCATCATTGTTGTCCATATGAAGCAATGATGAAATCTTATTTTGAGACATATAAAGACCCCCAAGGGAGGTAAAAAGGTGTTGGTGTACAATGAAGTGTTAATGGTAAAGTTGGGTTTACTGGCAGTATACAAAGAAATCATAGTAATGGGTTCCCTTATATTGATAACCCAAAGGGGAGGGGGTGATGTGATAGTAAAGGGTCATTAGGGCTCAGTAAAATTCACATGCTTCAAACTGTTTGATGAATGAGTACAATTTTTACGATTTAATGGCATATATTTTCCAGCATGACAGAATACCTCCAATTTTACCAATATTGCCATTTGGTAATATCGGTGAAACAATTTTATAAACTTACTAATACTCATCATTGTTGTCAATATGAAGCAATGCTGAAATCTTATTTGGTGGACAGGGAGAGGGAGGCAAAAAAAGGAGCTAGTATACAATGAAGCGTTAATGCTAAAGTTGGGTTTACCGGCAGTATACACACAAATCACAGTAATGGGCTGTTTTTTAACGATGACCTAAGGGTTATGTGATAGTAAGGGGACATTAGGGCTTACCGCTAACACACAGGGTCAAACATATCTACTGATATTAAAATGAATGCGCTACAAATTGATGAACAAGTATGATATGAATGATAGAATACCTCCAATCTTACCAGTTTTGCCACTGAATATATCGGCAAACCAGTTTTGTTGTTTATTAATACACGTCATTATTGTCTATAGAAAGCAATGTTGAAATCTTATTTGCATCAGGGAATTGGTGAGTATGGAAATACCCCTCAAGAGAGACAAAAAGGACTCGGTAGTATCAGTAAAACAATTTTATCATTTACTAACACTCATCATTGTTGTCCATCTGAAGCAACGTTGAAATCTTATTTGGTGGGCAAAGGAGGCAAAAAAAAAAAGAGTTGGTGTACAATGAAGTGTTAATGGTAAGGTTGGGTTTACAAGCAGTATACACACAAATCATAGTAATGGGATTAGCTGTTTTTTAAAATGATGACCTATGGGTGACGTGATAGAAAAGGGACATTAGGGCTTACCGCTGACGCACAGACTCAAGCTGCACAAGCTTTCTTCACATGTGTCATCCTGGCTCTCTTGGTCCCCTTCATCTTCTTCATCCTCACCTGTCCTGGTGTTCTCCCGTCGCTTCCTTCGAGAGGGTCTCCTGACAATGCGGAGGACCTTGTTGACCCTGTTCATGAGCCGGCAGGGGAAAGGCTACCCTCAGCTCCTGGTGGCTCTGTGTGCTGGGGTCCTAACCACGGAGAGGTCGGTCTCGGGAGGGTTCTCCAAGCTGAGCTGCTCCAACACAGAAGAAGAAGGTTGAGAGAATTCTCTGCTTCTGAGGTCTGTGTGGGCAGATATGTTTCTCTCTCTCTCTCTCTGCTGACTTACTACACAGGAGCTAATAACTCTCGAGGGCAGAGCCTTTTCTTGCTGGAATGTTTGAGATGTTGGATAGAAGTCAGTGCTCAGGCAGCCTGTTATTAGCTCTCCGCAGGCTGAAGAATGAGCTGCCTCTCACGGTCCTTCAAAGCTCAGATACTGTCAGCGGGGATGGCAGAGCGACATGTGGAACAAATACATCATGTCGTTAATGTTCACAAAGCGCTAAACTTCATTGGCAGCCTCCTTCGAGATACGCGGGGAAGAAACGGGGAATACGAGGCAATGAAAGGGAGGGGGGCAATATAAAAAAATATAAATAAACATTAAAAAAAATGTATGTTATAAATAAGCATAAAAAAAAAAAAAAAACAGTCAAAATAATTGTCAGCTCTTCAGAAGAGGAGAGATGAAGATTGTATAAATAATCACCTCTTATATATTATCCCATAACCCATGCCGATAGTCCATCTTTTCGATAACTATCTATCTATCTATCTATCTATCTATCTATCTATCTATCTATCTATCTATCTATCTATCTATCTATCTTTCTGATCTATTTCTGTGCCTCATAGAGTTATTAATTGCAGAAAGGGTTTCAGGCAGCCAGTGAACATATGCATTTGATTTATACACACGTTAAGTATGTGTCATCAGAATATATAAATACCCAAAGTATGCCATTAATCCTCCAGATGCTCTAATTAGCGGAAGGTCTGAAACTTCAAACAAGTGAATTTTTCAGCTTGAAGCGTGGAAATGATAGGGCAAACACATGAGAAATTGCAAGAAGTACAAGAGTTTGAGATAAAGGGGAGAGAGCCTCTGTGACAAGGGAGTTTTAGAGAGTATACGTGGCAAGGGAGTATTAGTGAACCTCCATGAAAGGGGATTAGCAGAGAGCCTCAGTAACAAGGGAATATTAGAGAGTCTCAGTAAAAAGGAAGTATCAGAGAACCTCAGTGACCAGGGACTATCATAGAGACTCAGTGACAGGGGAGTACAGAGGGCCTCAGTGACAGGGTAGTACAGAAGGCCTCAGTGAGGGGGGAGTACAGCGGGCCTCAGTGACAGGGGAGTACAGAGGGCCTCAGTGACAAGGGAATACAGAGGGCCTCAGTGACAGGGGAGTATAGAGGGCCTCAGTGACAGGGGAGTACAGAGGGCCTCAGTGACAAGGGAATACAGAGGGCCTCAGTGACAGGGGAATACAGAGGGCCTCAGTGACAGGGGAGTACAGAGGGCCTCAGTGACAGGGGAGTACAGAGGGCCTCAGTGACAGGGGAGTACAGAGGGCCTCAGTGACCGGGGAGTACAGAGGGCCTCAGTGACAGGGGAGTACAGAGGGCCTCAGTGACAGGGGAATACAGAGGGCCCAAGTGCGGGGGGAGTACAGAGGGCCTCAGTGACAGGGGAGTACAGAGGGCCTCAGTGACAGGGGAGTACAGAAGGGCTCAGTGAGGGGGGAGTACAGAGGGCCTCAGTGACAGGGGAGTACAGAAGGCCTCAGTGAGGGGGCAGTACAGAGGGCCTCAGTGACAGGGGAATACAGAGGGCCTCAGTGACAGGGGAATACAGAGGGCCTCAGTGAGGTGGGAGTACAGAAGGCCTCAGTGACAGGGGAGTACAGAGGGCCTCAGTGACAGGGGAAGACAGAGGGCCTCAGTGACAGGGGAGTACAGAAGGCCTCAGTGAGGGGGGAGTACAGAGGGCCTCAGTGAGGGGGGAGTACAGAAGGCCTCAGTGACGGGGGAGTACAGAGGGCCTCAGTGAGGGGGGAGTACAGAGGGCCTCAGTGAGGGGGGAGTACAGAGGGCCTCAGTGACAGGGGAGTACAGAAGGCCTCAGTGAGGGGGGAGTACAGAAGGCCTCAGTGAGGGGGGAGTACAGAGGGCCTCAGTGACAGGGGAGTACAGAGGGCCTCAGTGACAAGGGGTGTACAGAAGGCCTCAGTGAGGGGGGAGTACAGAGGGCCTCAGTGACAGGGAAGTACAGAGGGCCTCAGTGACAGGGGAGTACAGGGGGCCTCAGTGACAGGGGAGTACAGAGGGCCTCAGTGAGGGGGGAGTACAGAGGGCCTCAGTGACAGGGGAATACAGAGGGCCTCAGTGACAGGGGAGTACAGAGGGCCTCAGTGACAGGGGAGTACAGAGGGCCTCAGTGACAGGGGAGTACAGAGGGCCTCAGTGACAGGGGAATACAGAGGGCCCAAGTGAGGGGGGAGTACAGAGGGCCTCAGTGACAGGGGAGTACAGAGGGCCTCAGTGACAGGGGAGTACAGAAGGCCTCAGTGACAGGGGAAGACAGAGGGCCTCAGTGACAGGGGGGTACAGAAGGCCTCAGTGAGGGGGGAGTACAGAGGGCCTCAGTGACAGGGGAGTACAGAGGGCCTCAGTGAGGGGGGAGTACAGAGGGCCTCAGAGAGGGGGGAGTACAGAGGGCCTCAGTGACAGGGGAGTACAGAAGGCCTCAGTGAGGGGGGAGTACAGAAGGCCTCAGTGAGGGGGGAGTACAGAGGGCCTCAGTGACAGGGGAGTACAGAGGGCCTCAGTGACAAGGGGTGTACAGAAGGCCTCAGTGAGGGGGGAGTACAGAGGGCCTCAGTGACAGGGGAGTACAGAGGGCCTCAGTGAGGGGGGAGTACAGAGGGCCTCAGTGAGGGGGGAGTACAGAGGGCCTCAGTGACAGGGGAGTACAGAAGGCCTCAGTGAGGGGGGAGTACAGAAGGCCTCAGTGAGGGGGGAGTACAGAGGGCCTCAGTGACAGGGGAGTACAGAGGGCCTCAGTGACAAGGGGTGTACAGAAGGCCTCAGTGAGGGGGGAGTACAGAGGGCCTCAGTGACAGGGAAGTACAGAGGGCCTCAGTGACAGGGGAGTACAAAGGGCCTCAGTGATGGGGGAGTACAGAGGGCCTCAGTGACAGGGGAGTACAAAGGGCCTCAGTGAGGGGGGAGTACAGAGGGCCTCAGTGACAGGGGAGTACAGAGGGCCTCAGTGACAAGGGGTGTACAGAAGGCCTCAGTGAGGGGGGAGTACAGAAGGCCTCAGTGAGGGGGGAGTACAGAGGGCCTCAGTGACAGGGGAGTACAGAGGGCCTCAGTGACAAGGGGTGTACAGAAGGCCTCAGTGAGGGGGGAGTACAGAGGGCCTCAGTGACAGGGGAGTACAGAGGGCCTCAGTGAGGGGGGAGTACAGAGGGCCTCAGTGAGGGGGGAGTACAGAGGGCCTCAGTGACAGGGGAGTACAGAAGGCCTCAGTGAGGGGGGAGTACAGAAGGCCTCAGTGAGGGGGGAGTACAGAGGGCCTCAGTGACAGGGGAGTACAGAGGGCCTCAGTGACAAGGGGTGTACAGAAGGCCTCAGTGAGGGGGGAGTACAGAGGGCCTCAGTGACAGGGAAGTACAGAGGGCCTCAGTGACAGGGGAGTACAAAGGGCCTCAGTGAGGGGGGAGTACAGAGGGCCTCAGTGACAGGGAAGTACAGAGGGCCTCAGTGATAGGGGAAGACAGACAGCTTATGTTAAACCTCGCTGAAAGGGGATTATTAGATAGTCCCAGTTCCATGAGAGTTTTAGAGAGTCTCAGTGAAAATTAGGTATTCAGAGAACCTCGGTGGCCAGAGAGTATCAGAGGGCCTCAGTGACAGAGGAGTACAGAGGACCTCAGGGAAAAGAAGTATTGGGGAGCCTTAGTGACAATGGAGTATCAGAGAACCTTAGTGACAAATAATATCTGAGAGTGGCAAGGAAGTATTAGGGGTCCAGGGACAAGGAAGCATTACAGAGCCTCAGTCACAAGGGAATATCAGAGAGCCTCAATCACACTGGAGTATCAATGGGCCTTAGTGACAATAGAGTATTAGAGAGTCTCAGTGACAAGAGAGTATTAGAGATCCACAGTGGCAAGGAAGTACCAGAGAGCCTCAGTGACAGGAGAGTATCATAGATCCTTAATGGTAAGAGATTATCATAGAGCTTCCGTCACAATAGTGTATTAGAGGGCCTTAGTAAAAGGAAATATACAAGAGCTCTAAAGACATAGAAGTATCATAGAGCCTCTATGGCAGGGTTTCTCAACCAGAGTTCCATGAAACTCTTGGGTTTCTCAAGAGGCTGCTAGAGGTTCCTCCAGCAATAGGCAATATCTGCCTCTAGGATGCCCAACCACTGACCCCAACAATCATTATAGCTATCTGTATGGAGTGAATTCTTCCCAATGACCACAAAAGAAAGGAACATACTTCACACTGACCATCACACTAATGTACTGTGAGCTGTAAATATAATAATTATTAGAAAAGTTCTCTGAAGCCAAAAAGTTATTTCAAGGGTTCCTCCGTGTTAAAAAGGTCGAGAAAGGTTGTTCTATGGCAAGGGAGTATCAGAGAGTCTCAGTGACAAGAGAGTATCAGAAAGCTTCAGTGACATGAAAGCTTCAGACAGTCTTAATGGTAATGGTGTATCAGAGGACCTCAGTGAAAAGGAAGTATCAGAGAGCCTCAGAGCCAAAGGAATATAAGAAAGTCTCGGTAACAAGAGTATCAGACAACCTCAGTGATCAGACGGCCTCAGTGACAGGGGAGTCACTGAGAACTTTGTGACAAGGGAGTATCAGAGACTCAATAGCTTGTTACTATGAAGCCTGGATTGCAAGGCAGAGCATAGAAGCCAGTAAAAAGAACAGCTTAAGCTGGCCATAGATGCTTCTACTCTCAGGCCAGTTCAGCAGGGACCGGTCGAGATTTGAACCATCTATGGGTAGGCTGACTGTACCCAAGCCTGCCCCGGTCCTGTCATGTGATCTCCTGTGTCAGCCAGTGGCAGCTGCAGGGGAGAGGAAAGAATCCTTGACAGAGCGGTGGTGTCACCCATAGGCTTCCATGTCCCAGCCATTGTCCACGCTCCCTCCTCTCCCCTGCAGCTGCCACTGCCTGACACAGGGGATCATGTGACTGGACAGGAGCGGGCTGAAAATAGGTATTTGCTTATTTTTTAGGTATGAGGAAGTAAGTGCACAAAGTCTGCTCTAATCCTTCTAATGCATATACCGGTAAGTGACCTAGAGAGATTCCACCGCCCCCCCCAACAAAACTGCAGTTTAATTTAGACATACTTCAATAAGTTTCTCAGCCAAATGGCACAATAAGAACTCTTTATCCTTCAAGAAAGCAAAACTTAATTCTTGTGGACTTTCCATTAAAAGTACAAGCAGGTCATTTCTCTTGACCCTCTGTAATTACACTCTTATATCTCTTAGAAACCCATATCCGAAGCCGGGTGTCTAAGCCTCGGAGGAGAGTCTTATCCTGCAGAAGCGATGCTTTAAGTCCTGCCACAAAATAGGGGAAACCTTTTCAGAAATGCCAAACTGAACGGCCCGTGATTAGCTCTTTTGAAGTTGCAGCGAGCTTCTATCTCTACACTCCTCACTTATCGGATGTTTTTCAGACTGCCAAGCTCTTGAGAGAGGTATCTTCCTTCCTCGAACAGATCAGATCTCTGCCTAACCTGTGACGTCTGTTGAAGAACAGGAGAAAGTGCGTAGCTTCCCATTGGTGTGTTGCAAACCAAAGTTTTAAAAAAGTTACAATGGATGGTGGTTGATTCTCTAAGTATGTCCTTGGTCCTGTGGCATGCTATCTAGTTCTTCACATTGACAGACATTGCTTGAAATGACTCCCCGGTTAGTTGCGTTAGTCCTCAAAATGACCTCTTGTCCTTGTGCTGCCTCCTAGATCGTAAGCCCAGGTTGTTTGAGAAGTCTACCAAAGTCCAGATTAAAGTGGCACTAATCGATATCCTTATTCTCCAAAAACAATCCATACACCTCCAATATTTATAGCAAAAAAACAAAAAAAAAAGACACTTTGCTAAAGGTTTCAAAACCCTGAAAGAAAAAAACTCTATAAAAAAGGTGTAATATGGAAAGCTGCTAGCAACCAATATAGGATACACTATATAGGGTAATATAAAAAAAAACACTCCCAATAATGTGAAATCCGAGTACAAAACTTTTATTAAAATGGTTAAAAACACTTACACACATGAACTGTATACAGCATCCTACAGAAACTCCCAGAATTCCAAGTCTCAAGGTGTGCATGCACAGTAATGTCACAGCTTCTGCTCCACCCAATATGTTTCGGCAAGTATGACATCATCAGAGGAATGTGCCCCTGATGATGACAACATGCCCCTGCTGACATCGTATTTGACTAAACGCATTGGGCGAAGCTGGAAGCCATGATGGCAGTGTGCATGCGTGCAGACCCAGAAACTCACCTTGTAAGCCCCACAGTGTGATGTGGTGGAGGATGCGAGGTATTGTATGGTAGAATAGTTTTGGCAGATCATGCTGCACTGTCTATACACTGCATACACTGTCTATGGAGTGTGTCCTCCACCATATCACACTCTGAGGCTTACAAGGCACACATGCACAGTGACATCACGACTTCTGGCTCCATCCAACATGTTTTGTCAAGTATGACATCATCAGAGTACAGAAGGCCTCAGTGACAGGGGAGTACAGAGGGCCTCAGTGACAGGGGAAGACAGAGGGCCTCAGTGACAGGGGAGTACAGAAGGCCTCAGTGAGGGGGGAGTACAGAGGGCCTCAGTGAGGGGGGAGTACAGAAGGCCTCAGTGACGGGGGAGTACAGAGGGCCTCAGTGAGGGGGGAGTACAGAGGGCCTCAGTGAGGGGGGAGTACAGAGGGCCTCAGTGACAGGGGAGTACAGAAGGCCTCAGTGAGGGGGGAGTACAGAAGGCCTCAGTGAGGGGGGAGTACAGAGGGCCTCAGTGACAGGGGAGTACAGAGGGCCTCAGTGACAAGGGGTGTACAGAAGGCCTCAGTGAGGGGGGAGTACAGAGGGCCTCAGTGACAGGGAAGTACAGAGGGCCTCAGTGACAGGGGAGTACAGGGGGCCTCAGTGACAGGGGAGTACAGAGGGCCTCAGTGAGGGGGGAGTACAGAGGGCCTCAGTGACAGGGGAATACAGAGGGCCTCAGTGACAGGGGAGTACAGAGGGCCTCAGTGACAGGGGAGTACAGAGGGCCTCAGTGACAGGGGAGTACAGAGGGCCTCAGTGACAGGGGAATACAGAGGGCCCAAGTGAGGGGGGAGTACAGAGGGCCTCAGTGACAGGGGAGTACAGAGGGCCTCAGTGACAGGGGAGTACAGAAGGCCTCAGTGACAGGGGAAGACAGAGGGCCTCAGTGACAGGGGGGTACAGAAGGCCTCAGTGAGGGGGGAGTACAGAGGGCCTCAGTGACAGGGGAGTACAGAGGGCCTCAGTGAGGGGGGAGTACAGAGGGCCTCAGAGAGGGGGGAGTACAGAGGGCCTCAGTGACAGGGGAGTACAGAAGGCCTCAGTGAGGGGGGAGTACAGAAGGCCTCAGTGAGGGGGGAGTACAGAGGGCCTCAGTGACAGGGGAGTACAGAGGGCCTCAGTGACAAGGGGTGTACAGAAGGCCTCAGTGAGGGGGGAGTACAGAGGGCCTCAGTGACAGGGGAGTACAGAGGGCCTCAGTGAGGGGGGAGTACAGAGGGCCTCAGTGAGGGGGGAGTACAGAGGGCCTCAGTGACAGGGGAGTACAGAAGGCCTCAGTGAGGGGGGAGTACAGAAGGCCTCAGTGAGGGGGGAGTACAGAGGGCCTCAGTGACAGGGGAGTACAGAGGGCCTCAGTGACAAGGGGTGTACAGAAGGCCTCAGTGAGGGGGGAGTACAGAGGGCCTCAGTGACAGGGAAGTACAGAGGGCCTCAGTGACAGGGGAGTACAAAGGGCCTCAGTGATGGGGGAGTACAGAGGGCCTCAGTGACAGGGGAGTACAAAGGGCCTCAGTGAGGGGGGAGTACAGAGGGCCTCAGTGACAGGGGAGTACAGAGGGCCTCAGTGACAAGGGGTGTACAGAAGGCCTCAGTGAGGGGGGAGTAGAGAAGGCCTCAGTGAGGGGGGAGTACAGAGGGCCTCAGTGACAGGGGAGTACAGAGGGCCTCAGTGACAAGGGGTGTACAGAAGGCCTCAGTGAGGGGGGAGTACAGAGGGCCTCAGTGACAGGGGAGTACAGAGGGCCTCAGTGAGGGGGGAGTACAGAGGGCCTCAGTGAGGGGGGAGTACAGAGGGCCTCAGTGACAGGGGAGTACAGAAGGCCTCAGTGAGGGGGGAGTACAGAAGGCCTCAGTGAGGGGGGAGTACAGAGGGCCTCAGTGACAGGGGAGTACAGAGGGCCTCAGTGACAAGGGGTGTACAGAAGGCCTCAGTGAGGGGGGAGTACAGAGGGCCTCAGTGACAGGGGAGTACAAAGGGCCTCAGTGAGGGGGGAGTACAGAGGGCCTCAGTGACAGGGAAGTACAGAGGGCCTCAGTGATAGGGGAAGACAGACAGCTTATGTTAAACCTCGCTGAAAGGGGATTATTAGATAGTCCCAGTTCCATGAGAGTTTTAGAGAGTCTCAGTGAAAATTAGGTATTCAGAGAACCTCGGTGGCCAGAGAGTATCAGAGGGCCTCAGTGACAGAGGAGTACAGAGGACCTCAGGGAAAAGAAGTATTGGGGAGCCTTAGTGACAATGGAGTATCAGAGAACCTTAGTGACAAATAATATCTGAGAGTGGCAAGGAAGTATTAGGGGTCCAGGGACAAGGAAGCATTACAGAGCCTCAGTCACAAGGGAATATCAGAGAGCCTCAATCACACTGGAGTATCAATGGGCCTTAGTGACAATAGAGTATTAGAGAGTCTCAGTGACAAGAGAGTATTAGAGATCCACAGTGGCAAGGAAGTACCAGAGAGCCTCAGTGACAGGAGAGTATCATAGATCCTTAATGGTAAGAGATTATCATAGAGCTTCCGTCACAATAGTGTATTAGAGGGCCTTAGTAAAAGGAAATATACAAGAGCTCTAAAGACATAGAAGTATCATAGAGCCTCTATGGCAGGGTTTCTCAACCAGAGTTCCATGAAACTCTTGGGTTTCTCAAGAGGCTGCTAGAGGTTCCTCCAGCAATAGGCAATATCTGCCTCTAGGATGCCCAACCACTGACCCCAACAATCATTATAGCTATCTGTATGGAGTGAATTCTTCCCAATGACCACAAAAGAAAGGAACATACTTCACACTGACCATCACACTAATGTACTGTGAGCTGTAAATATAATAATTATTAGAAAAGTTCTCTGAAGCCAAAAAGTTATTTCAAGGGTTCCTCCGTGTTAAAAAGGTCGAGAAAGGTTGTTCTATGGCAAGGGAGTATCAGAGAGTCTCAGTGACAAGAGAGTATCAGAAAGCTTCAGTGACATGAAAGCTTCAGACAGTCTTAATGGTAATGGTGTATCAGAGGACCTCAGTGAAAAGGAAGTATCAGAGAGCCTCAGAGCCAAAGGAATATAAGAAAGTCTCGGTAACAAGAGTATCAGACAACCTCAGTGATCAGACGGCCTCAGTGACAGGGGAGTCACTGAGAACTTTGTGACAAGGGAGTATCAGAGACTCAATAGCTTGTTACTATGAAGCCTGGATTGCAAGGCAGAGCATAGAAGCCAGTAAAAAGAACAGCTTAAGCTGGCCATAGATGCTTCTACTCTCAGGCCAGTTCAGCAGGGACCGGTCGAGATTTGAACCATCTATGGGTAGGCTGACTGTACCCAAGCCTGCCCCGGTCCTGTCATGTGATCTCCTGTGTCAGCCAGTGGCAGCTGCAGGGGAGAGGAAAGAGTCCTTGACAGAGCGGTGGTGTCACCCATAGGCTTCCATGTCCCAGCCATTGTCCACGCTCCCTCCTCTCCCCTGCAGCTGCCACTGCCTGACACAGGGGATCATGTGACTGGACAGGAGCGGGCTGAAAATAGGTATTTGCTTATTTTTTAGGTATGAGGAAGTAAGTGCACAAAGTCTGCTCTAATCCTTCTAATGCATATACCGGTAAGTGACCTAGAGAGATTCCACCGCCCCCCCCAACAAAACTGCAGTTTAATTTAGACATACTTCAATAAGTTTCTCAGCCAAATGGCACAATAAGAACTCTTTATCCTTCAAGAAAGCAAAACTTAATTCTTGTGGACTTTCCATTAAAAGTACAAGCAGGTCATTTCTCTTGACCCTCTGTAATTACACTCTTATATCTCTTAGAAACCCATATCCGAAGCCGGGTGTCTAAGCCTCGGAGGAGAGTCTTATCCTGCAGAAGCGATGCTTTAAGTCCTGCCACAAAATAGGGGAAACCTTTTCAGAAATGCCAAACTGAACGGCCCGTGATTAGCTCTTTTGAAGTTGCAGCGAGCTTCTATCTCTACACTCCTCACTTATCGGATGTTTTTCAGACTGCCAAGCTCTTGAGAGAGGTATCTTCCTTCCTCGAACAGATCAGATCTCTGCCTAACCTGTGACGTCTGTTGAAGAACAGGAGAAAGTGCGTAGCTTCCCATTGGTGTGTTGCAAACCAAAGTTTTAAAAAAGTTACAATGGATGGTGGTTGATTCTCTAAGTATGTCCTTGGTCCTGTGGCATGCTATCTAGTTCTTCACATTGACAGACATTGCTTGAAATGACTCCCCGGTTAGTTGCGTTAGTCCTCAAAATGACCTCTTGTCCTTGTGCTGCCTCCTAGATCGTAAGCCCAGGTTGTTTGAGAAGTCTACCAAAGTCCAGATTAAAGTGGCACTAATCGATATCCTTATTCTCCAAAAACAATCCATACACCTCCAATATTTATAGCAAAAAAACAAAAAAAAAAGACACTTTGCTAAAGGTTTCAAAACCCTGAAAGAAAAAAACTCTATAAAAAAGGTGTAATATGGAAAGCTGCTAGCAACCAATATAGGATACACTATATAGGGTAATATAAAAAAAAACACTCCCAATAATGTGAAATCCGAGTACAAAACTTTTATTAAAATGGTTAAAAACACTTACACACATGAACTGTATACAGCATCCTACAGAAACTCCCAGAATTCCAAGTCTCAAGGTGTGCATGCACAGTGATGTCACAGCTTCTGCTCCACCCAATATGTTTCGGCAAGTATGACATCATCAGAGGAATGTGCCCCTGATGATGACAACATGCCCCTGCTGACATCGTATTTGACTAAACGCATTGGGCGAAGCTGGAAGCCATGATGGCAGTGTGCATGCGTGCAGACCCAGAAACTCACCTTGTAAGCCCCACAGTGTGATGTGGTGGAGGATGCGAGGTATTGTATGGTAGAATAGTTTTGGCAGATCATGCTGCACTGTCTATACACTGCATACACTGTCTATGGAGTGTGTCCTCCACCATATCACACTCTGAGGCTTACAAGGCACACATGCACAGTGACATCACGACTTCTGGCTCCATCCAACATGTTTTGTCAAGTATGACATCATCAGAGGCACATGCCCCTGATGATGATAAGCAAAAGATTGCCGCTCCAATCTCTCAAATCCGTATCAGCTATGAATAAGCGCCATGATGGGGCGTGAAACATGTTAGCTATCTTACCTGTTCCTCCCTGTACATGAGGTGACTGCATTTGGATATTATTTCTTCATATCAATAAAGATGCCTTCTATGGTGTGCGGCCGTCCAGGATTTTTTTCTTTCCCCTGATGATGATGATGTGCCCCTAATGACATATTTGACGAAACGCATTGGGCGGGACCATCAGCCATGATGGCAGTGTGCATGCGTGCCTCAAGACTCAGAAACTCACCTCGTAAGCCCCAGAGTGTGATATGGTGGAGGAAGCGAGGTATTGTATGGTAGAAGAGTTTTGGCAGATCATGCTGCACTGTCTATACATTGCATACACTGTCTATGGAGTGTGTCCTCCACCATATCACACTCTGAGGCTTACAAGGCACACATGCACAGTGACATCACGGCTTCTGGCTCCATCCAACATGTTTTGTCGAGTATGACATAATCAGAGGAACATTCCCCTGATGATGATGATGTGCCCCTGAAGACATATTTGACGAAACGCATTGGGCGGGACCATCAGCCATGACGGCATTGTGCATGCATGAAACTAGGAAACTCACCTTGTAAGTCTCAGAGTGTGATATAAATGAGGGCACAAGGTGTTGTATGGTAGAATAGTTTTGGGAGATCACGCTGAACTGTCTATACACTGCATACACTATCTACAGAGTGTGTCCTCCACCATAGCACACTCTGAGGCTTACGAGGTGATCTTCCAAGTCTCGAGGCATGCATGTGCAGTGGTGTCACGGCTTCTGGCTCCGCCCAACATGTTTAGTCAAGTATGACATTATCAGAGGCATGTTCTCCTGATGATGACGACGTGCCCTTGATGACATCATATTTGACAAAATGCGTTGGGAGAAGTCGGAAGCCATGACGGCACTGCGAATGCACGCCTCAAGACTCGGAAACTCACCTCGTAAGCCTCAGAGTGTGATATGATGAGGGACAGGTGGTGTTGTATGGTGGAAGAGTTTTGGGAGATCACGCTACACTGTCTATATATGCAAATGGTTGATTGCAAATTTACTGTGGATCATCAATTTATAGGAGAATCACACTTCCTTGCACTGGGCTTACACGAAGGTCATTTTGTTTTATTTGTTTACATCCACTACCTAATGACCCCTGTAATCTACTTTTGATGAAATTGTTTCTTACTATGTTTTTTTGCCTCCCTGTAAGGCCCTCTTTTCCCTTTCATGTCTGTTTGTTTGGAATGAGAAGTTTGTGTTAGTTGTGCTCATGTACAC
The DNA here is from genome assembly GCA_037952925.1 of Lithobates clamitans. Taxonomy (NCBI): domain Eukaryota; kingdom Metazoa; phylum Chordata; class Amphibia; order Anura; family Ranidae; genus Lithobates; species Lithobates clamitans. The sequence goes on along the minus strand of JBBGZY010003128.1, from coordinate 101,318 downwards.
CATTTTTGAAAGCCCAAGGCGTGTGAAACACACTCAAAAACTTCACCAAAAAAAAGTGCACACATATAAGGAGTAAAACACAAAAACATGCAACGGGTGTACACAGGCCCTCTAAAATCAGGGAGCCTTGCCCTGGTCCTGGCGGAGAGGCGGTTTAGTGTTAGGAAAGCATATATACATTCGCTTTTCTAACACAGCTGAGTGACCTGCAAGCACCCAGCATGATGGGCGCTCGCCTATGGCTCTAATCAGGTGCTTCAAAAACACCCCCCTCCCCTCCGCCGCTGTAATTCAGGTGCCCGAAAAGGGGCCGGGCGCCTGAATAAGGGGTGGCAGCAGCGGCCATAGATAGATTCATGCAATGCACGAATCTATCTATTGGTGCTAGAGGGGGTGTCAGGAGGGGGCGGCGCCTGTGCGCCCTTATGGACGCACCGCCACTGCTCTAGATCCAAAGGGAAACATGCAAGGAAAATGATAGAAATCAGCAGAGCTTCCTGTCATTTCAGAGCTTCCCCTCAGATCTAGATCGACTTGCAGTGCACTTCTAGTGAACAGTATATTTGCCTTTAGTAAATCCACCCCTTTGACTTGCTGCAGCTTCTAATGCACATTGTGAGAAGCTCACAGCGTGCAGTGAAATCGGAGGAAGCCGTTTCAGTCCAGGAGAGGAGCCGGTACAACCGTGCAAGACTGAAGGGAAGTTTATAAAAATGTAAAGCTCAGCTCTGGCCAAACAGCTGAACGCACAGATCCAGTATTCCTGCACCGCCGCCTTTACCCGGATCTCTGCATGTACGGTACAGACACAGCCAGGCAGCTATGATCGTGATGCCTTTTTTTTTTTATCTGTTCTTTATTTGCACGGCTTAATACATAAACCATTGAATTTAGCAGAATCATCATTCTGTGTGTTTTCGGCTCCACTTTTTTTTTTGTCTTCCTGATCCACGGCTGAAAATTCTTCAAATCTAACTGAACTGAATAATTACTTTGTACTGAAGGCTCCGGGCTGCTTTTTTCCTTATCCCAGGAGGAAGCCGAAATTCAGAGCTCACGGCTGATAAACAGTTCCTCCACTTTGTGAAATATTAGATCATCCCGAGATGAAATTAAACCGTTCCCCCCCCCCCCCCCCCCCCCCGCAGTTATCCTACCTGAGGACAGGAAAATATTGCTGCGTCACCAGCCACAGTGATCTATTGTCACCTGGAGTGCAGAAAGCTGCCAGCCAATAGAGGAGGAGCCTGCCACGCAGTCCTATCAGAGGGTACATTTATTAGTGGAAGCTGTTTAAATGTGACCTTTCAACAGAAAAAAGGCCAGGGGACTAGTATTTTCAATGGTAGCCCACATTATTTTCTTATGAGACATTTCCTATAAATTGTATGTTACCCCAAAAATTAGGATTCCATATGTGTTGCTGGATTTATATAGTTTCAATAGGTCAATGGAGCCTTTAACCACTTAAAGACCGAGCCTCTTTCTGAGATTTGTTGTTTACAAGTTAAAAAAATTACTCAGAACCCCAAAACATTGTACATTTTTTTTTCTAACACCCTAGAGAATAAAATGGCGGTCGTTGTAATACTTTCTGTCACACCGTATTTGCGCAGCGGTCTTACAAGCGGTCTTTTTTTGGAAAACATACACTTTTTTGAATTAAAAAATAAGACAACAGTAAAGTTAGCCCAATTTTTTTTTCCCGCCTCTCTCGCGGACCGCAGAGACCACTTTCCGACATAACAGCGATATTACTCTTCAAAGTACTGACGTAAAACTGCGTTGGGGCGGTCCGTAAGTGGTTAAGCCTTTTAGATCCACGCTATAGTCGAATGATTGATTTTTCTGGAAAAAATACACTTTTTTGAATAAAAAAATAAGGCAACAGTAAAGTTAGCCCAATTTCTTTTTTCCCCGCCTCTCTCGCGGACCGCAGAGACCACTTTTATCTGAAAGCGGACCACCCGCTGAAGAAAATACCGGAGTTATGACAGGTAGCTTCCGCCATAACAACGATATTCCTCTTCAAAGTACTGACGTAAAACGGCGTTGGGGCGGTCCGTAAGTGGTTAAGCCTTTTAGATCCACGCTATAGCCGAATGATTGATTTTTCTGGAAAAAATACACTTTTTTGAATAAAAAAATAAGACAACAGTAAAGTTAGCCCAATTTTTTTTTCCCCCTCTCCCGTCGCCGATAAAAGTGGTCTTATTTGCACAGCGGTCTTACAAGCGGTCTTTTTTTGGAAAACATACACTTTTTTGAATGAAAAAATAAGACAACAGTAAAGTTAGCCCAATTTTTTTTTCCCCCCTCTCCCGCGGACCGCAGAGATCACGTTTAGCTGAAAGTGGACCACCCGCTGAAGAAAATACCGGAGTTATGACAGCTAGCTTCCGCCATAACAGCGATATTCCTCTTCAAAGTACTGACGTAAAACTGCGTTGGGGCGGTCCGTAAGTGGTTAAGCCTTTTAGATCCACGCTATAGCCGAATTATTGATTTTTCTGGAAAAAATACACTTTTTTGAATAAAAAAATAAGACAACAGTAAAGTTAGCCCAATTTTTTTTTTCCCGCCTCTCTCGCGGACCGTAGAGACCACTTTTATCTGAAAGCGGACCACCCGCTGAAGAAAATACCGGAGTTATGACAGCTAGCTTCCGCCATAACAACGATATTCCTCTTCAAAGTACTGACGTAAAACTGCGTTGGGGCAGTCCGTAAGTGGTTAAGCCCTTCAGATCCGCGCTATAGCCGAATGATTGATTTTTCTGGAAAAAATACACTTTTTTGAATAGAAAAATAAGGCAACAGTAAAGTTAGCCCAATTTTTTTTTTCTCCTCTCCCGCTGCCGATAAAAGGTGGTCTTGCGGCGAATCCGCTGCAGAGACCACTTTTATCTGAAAGCGGACCGCCCGCTGAAGAAGATACCGGGGTTATGGTAGCTAGCTGCCACCATAACAACGATATTCCTCGTCAAAGTACTGACGTAAAACTGCGGCGGGCGGTCCGTAAGTGGTTAAAGGGGTTGTAAAGGCAGAAGGTATGTTTATCTTAATACATTCTATGCATTAAGATAAAAAAAACCTTCTGTGTGCAGCCCCCCCCCCCCAATACTTACCTGAACCCCATCTCTGTCCAGCGATGTTGCACGAGAGACTCGGCTGCCTGGGACTCTCCCTCCTCATTGGCTGGGACAGCAGAGCGGCGCCATTGACTCCTGCTGCTGTCAACCAATGTCATTGAGCCAATGAGGTTAGAGAGGGGGGTGAATGGACACAGGGAGCTGCGGCTCCGGTGCCCCCCATAGCAAGCTGCTTGCTGTGGGGGGCACTCAACAGGAGGGAGGGACCAGGAGCACCGAAGAGGAACCCGAGAAGAGAAGGATCTGGGCTGTTCTGTGCAAATCCACTACACAGGGCAGGTAAGTATAACATGCTTTTTATTTTTAACAAAAAAAACGAGACTTTTGTATCACTTTAACCACTTTTCTATCAGAGACACATTTTGCAGAAGTGTTAAAATGCACATTTCAGACCCGAAGATAAAACCCCCAAACATGCGGTAGCAAAATATGAATGACAGGTCCCCTTTAAGGAGACATCAGGGGTCTAATAAACCTCTGAAGTCAAGAGATAAAATTGTAGGCACACACGGATGTCCTGGTCCCCTAAAAAAGTCCACTAAAAAGTTTCTAAATTAGAGCCTGCCTGACGGCAAGAGGGTGTTTATGAGGACTACATAGCTTCCAACTGTCCCTGATTTGGAGCAATGTCCCTCTGTCCCTCATTCCTCCTCATTTGACCCTCAGTTTGGTCTGATCTCTATAGATGTATATAATATGCACTTTTTTTCTATCAAAAAGTGTTTCCCAGCGCTAAACCTTTCATCCAATTTCTAAATTGCTGCATTTGTAAATTCCAAAAGACAATATAAAGGAATAGTAGTGGTAAAAAAAGAACTTGTGGGTTTAACCAAACTTGTTTTTTTGTACAATTTTCCTTTAGGTGGGCATGGCCAGGGGTGTGTCCTATGCCTGCATACTTTTGCTGATTGGTGTCCCTCATTCCCATCTCAAAAAGTTGGGAGGTGTGGAACTAGCGGTTCATACATTGAAGAGCCCGGGTGTGTTACTAAACCCCGGACTCTGCAGTCACTATATCTGGTCTCCCACAGTACACAGAACAAGGAAATGCAATTATTTTAGTAAATATAAACTGCTAAATACCTTTTCTCATTAGCGGTATATAGCAGTCTTGTGACTTCTATCAGTGTCTGGTTAAAGCTTGTAGGAGGAGTTTTCGTTCTCCTCTGACTGTCCTATGAAGCTGCAGGACCCCTGACCCTCTGTCTGGACAGTGCTGATTGGCCCTGTGCGGATCACATGCACCCTCCCAAGAACAATAAAAACTCTCTAGCAATACACACCAAACTGAGCATGTGCAGCTTGTCCCCTAGCCTCTGTACTGTCAGCAGATAGATCGGGGACGATGGAAGAAGGGGAGGATCAGAGAAGACAGGATCAAACAGTCTTTTTATACCGTGTAGAGCAGGGGTCTCAAACTGGCGGCCCTCCAGCTGTAACTACAAGTCCCATCATGCCTCTGCCTGTGGGAGTCATGCTTGTAACTGTCAACCTTGCAATGCCTCATGGGAATTGTAGTTTGGCAACAGCTGGAGGGCCACAAGTTTGAGACCCCTGATGTAGAGCATGGGTCTTCAAACTACGGCCCTCCAGTTGTTCGGGAACTACAATTCCCATCATGCCTAGTCATGTCTGTGAATGTCAGAGTTTTACAATGCCTCATGGGATGTGTAGTTCTGCAACAGCTGGAGGGCCGTAGTTTGAAGATCCTTGATGTAGAGATTAACCCCTTAGGTTCCACAGTGAGTATAACAAGCATACTTTACTGCATATATAGACTGATTTTACTGTTGTGGATTTAGTAACACTTTAAAGTGATTGTAAAGTCTCAAGGTTTTTCACTTTAATGTAGTATATGCATTAAGGAGAAAGACCTTCTTTGCTGCAGCTGCCCCCCAGACCCCGCTTTTTCTTTCTTGAGCCCAATCCAATCCAATCCAGCGATGTGCACGAGCCCAGCGGACACCAGCCGCTGTCTTTCTGCTCATTGGACAGATTGATAGCAGCAGGAGCCATCGGCTCCCGTTGCTGTCAATCAAACCAATCAAAGTGACAGGGGGGGCGGGGCCGAGTCCTGATGTCTGTGTCAGAGGACGCAGCAGCGCGACATGGGAGTGAGCCCGCACGGGTGCCCACATGGAGAGCGGCTTTCCGTGGGGGGCACCCGATGAAGGGGAGGAGCCAGGAGCTCCGGCGGGGCACCCCAGAAGAGGAGGATCAAGGATTGCTCTGTGCAAAACCCTTGCACAGAGCTGGTAAGTGTAGCCATGTTTGTTATTTTTATTAAAAAGAAGAAAAAAAAAACCCCCTAACCTTCACAACACCTTTAAGAAATGTGAGGGGGCGAGGCTTGGGGCGGGGGGTTGAGACGAAACGTTTACCACTGACAGGGGTGCTTTCAATGATCAGCTTTTATTTATTTATGTCAAATCTATGTCAAAAGTAACACAACTGTTTGCTGTAACTGTTTATAAAGTGTGAGCTGGAGTTTGAGTTCAGTTTGTTGGTGTATTTAAATCTGCTAGTAAATCTAACACACACTGCTGTGCCCTGTGCTCCTTCATCCAGAGATAGGGGGGGGGGGCACTATAATACAGAAGGTGTGTTCCTGGCCAGATCATAGGCTGAAAAATACTAAAAAAAGAAAACGAATGCAGCCACCACATCTAGTGAATGGTAAGGCGCAATATATTACACTTGTGGTTTGGGGTTTAATATCACTTTCAGGCAGTGCATACAGGGAAGTCTAAGGACCGTTTTTTTTTTATACATTTTGCTCACTATCTTCGTAATCAGATATAAAACGTAATTAAAAAAACATCAACATAAATAAAATAAATAAACATTGAATATAAAACATGTTCAAAGGCAAATATTGGTTCCCTCTTCAGCACATCTTAGAGGCACACAGGGGAGGCTTTTGATGTGGTTGTTCCAATCAGCATGGAAAGAAAAAAAAAGGAAGAATTTTTGGATAATTCCTCTGCCAAACTTTTACAACTTTGTAGTCGCCGTCGGAACCCTATGAGACAAGGTGACAACCCAAGAGCACAACCGGGAGACTGTGAAAGAGCCGTGTCACCCTATAACAGGAAGTGCCTGAACAAGGACCTTCATGGCAGGATCACCAGGTAAGATTTTATTAAAATTTTTCTTTTTTTTAAAAGCACTAGAGAACATTTTTTTAAATTACATGACTATGTTAAATCTTAAATGAGATTTTAGTGATTTGTTTATATAGTGTGCTGTGCCACTTTTCAGCCATGTTACTTAGCAATCAAGGCAGGATAGATCTTCAGCGCAACAAACGCAAGAGGTTGGGGGAAGGGAGGAGAACCTGGAGCTGGGCTGAATGCAGGGCCGATCCTAGGGTCACAGGCGCCTGGGTGCAGAAATATTTCTGGCGCCCCACATGTGGGGGTGGTCATCTTACTAACTCCTCCCTTTTAGTGGGGGGGGGGGGTCACAGTGGCACTATTTGATGGGAACAGTGACAGCATTTGATGCAGCACAGTGGCAGCATTTGATGGGCACAGTGGCGACGTTTGATGGGACAGTGGCTGCGTTTGATGTGCACAGTGGCTATGTTTGATGGCACAGTGGCTGCATTTGATTACACAGTGGCTGCGTTTGATGGGCACAGTGGCTGCGTTTGATGGGCACAGTGGCTGCGTTTGATGGGCACAGTGGCTGCGTTTGATGGGCACAGTGGCTGCGTTTGATGGCACAGTGGCTGCGTTTGATGGGCACAGTGGCTGCATTTGATTACACAGTGGCTGCGTTTGATGGGCACAGTGGCTGCGTTTGATGGGCACAGTGGCTGCGTTTGATGGGCAGAGTGGCTGCGTTTGATGGGCACAGTGGCTGCATTTGATTACACAGTGGCTGCGTTTGATGGGCACAGTGGCTGCGTTTGATGGGCACAGTGGCTGCGTTTGATGGCACAGTGGCTGCATTTGATGGCACAGTGGCTGCGTTTGATGGGCACAGTAGCTGCGTTCGATGGGCACAGTGGCTACGTTTGATGGCACAACTTACTTGTAGAACAGCCTGGTGAAAGAATGGACAGGGTTCCGAGCCTCCAGAACAGACAAAGTCAGGTTGCAACACCAGGCTCAGGCAACGGCAGACGACAGGTGCCATGCTGGTGCAGTGCAGGTGGACAGCGTGCTCAGTCACTCACAGGCAGGCAGCTCCCCTCCTTCTGGCTCTGAGCCATGCTGTCTGAAGAACATGGAAGAGGTGGTGGAGCTAGATTACTAGGCACGGAACGCTCTGAATGCTGGGGCGGATGTGGTCTCTGACGTCACTGGTTGCTAGACGCCAGGCGGCAGGCGATTCTAGCAACCAGTGCAGCGCACAGCAGAGGTGGCCAGCCAGGGCAGGCATTGTGGACAGGACAACTGGGTCTCGGGGCGGCGCCGCTGCTAAGTCAAGTGCGTGCCACAGCTTCGGCGCCCCTCCTTTGCAGCAGCTTTCAGCGCCAGGGTGCGGTGCACCCCGTGCACCCGCCCAGGATCGGCCCTAGCTGAATGCCAGTTGAACAAACAGTACCAGTCAATCGAATGAGTCAAGCCAGGAATACATTGCTTCAATGAGGCATAAACAACCTGACACTGCCTCAAACCCCCGGCCTGGTGCTAGGTTCAGGCCAACGAAGGGTACCTCGACAAGGTCATAATAATTGTTTATATTGTCTAAAACACTCATTACATGACCCTTGGAGGTCTTCCACCATCCCTGTACTGAGTTCCCAGGTCTGTACACCTTCTGTGCCCATTATGAGGGTTTGCCACCATCCCTTTGCTGAGTTCCCAGGTCTGTACACCTGCTCCTGCCCATCATGAGGGGATTCCCACCATCCCTGTGCTGAGTTCCCAATTCTGTACACCTGATGTGCCCATTATGAGGGGTTCCCACCATCCCTCTGCTGAGTTCCCAATTCTGTACACCTGATCTTCCCAATATGAGGGGTTCTCACCATCCCTGTGCCGAGTTCCTAGATCTGTACGCCTGCTGTGCCCATTATGGGGGTTCCCACCATCCCTGTGCTGATTTTCCGGGTCTGTACACCTGCTGTGCCCATTTTGAGGGGCTCCCACCATCGCTGTGCTGAGTTCCTGGGTCTGTACACCTGCTGTGCCCATTATGAGGGGTTACTACCATCCCTACACTGAGTTCCCAGGTCTGTACACCTGCTGTGCTGATAATAAGAGGTTCCCACCATTCCTGCTGTATTTTTATTTATTTTATATTATAAAAATTTTAGAAATATTAAATGTAACAGAGAGAGATTGAACACAAACAGGAGGGCAGAAACACCCAAGCCAAGGACCGAATACACCAGTAACTAAAATATCACTTTGGGGTAAACTGACCATTTAGGGGGTTTATTCATAAAAATGTGCACAGCTGTTCATTCACAGAAACTAAATGTAAATATATTCTGTGTGAATAGGGCAAAATTGAATGTTCTCTGGCTATATTCTTTGTAATCGTCACTAGATGGCGCTGGAAAAAAAAAACCATAAGGATGTTCCTCTGCACCACCTACTGGTCATAATGTGGTATTTTCTGGAGGCAGTCAAAAAATTAGAATTGCAGAGAATATAGCCTAAGAACATTCATTTTTGCCCCATTCACACACAGTTCCAATGGATGAACAGATTTGCAATATTTGTATAATTACTAACCACCTTAACTGATGTCATGTGTTCTTCCCATGTCGGCACTGATGAGGCTAAACAAAATCATAACAGTCTCCTTTTAAGCGGCTAATAGATGGATTATCAAATTTGTCAGACTCCACAAGGCCATTATGTCGCCTGGTTTTTTTGACACAAAAGGGCTTGTCAACTGTCAGCTCACATTATGTTTAACGATATTTCTCGCAGTGCTTCCTCCAAAAAAAAAAAAAATACCAAAGTATTGTAAGTGGGAGTTTAGTGTGTGTGTGGGGGCCATTAATAACAGAAAATGCTTCTGCACTGAAATAATCACCAGCGGGAATCGCACAGAGAAATATTAATGATTTTCTCATAAACCCGCTATCCACGTATGCTATTTATGGCACTACAAAACAATGTTATTAGCGTCATAAAATATTAAGTAGAGAAATGGAATTTTAGTTTTCAGTAATAGCCGGCTGGTGACGTCAAGGATCTGCATATAAAACAATTTTTTAATACTTTAATATTGTTTTCTGAAGGGAGACCTGTTGGGTCTATAAAGTGATGCTGGGGGTGTGCCCCATACAACGCAAAGCTACAGGTTCACTTTAACAGTGTCCCCACCAGATGCATATAATAGACTTATATATATATATATATATATATATATATATATATATATATATATACATATAGACCTTTCTTTCAAAAGTTCCGGGTATGGGGAAGCATGTGACTCACTCATCTACAGTGCCTTGAAAAAGTATTCACACCCTTAGAAATTTCCCACATTTTGTCATGTTACAACCAAAAATGTAAATGTATTTTATTGGGATTTTACGTGATAGACCAACACAACGTGGCACATAATTGTGCAGTGGAAGGAAAATGATAAACGGTTTTCTCATTTTTTTACAAATAATTACGTGAAAAGCGGGGTGTGCATTTGTATTCAGCCCCCCTTTACTCTGATACCCCTAACAAAATAGTGGGACCAATTGCCTTCAGAAGTCAACTAATTAGTAAATAGAGTCCACCTGTGTGTAATTTAATCTCAGTATAAATACAGCTGTTCTGTGAAGCCCTCAGAGGTTTGTTAGAGATCCTTAGTGAACAAACGGCATCATGAAGGCCAAGGAACACACCAGACAGGTCAGGGATAAAGTTGTGGAGAAGATTAAAGCCGGGTTAGGTAATAAAAAAAATCTCCCAAGCTTTGAACATCTCACGGAGCACTGTTCAATCTATCATCCGAAAATGGAAAGAGTATGGCACAACTGCAAACCTACCAAGACATGACCGTCCACCTAAACTGACCGGCCGGGCAAGGAGAGCATTCATCAGAGAAGAGCCAAGAGGTCCATGGTAACTCTGGAGGAGCTACAGAGATCCACAGCTCAGATGGGAGAATCTGTCCACAGGACAACTATTAGTCGTGTTCTCCACAAATCTGCCCTTTAATCTGCCCATAAGAAGTCCTGTTTGCAGTTTGTGAGAAGCCATGTGGAGGACACAGCAAAGAAGTGGAAGAAGGTGTTCTGGTCAGATGAGACCAAAATTGAACTTTTTGGCCTAAAAGCAAAACGCTATGTGTGGCGGAAAACTAACACTGCACATCACCCTGAACACACCAGCCCCACCGTGAAACATGGTGGTGGCAGCATCATGTTGTGGGGATGCTTTTCTTTAGCAGGGACAGGGAAGCTGGCCAGAGTTGATGGGAAGATGGATGGAGCCAAATACAGGGCAATCTTAGAAGAAAACCTGTTAGAGTCTGCAAAAGACTTGAGACAAATGTTTGGGATGTTGGCAACGCTATTTTCGAGTATTCTATCATTCTCTTTGTGGTTCACCACTTATATCCAGCAGGACAATGACCCTAAACATACAGCCAGAGCTACAATGGAATGGTTTAGATCAAAGCATATTCATGTGTTAGAATTGTCCAGACCTAAATCCAATTGAGAATCTGTGGCAAGACTTGAAATTGCTGTTCACAGACGCTCTCCATCCAATCTGACAGAGCTTGAGATATTTTGCACAGAAGAATGGACAAAAATGTCCCTCTCTAGATGTGCAAAGCTGGTAGAGACATCCCCAAAAAGACTTGCAGCTGTAATTGCAGCGAAAGAGGGTTCTACAAAGTATTGACTCGATTTATCATTTTCTTTCCACTTCACAATTTTGTGCCACTTTGTGTTTGTCTATCACATAAAATCCCAATAAAATACATTTACGTTTTTGGTTGTAACATGACAAAATGTGGAACATTTCAAGGGGTATGAATACTTTTTTAAGGCACTGTACCTTGTGACAGTGCTGTATAAGCTCCAAAGGGCAACTCCAACTTTTACTCCCAACAGCCAAAAGGCGCAGTGGGTGGAAGGGCAGTGTAAGTAGATAACTATAAGCATGTTGTGGGGGCCACCATTAAAGTAAATCTAAACCTTAATTGAATGGGCAGCACAGTGACTAAGTGGTTAGCTCTTCTGCCTAGCAGCACTAGGGTCATTAGTTCGAATCTCAAACATGGCTTTGCCTGCATGGAGTTTGCATGTTCTCCCTGTGCCTGTGCGGGTTTGCTCCCACGCTCCAAGGTATGTATTTGGAAGTAGGAATGTGAGCTCCTTGAGGGCAGGGACTGATGTGAATGTACAATATACTGTATATATGTAAAGTGCTGCATAAATTGACCAGCTTTAGATTCAGTTCCATGGAATGCAACCAGATCAAAATAACATGTAGGGTTTGGTACCATGGACAGCAAACAGAGCACAAAGAATCTTTGATTCAGTACCATGTATAGCAACCAAACCGCAAAGATTGTTAGGTTCAGTTCCATGGATAGAAAACAAACCATAAAGACTCTTAGGTGCAGTTCCATGGATAGCAACCATCCCACAAAGAATCTTAGGTTCAGTACCATGGATAGCAACCAGACCACAATGAATCTTAGATTCAGTGCCATGGAGATAAACCAGACCACAATGAATCTTAGGTTCAGTTCCATGGATAGCAACCAGACCACAAAGAATCTTAGGTTCAGTACCATGGATAGCAACCAGACCGCAATGAATCTTAGGTTCAGTTCCATGGATAGCAACCATCCCACAAAGAATCTTAGGTGCAGTTCCATGGATAGAAACCATCCCACAAAGAATCTTAGGTTCAGTACCATGGATAGCAACCAGACCACAATGAATCTTAGATTCAGTGCCATGGAGATAAACCAGACCACAATGAATCTTAGGTTCAGTTCCATGGATAGCAACCAGACCACAAAGAATCTTAGGTTCAGTACCATGGATAGCAACCATCCCACAAAGAATTTTAGGTGCAGTTCCATGGATAGCAACCATCCCACAATGAATCTTATGTTCAGTTCCATGGATAGCAACCAGACCACAATGAATCTTAGGTTCAGTTCCATGGATAGCAACCAGACCATAAAGAATCTTAGGTTCAGTTCCATGGATAGCAACCAGACCACAAAGAATCTTAGGTTCAGTTCCATGGATAGCAACCAGACCACAAAGAATCTTAGGTTCAGTACCATGGATAGCAACCAGACCGCAATGAATCTTAGGTTCAGTTCCATGGATAGCAACCATCCCTCTAAGAATCTTAGGTTCAGTTCCATGAATAGTAACCAGATAACAAAGAATCTTAGGTTCAGTACCATGGATAGCAACCAGACCGCAATGAATCTTAGGTTCAGTTCCATGGATAGCAACCATCCCTCTAAGAATCTTAGGTTCAGTTCCATGAATAGCAACCAGACCAGAAAGAATCTTAGGTGCAGTTCCATAGATAGCAACCTGACCACAATGAATCTTAGGTTCAGTACCATGGATAGCAACCAGACCACAAAGAATCTTAGGTTCAGTACCATGGATAGCAACCAGACCACAAAGAATCTTAGGTTCAGTACCATGGATAGCAACCAGACCACAAAGAATCTTAGGTTCAGTACCATGGATAGCAACCAGACCACAAAGAATCTTAGGTTCAGTGCCATAGATAGAAACCAGACCACAAAGAATCTTAGGTTCAGTGCCATGGATAGAAACCAGACCACAACGAATCTTAGGTTCAGTGCTATGGATAGAAATCAGACCTCAAAGAATCTTAGGTTCAGTGCCATGGATAGAAACCGTATGTATATAAAATGTGCCGCGCTACTCCTAACCAACAATTAATACAACCTATGCTGAAAAGCAATCTGAATGAAATATGTAACATAAAACAGTGAATTACAATAAAACAATTATAATATAAAGTGCTCGTGCTCCGTGAATCACACACAGTCCATATTAATATAAAAATAATCAACACAGTCCATATAAAGTGATAAGGTGTCTTCATGCAATGTGCACTCCTCCCCCTTCAGTTGTACCCTCACCTTAAGGCAGTGGTTCTCAACTCCTGTCCTCAGGACCCACTAACAGGCCAGGTTTGCAAGATAGCTGAAATACATGACAGGTGATATCATTTGCTGCTCCGTGATTGCAGTATTCTAGTCTGCATCTCCCCAAGGTAATACTTAAAATCTGGCCTGTTGGTGGGTCCTGAGGACTGGAGTTGAGAACCACTGCCTTAAGGGCTTAGAAAATAAGCCCAAAGATGTTTTCAGCAGATATCCTGGACCATCCTTATGTCTCCTATAAGTATACTGGCTGCTGTGTGCTGGTACTCCTCCCTGGTCACCTCCTGCTCCTGATAATAGCCCAGCTTAAAGAGGATACCAGTTTTCTCCTGGTCACTTCACACAAGCCTCCTCGCATAGGCCACATAGGGAGAATAATAGAGGCATACAATAGTGTGATACCGTCTGTAAAATGTTTAATCTTAAAAAAACGCTCAAAGTACATTCAACGTCACATTTCGGTTTCGCAGCGTTCAGTCTGTCCTATGCCTCCTCTCCAGACCACTTCCTGCTTCCCATACGTCAGATAATCCTGAGGAGCCTGATTGTCTGAGGTGTGGGAAGCAGGAAGTGGTCTGGACAGGAGGCATAGGACAGACTGAACGCTGTGAAGCTGGGGCTGCAGATCCGGGATTCAGGTGACCCTATCCCCCCCCTCACTACCACAGCATTACAGCACTTTACAAGCATTCTTTTACTATGTAAATGTGAGTTGAATGTACTTTGAGCGTTTTTTTTAAGATTAAACATTTCACAGACGGTATCACAGTGTGATTCACGGAGCACGAGCACTTTATATTATAATTGTTTTATTGTACCGTATATACTCGAGTATAAGTCGAGTTTTTCAGCACATTTTTTTGTGCTGAAAGTACCCCCCTCGACTTATACTCGAGTCAAGCACTTTTCTGCAGCAAAAAATTTCATTTTCTGAACTGACTTTGGGGCCCCGTATTTTGGGGTCACTTTGTGCTAGGAACCCCAAATTTGGTGTGCAAACCCAGTGGAACTGGTACCACAACATATCCAAAGATGGGGTTCCTAGGCCCAAGTGGCCCCGAGATAAGGGGCCCCAAACCTGGTTCAGAAAATGTCATTCTCTGCTGCAGAAAAGTGCTTGACATTTTCTTAACCGATATTTGGGGCCCTGTATCTTGGGGACACTTAGTGCTAGAAACCCCAGCTTTGCATATTTTATGGTGCTAGTTCCACTGGGTTTGCACACCAAATTTGGGGTTCCTAACACTAAGTGGCCCCGAGATACAGGGCCCCAAAGTTGGTCAACTGTGTCCATCTGCAGCAATGTCATTTCGGGACCCTTTGGGTTCAGAGACCCCAAATTTTGGCTGCAGCTAGGGGGCATCTAGGAACCCTTAACTACCGAGTTTGAAGTTCGGGGGACCTATGGCTGCCAATGGGCACAGTGAGGCTGCAAATGGGCATTGTTGACCCTCTTTTCCACTTACAGTAGCTGTGCATTTCTCACCCTCGTCTTATACTCGGGTCACTAAGTTTTTCCCATTTTTTTGTGGTAAATTAGGGCCTCGACTTATACTCGGAACGACTTATACTCGAGTATATACGGTAATTCACTGTTTTATGATACATATTTCATTCAGATTGCTTTTTAGCATAGGTTGTATTGATTGTTGGTTAGAAGTAGCGCGGCACATTTTATATACATATATTTTTCACATTGTGGGGAAGTGTGGAAAGTGCAGGCAGCTTTTTTTAGTTTTTAGCTCACAGTAGCTTATAGTTTGTGGCAGCTCACGAGGTTTCACCCATTTCTTTTCATGGATAGAAACCGGACCACAATGGATCTTAGATTCAGTACCATGGACAACAATCAGATCACAACAAGTTTAGGTTCAGTACCAGCAACCAGATCACAATGAACATTTATGGAAATCTGGGTTGTGAGCTGCTTGTCAAAATTCTGGTTACTTGGATTAGTTACATGTTGATAATCTGGCCTCAGTACATTCTGAATGCTGCATGTGACCACTTCTCTTTAGCATTGACATAGCTGGTGAAGTATAATCGAGGGCCAAAACAACTCTCTTGATAGTATGGAAGCTCCTCTGTCCATTGTTATGTTATTGAATAACAATTAAGGGATGTCAGGTGCTAGTCTGGATTAAAAATTAGCTGAGGAAAGCAGTTAAAGTGGAGTTCCACCCACTTTTACAACTCTTCAGCATCCCTCACTAAACTGTGCACTGTAAATGAATTGGAAATTTAAATTTTTTTTTTCTCAGCACCTACTGTATATCTGCTGTATTCATTTTTCACTTCCTCCTCCCTGGCCGTGGCCCATCGCATCATTTCCTGTTTGCAATGCCTTCTGGGAAGGGGCGGCAACTTCCTCTGACACTGCCGTTGCTATGGAAACCTGACCTGAAACCTATTACACTGCTTGTGCTGCACTGAGCATGTGCGAGATCTGCAAGGATGAGATCCAGGAAGAAATACAGTCTGGCTTCAGATGCCCACACTTAAGATGGCCACGGCCTGCTGTAAGTTTATAAAATAACAAACTACTGCTATAAACTAACAAAACAGACCTTAGTTTACAGACTAACTTTACTAGAATACATTAAGCTTGTGTGTTATAGGGGTATTTTTATTTAAAAAGTGTAATTTCGGCCGGAACACCACTTTAAAGAGCCAGTCCACCCAAATGTGATAGTACAGTTACAGGCCGGGAGGGTTAATTCAATTCAGTTTCTTAGCGGGTCTTTGGTAATTCAACAGCATAATTTCTGACTGTTTCCACCCAACTAGAAGTTTTGGGTGTTCCCGTTTTACATGTTCCTGCTCCCCCCTCCCCCTCAACATAGGCATAAACACAAACACCCGGCAGAACAAAGCATTCATGCTCAGTCAGGAACCCACCAGCAGACTGCGGTGTCCAAGGGAGGTTGCCCCGTATCAGCTCATCCCGCCATTCTCTGAAGTCTAAGCCTTAGACTGGAGTTATTCCCTACATAAAGCAAGCAGTCTGGAAATAGGGGAGTGATTTTTCTGCATTTAATGATTTGTCTGCTGTGAAAGCAGCATATAAAAGAAATCTGTTCCCCCGCTGTTAATGGGCTGCAGTTAATTATAAGACGATGAGATAAAAGTATATGGAATTAAACAAGGAGAAGGAGGGGGAGGAGTAATGGATCTTGACAGAGAAGATGAAATGCAGGAAGAGACTGCGGGGTGTTCGTGCCGATCCGTTCTTAGTGGGTTATTCCAGAACAAATGAACAAACTTTTTTTTCTTTTTTTTTTTTGCTGCAAATTTTTGGCGTCTCTTTGTATCTGTGTTGGGAACATTGTCACAGCAAATCTGCCTGATCTAAACACAAAATGGGGGAGATTTACTAAAACCGGAGCACTCAGAATTTGGCGCAGCTGTGCATAATCCGCTCCTAACCTCAGCTTGTTCAATTAAAGTGGAGTTCCACCCACTTTTACAACTCTTCAGCATCCCTCACTAAACTGTGCACTGTAAACAAATTGGATATTTTTTTATTTTTTTTCTCAGCACCTACTGTATATCTGCTGTATTCATTTTTCACTTCCTCTTCCCTGGCCGCGGCCCATCACATCATTTCCTGTTTGCAATGCCTTCTGGGAAGGGGCGGCAACTTCCTCTGAAACTGCCGTTGCTATGGAAATCTGACCTGAAACCTATTACACTGCTTGTGCTGCACTGAGCATGTGCGAGATCTGCAAGGATGAGATCCAGGAAGAAATACAGTCTGGCTTCAGATGCCCACACTTAAGATGGCCACGGCCTGCTGTAAGTTAATAAAATAACAAACTACTGCTATAAACTAACAAAACAGACCTTAGTTTACAGACTAACTTTACTAGAATACATTAAGCTTGTGTATTATAGGGGTATTTTTATTTAAAAACTATAATTTCGGCCGGAACACCACTTTAAAGTGATACTAAAGTCTCTGTTTTTTTTTTTTTTGCTAAAAATATCAAACATGTTATACTTATCTGCTCTGTGTAATGGTTTTTGCACAGAGCAGCCCACATCCTCCTCTCCTCGGGTCCCTCTTCTGTGCTCCTGGCCCCTCCCTCCCGTTGAGTGCCCCCACAGCAAGCTATTTCAGATATTTATTTGCAAAAATTTTTGAAAACCATTTATCATTTTCCTTCCACTTCACAATTATGTGCCGCTTTGTGTTGGTCTATCACATAAAATCCCAATAAAATACATTTACGTTTTTGGTTGTAACCTGACAAAATGGGGAACATTTCAAGGGGTGTGAATACTTTTTCAAGGCACTGTACACGTGAACCGGACATGACTGCTGATGACGTCTTTCCGGTTTGTTTGTTGGTTTCCCAGTGCATCCTGGGATATCTCATACCTGCAATACCTCCAAAACAAAGCGAAGCGAACGCTGAACAAAAGCCCTTCAAAACGTTCAGGTGCTGTTAGCTAGCATTGTCATAGATTTCTATGGAGGCTTTGGAGATACTTTGAAGCATCAAGAAAGCAACATGGGGGTATATAATTTTTGAAGCAAAGCAAACACAACGTGTGAATAGGATTGTAAGCTTATCGTTTTATTTAGTGAGATGTGTTTGACTGGCATTCAGTGTGCTTTAAAAAAGTTTAGTAACCACTTGCCGACTGCTGCACGCTGATATATGTCAACACAATGGCAGCGGTGGGCAAATGGGCATACTTATACGTCCCCTTTAATTGACGGGCTAGCGGGGGGGGTGCGCGCATGCCGCGTACAGCGTGACCGTGCCCACGGGACCCGCGGACTTGATGTCCGCCGGTGTCCCGGCGATCGTGTCATGGAGCCACGGAATGGGGAGATGCCTATGTAAACAAGGCATTTCCCCGTTCTGCTTAGTGACATGAAAGAGATCACTGCTCCCTGTCATCGGGAGCAGTGATCGCTGTCATAAGAGTGGAAGCCCATCCCCCTAACAGTTAGAATCACTCCCTAGGACACACTTAACCCCTTGATCGCCCCCTAGTGTTTAACCCCTTCCCTGCCAGTGTCATTTATGCAGTAATCAGTGCATTTTTATAGCACTGATCGCTGTATAAATGACAGGGATCCCAAAATAGTGTCAAAAGTGCCCGATGTGTCCGCCATAATGTTGCAGTCACGATAAAAATCGCAGATCGCCGCCATTACTACTAAAAAAAAAATATTAATAATTAAAATGCCATAAAACTATCCCCTATTTTGTAGACGCTATAACTTTTGCGCAAACCAATCAATATACACTTATTGCAATTTTTTTACCAAAAATATGTAGAAGAATACGTATCGGCCTAAACTGAGGAAAAAATTTGTTTTTTATATATTTTCGGGGGATATTTATTATAGCAAAAAGTAAAAAAATATTGCTTTTTTTTTCAAAATTGTCGCTCTTTTTTTGTTTATATAGCGCAAAAAATAAAAATCGCAGAGGTGATCAAGTACCCCCAAAAGAAAGCTCTATTTGTGGGGAAAAAAAGGACGTCAATTTCGTTTGGGTGCAAAAATAAAAATCGCAGATCGCCACCATTACTACTAAAAAAAAAAAAAAAAATAATAAAATTGCCATAAAGCTATCCCCTATTTTGTAGACACTATCACTTTTGCGCAAACCAATCAATATACGCTTATTGCAATTTTTTTTTACCAAAAATATATAGGAGAATACATATCGGCCTAAACTGAGGAAAAAAATGTGTTTTTTATATATTTTTTGGGGGTATTTGTTATAGCAAAAAAGTAAAAAATATTGCATTTTTATCAAAATTGTCGCTCTTTTTTTGTTTATAGTGCAAAAAATAAAAACTGCAGAGGTGATCAAATACCCCCAAAAGAAAGCTCTATTTGTGGGAAAAAAAGGACGTCAATTTTGTTTGGGTGCAACGTCGCACGACCGCGCAATTGTCAGTTAAAGCGACGCAGTGCCGAATCGCAAAAAAGTGCTCTGGTCAGGAAGGGGGTAAAATCTTCCGGGGCTGAAGCGATTAAAAAAGCGTGTCCAATATTTGGAAAAAAAAAAAAAGCGCGTCCAATATTTGAAAAAAAAAAAAAAGCACGTCCAATATGTCTCTACAGTGTGTGTATGAATGTATACGAACTTCTCTCTCTTTCTGGTATTGGTTACTATACAGAAACAGATGGAAATTCTTCCTACTGTATCCAAAACTAAAAAAAAGAAAGCTTGGATCTCTAGCGCCCCTGTATGGTCAATCCTGCTCCCTAGCATGTCATAAAAACATAGAAAAGTGGCGGCAGAAAAAAGACGGAGTAGTCCATTGAGTCTGCCCGTTTTTATTCATGGCTGAGTGCGGTAGATCTGAGCACAAAAATAAAAATCTGCTCTTATTATGGCAAGAAGAACTTCCCGTGCCCACGCTATATCATCTTCCCCGCTGCTGAAAGAGGAGAGGTAAATGGACATTTTAATGTAAAAAGATTCTTATTTCAAAACAATTTCAAAAAATAAAAACACACGAGCCAGCTGTGATGTTAAATACCATCATTTTATAGCAAGCTTACCGGTGGACTTTAATGGGAAAAGATTACATGGTAAAGATTTGAGACGGTGCTACAGAGCTACAGGAGACACTTTCACCGAGGAGTCAGATCATACCGATCCATTAGTCCTCAGTAAAATTCCCACCGCCCGCGAACCTGTGCTCAGCTGTTACACTCGGAAATGTCTTGATGATATAAGCAAGACCATGAATAGAGTTTTCAATTAAACTGTGGCATGCCTAGGCACAAACACGGCACTGTGCAAAACCTATTAATCCTTGTATTGGTACAACATGTACTTCGGAAAAGGTCAAGAGGCAAACAGCAATGGGAAAAAAGTTCCTCCAATTTGGTAACCGATTAAAAAGTTGACAAAAACACACACAGCAAAATATCGATTTCTCCTACTCAGCTGCCGGCAAGACAGAAATACCGTATATACTCGAGTATAAGTCGAATTTTTCAGCACATTTTTTTGTGCTGAAAGTGCCCCCCTCGACTTATACTCGAGTCAAGTACTTTTCTGCAACAAAAAATTTCATTTTCTGAACCGACTTTGGGGCCCCGTATCTCAGGGCCACTTGGTGCTAGAAACCCCAAATTTGGTATGCAAACCCAGTGGAACTGGTACCATAACATATCCAAAGCTGGGGTTCTTAAGACCCAGTGGCCCTGAGATACAGGGCCCCAAACTGGTTCGGAAAATGTCATTCTCTGCTGCAGAAAAGTGCTTGACATTTTCTGAACCGAATTTGGGGCCCCATATCTCAGGGCCACTTGGTTCTAGGAACCCCAAATTTGGTGTGCAAACCCAGTGGAACTGGTACCATAACATATCCAAAGCTGGGGTTCCTAGCACCAAGTGGCCCTGAGATACGGGGCCCCAAACTGGTTCGGAAAATGTCATTCTCTGCTGCAGAAAAGTGCTTGACATTTTCTGAACCGATTTTTGGGGCCCTGTATCTTGGGGACACTTAGTGCTAGAAACCCCAGCTTTTGAAATTTTATGGTGCTAGTTCCAATGGGTTTGCAAACCAAATTTGGGGTTCTTAGCACTAAGTGGCCCGAGATATGGGGCCCCAAATTCGGTAAACTGTGTCTATCTGCAGCAATGTCATTTCGGGAATCTTTGGGTTCAGAGACCCCAAATTTTGGCTGCAGCTAGGGGGCATCTAGGAACCCTTAACTACCGAGTTTGAAGTTCAGGGGACCTATGGCTGCAAATGGGCACAGTGAGGCTGCAAATGGGCACAGTGAGGCTGCAAATGGGCACAGTGAGGCATGCAAATGGGCACAGTGATGCTGCAAATGGGCATTGTTGACCCTCTTTTCCACTTACAGTAGCTGTGCATTTCTCACCCTCGTCTTATACTCGGGTCAATAAGTTTTTCCCATTTTTTTGTGGTAAATTAGGGCCTCGACTTATACTCGGAACAACTTATACTCGAGTATATACGGTATATTTCCATGGAAGAGCAGTACAGAAATTAGATGGAATGAATAGATGCCAACTGTTCCAGAGTCATCAGGACAGTCCCGCATCTCTGTCCTCTGTCTGAAGGATGCTGTGTCCCGGGTTGTGTCCCAGGATCACAGCATCATTCTTATTAGAGTTACTGGGTATGTGCAGCAACTCAAGAAAAAAGCTATTAGCTAAAGGGATCAGTCCCTGTATAGTCAAGGGTGGGACCACCTAGAAAGTAGGTGTGGTCTTGGCAGGACCACCCAGAAGGTGCCATGATTTGGCCTCAAATTGCCCAGAAGAGGGGCATATCAAAAGCAGGCCATAGGTGTGGGTGACCTAGAGCAGGAATCTCCAAACTTTCTAAACAAATGGCCAGTTTACTGTCCTTCAGACTTTAGGGGAGCCGGACTGTGGCCATTGGGAGTACAAAATGTCTCTGCATCAGTGCGAGTAAACAATCCTCCATCATTGGTGTCATTGGGAGGAATTGTGCCCCATCACTGGTGTCATTGGGAGGAATTGTGCCCCATCATTGGTGTCATTGGGAGGAACTGGAGCTCATCATTGGTGTCATTGGGAGGAATTGGGGCTCATCATTGGTGTCATTGGGAGGAATTATGCCCCATTATTGGTGTCATTGAGAGGAATTGGGGCTCATCATTGGTGTCATTGGGAGGAATTGTGCCCCATCACTGGTGTCATTGGGAGGAATTTGGGGCTCATCATTGGTGTCATTGGGAGGAATTATGCCCCATCACTGGTGTCATTGGGAGGAATTGGGGCTCATCATTGGTGTCATTGGGAGGAATTGGAGCTCATCATTGGTGTCATTGGGATGAATTGGGGCTCATCATTGGGGGAGCCGGACTGTGGCCATTGGGAGTACAAAATGTCTCTGCATCAGTGCGAGTAAACAATCCTCCATTATTGGTGTCATTGGGAGGAATTATGCCCCATCACTGATGTCATTGGGAGGAATTGTGCCCCATCATTGGTGTCATTGGGAGGAATTGGAGCTCATCATTGGTGTCATTGGGAGGAATTGGGGCTCATCATTGGTGTCATGGGGAGGAATTGGGGCTCATCATTGGTGTCATTGGGAGGAATTGTGCCCCATCACTGGTGTCATTGGGAGGAATTGGGGCTCATCATTGGTGTCATTGGGAGGAATTGTGCCCCATCATTGGTGTCATTGAAGCCTCAGCCTAGACTCCGTCCAAGCCACACCCCTGACATGTTTTGCCCCACCCACAAGGCTCAGTCATGGGATGTGGGCGGGGTAAACAATGTTGGGGGTATGGCCTTGACAGATTCTAGGCTGAGGCTACTTCCACTCCATAAATGAGGGTTTTGTGTGCTGTGCGGTTCCTTGGGCTTCTTTTCCTTCCTCACTGACTTCTTTGGAGCTGAGAAAAGCTCTTTCCCTGCCTGCACTCCCAGCTGTTGTCAGTATATATGGACATTCTAGAGCAGGGATATGCAATTAGCGGACCTCCAGCTGTTGCAAAACTACAAGTCCCATCATGCCTCTGCCTCTGGGTCTCATGCTTGTGGCTGTCAGTCTTGCAATGCCTCATGGGACTTGTAGTTCTTCAACAGCTGGAGGTCCGCTAATTGCATATCCCTGTACTAGAGGCTGAAGCGGCACATTTAGTTTCTTTGTATGGGGTCACATTGGGAGGAATTATGTCCTTCATTGGTGTCAGTGAATGAAATAGTGGCCCAAAGGCCAGATAAGAGCAAACAAAGGGTCGCATCTGGCCCCCAGGCCATAGTTTGGAGACCACTGACGTAGAGACTGGAATGAAGATGTTGGTAGGTATACATAATATAATGCTGCAGGTGTGCTTTGGGTACCCAATACATATACTATATTGCCAGACAGTCTGCCTTCAGGAACAAGTATCCCTACACATGCATGTTTATGCAAGTACTTGAGTTTGCCTGCATAGAGCCATGTACAGCCATTGATTTCTGTGGGCAGCTCTACATAGCAACTGTGGCTTCCGAGTGGGGAAATGCACACAAATTTTATCACAAATGTCCCCAGGCACCCTTTGTGCATGAGCCCCAATGCTACAGCATACAAGGACCTTTGGGACAAATGAGCTTTACCAACCTTGAAGTAATGGTTTGGAGAAGACCCCTTTTTGTTCCACCATGACTGTGTCCCTGTGTAGAAGGACAGCTCCATAAAGATATGGTTTGACTAGTATGGTGTGGAGAAACTCAAGTTTCCTGCACAGAGCCCTGACCCCAACCTTGCTGAACACCTTTGGGATGGAATGCTGAGGGTGAGCCAGGACTTCTCATCCAGCGTCAGTACCTCACAAAGGCTCCTTTGGTTAAATGAGCACAAACTCCCACAAACACCCTCCAGAATCTTGTGGAAAGCCTTCCCAGAAGAGTGGTGGCTGCTTTGCCCATAAAGAAGGGGTGAAAACAACTCCATATTAACCGCCCCCTGCATGCCGTATAGAAAAAAGACGGCTGGCAGGATCCTCTCTTGTTCTTGGCCAACATCATATGGCGTCGCCCAGTCTCACCGCGATCGCGTGCCCTGAAACGCGGCTCTTTACCCACGTGATCAACTGTGTCCAATCACAGCTGTTTACATGTAAACACAGAAATGTGATTTATTGGCTCTCCGCTGACAGAGTGTGAGAAGAGGAGAGCCGATCAGCGGCATCTCCTCACAGGGGAGACCAGTACAGATAATCAGGGCACTGATCATCAGTGCAGCCCCAAAAGTGCTCAGCAGTGACACCAATCTGTGCCCATCAGTGAGGCCATTCTGTGCCCATCAGTGATACAAGTCAGTGCTGGCTTTCATTGCCCATCAGTGCCGCCTATCCATGCCACCTATCAATGCCTATAAGTGCCACCTATCAGTGCCGCCTATCAGTGGCCATCAGTGCTGCATATCAGTGCCACCTCATCAGTGCCCTTCAGTGTTGCCTCATGAGTGTCCATCAGTGCCACCTCATTAGTGCACATCAGTGCAGCCTATTAATGCCCATCAGTGCAGCCTATCAATGCCCATCAGTGCAGCCTCATCAGTGCACATCAGTGAAGGAGAAAAAATTACTACTTACAAAATTTTCTGACAAAAAATAAGAAAAACTTTTTTTTTTCAATATTTTCAGTCTTTTTAAATGAAAAACACGGCAGTGATTAAATACCACCAAAAGAAAGCTCGATTTGTGGGAAAACAATTATAAAAAATGAATTTGGGTACAGCATTCAAAGTGTGACAGCGCCAAAAGCTTAAAATTTGGCCCAGGCAGGAACGGGGGGTAAAAGTGCCCAGTAAGCTAGCTGTTAATGTCAGTTTGGAGAGAGAAGTCAAGCTCATATATGTGTGATGGTCAAGTGTCCAAATACTTGGCTATTTCCTGTACATTCAGCTATAAACCAGTCTTATTAACCCCTTCCTGCCTGCCTCAGTGTTCCTTTAAACAGTTTGGAATGCCCGGGGGGGGGGGGGGAGAGGAAGGATCAGCGACCGTGCGACCGCTGTCACATGATCGGAAGCTGGTCCTGCTGCCTCCTGGTCTTCAGCCTGGACAACTTCAGCTTGTTCAAGCAACTTTGACAAAAAAAAAAACCTGGAAGCCGATTGGTTTCTATGCAGAGCTGCACCAGATTTCGCACTCTCCAGTTTTAGTGAATCAGCCCCAATGTGCCATCACTCTTTTTATGCTAGCATAACACAGGTGGGGAAATCACACGGGTATATGCATTATTTTCCAAATCTTGTGTATATATATATTTTTTGGTTGTGTATTTAGCTGCTTGGCTGGAGTTTTCCTTGAAGCAGGTTGTTCAATTTTCTTAAAGTCCTCTGGGATCTGTTGTGCAGCCACAGACGATAGCCCAGCGAGGTTCACTTTCCAAAGTAAGGATATAGAGCGGTGAATCCAGCCAACCTGCGGGATGCTCTTTCTGCCCTGCAAAGCTCAGCCGAGGCTGGCAAGCCACAATTGTGCTCATTTATTAAGATTATAAATTACCTGATTTATCGGAGACTTGTGACTTTATGCTTCAACGGATTTTTTTTTTTTTTTCCTCCTGTGCATGCTGTCGGCTGTCTCTGATCCCTGATAAATGTCCACCGTTCCTTCAATCATGCCATTAACTTTGCTTTAAATAATGATTGTTTTACGGAATGTGCATGGGTCTGTGAAACCACCTAGATGTTGTATACAGCCTAGAATTGTACGCGGTCAGCGCTGTAAATTGGTTTTATTTAAATGGTGTTTACAGTTCAACGATTGTTCCAGGTGAAATTGGATGAAAATGATTTATAACATATTGAATAAAACCCTCATAACCTTTGTTGTGTTGCTACATAGCGTATGGAAGGGGAGGAACACTTTTTTTGGAGCTTACAGTGTTGGAGACTCTGTGCCACTGCCCCGCCTCTTTCGGTTTGGTAGAGAAAATCACAATAGTAATGCCCTCCCTGAGTTTTATCCAGAGTTCCCAGTTGCCCCTGCAATTTGGTGCAAATCCGGTGAAGCATAAAGTCACAAGTTTCCGATAAATCGGGTCATTTATAATCTTAATAAATGAGCACAATTGTGGCTTGCCAACCTTGGCTGAGCTTTGCAGGGCAGAAAGAGCATCCCGCAGGTTGGCTGGATTCACCACTCTATATCCTTACTTTGGAAAGTGAACCTCTCTGGGCTATCGTCTGTGGCTGCAGAACAGATCCCAGAGGACTTTAAGAAAATTGAACAACCTGCTTCAAGGAAAACTTCTTTAGCAACCACATTCATTCAGTGCCACCTTAAATAACATCATGGACCCTTGGGTAAAGTAATGCACTGGGGTTCCTACCAGGGAGATGGTGCCAACACAACCTTTGCTCTTGGGGTGATCCTTCCATAGGCTTCATCTACCTCTCAGTCGGTAGCACTGATGAGCACTTGGCTTTCGGGCCAAAACACATGCCTGATTGACCCACTGTCCTATGATAGGTGGGTCCACCTTGTCTGGTAAGAAGTACCCATCCTTAATCCTCTACCAGTTGAATGTTCATCCGTTGCGTTTTGTGTCATACAGCCATCCCTGTGTCCATACCATTTCACCGTTTGCCACAGAGGTTCCATTTGAGTGGACATTACTTTTATGAGTTTATTTTGATTCCTTTTTTTCAGTGTTTGGACTATATTTTGCCATAGTCACCGTACACTATTATGTTGTTTTCTTATTTTCACAAGGTTTTGATTATTGTTCATTTGTATCATAACACTTGCCTTTACCAACTGTTGTGACATACATCGGTTTGTCGCTTTCACTGTGTTTTATACACTTAGCGCTACACTTTTGTATTTACTATTCACTCTGGACTTTGTTTGTTTTAGTGTTAGCAGCTGTGTGTGTGTATTTTATTTTATTTTATTTGGTTTTTGAGTGGTTCAGCGCAGCAATTTTCCACACATTTCATAAATTATGCAACACGTTGAGTGTGTTTTTTTTAGTCTGATTTTTTTTTTTTTTTTACAATTTTTTTTTTCAATTTTTTATTTATTTATTTTTATTTTAGTTTTTAATAAATTTTAAGGTAATATTTTTTGACATTTCTTCACAATGCTGTTGGGGGGGTCTTTGGTGAGATGTCAGGAGTACAAATGGACCCCTGAAGTCTCACGTTTGAGAAAGAAAAAAAGGAAGGGGTTGGTAAATTACATATTTACCAGCCCCTTCCCTGCTCTCCATCCAGAAGAAATGGGAAAGAAGAAGAAAAAAGGTATAAATTATATTTTATCTAACCGCTTGTTGCCTATCCACAGTAATTGTACTGCGAGTGGATGGCAGCTTCAGGCCGGGCAATGTACTGATCAGTCATGGCCTTTCTTCTGGGTTTTGTACCACGCATGTGTGTGCCCCCTGCCGACCCGTGCTGTGATTGGACACAGTAAGAGTTTGGCAGCTGATCTCAGTCATTGATTTTGGCTGAATTCAGCTGATTGGCTGTATCCAATCACACACAGAGTTCTGCGTTTACAAAAAACACAGAACTCTGTGTACAGGGAACAGTGATCTGGCTGTTTCTTCTCCCTGCACTGCAGGGAGAAGCAAAAAATGGAAACATATTATAGAGTTATAAACAAGTTAACCAACACATATTGATGAGGTTAAATTGAGTTTCAATGGCCTCTGGTCATAAAAGGGTTAAGGGAAATAAGCAGAAGAGAAATTGTCTGCCATGTCAAATACCCCAATCCTCTGACTTGAAAGCAGATCTTCACCCTCCATGACAAGTTGCCTCCCCCTTCTACCCTCCAAAGCACAAATCTGGCTTTTTTTCCCCCCTTTATTTACTTTTTTTTATATTAAAGCTCTGGCACACCCCCCTACCCCGTGCACCTCATTCGCCTAGGCCGGTGATGGTGAACCTATGGCACATGTGCCACAACTGGCCGCAGAGTCCTCTCCGACAGAGTTGTTGCTAGGGGGGTGCGGGGGGATGCGGTCTGCACCCGGGTGACACCCGCTAGAGGGGTGACACCCTCCCGACAGTGAGGAAACTCCCGGTATTTTTTTTTTCAGCTGACCCGTTCATCCCACAGCCCGCTGGGCGGAACAACACACCTCCAGCACCCCTCCCTACCCTACTGAGCCAGCGAGCCTCAGCCTGTCACATCTCACACCGCACTGCAGACATGATGATGACGTCACTACACACACTACTAGTATCTCCGCCCGGGCGGCGCGGCGGCTGCATGCTGTGAAGCTGCCCTCCTCTCCTCTCCAGACCAGTGGCGTCTCCAGCTTTCATATTTAGGGGGGGCACATGGGGGGACAGGGACAAAAGTAGGGGGGCAACTATAAAATGCATATATAGATATATAAATATATACTGGGGCCCTTTACTACGACCCCACAATGGCCCTTTCACATGTTCTGCAGTGAGCTCCCTTCCTACTGTATTGGGGTCCCCCAGAGTGGCAGAAAACAAGAGATATATGTCACTAGCATACCAAGAAAATATAAGGATCCAAAGCAGTGGGAGAACTATCAGGGTTGCAAAGGTTGTCTTGCCTCCGGGCCCTGGTGTTCTGCCACTGTGGGGTTTCCCAGCCTCCTCTTGCTGTCCTGCCCCTGCTATTGACAGCGCTGGTCTGGCATCTCTTGAAATTTACAGGCTGGTTCTCCTGTCCTAAGGATGGGAGAAATCAGTCTGTTTTTTCAGTAACTGAGAGTCCTGGTGGAGTCCTTCCTGCAACTCGCTCTTCTCCCTGCCAATGAGGATGCACGGGAAGGAGCAGATCGGGCGGCCGTGGTTGTGTGAGCACTCGAATTATGCAGTGTCAGGGAGGGGGGAGGAATCACCCGCAGGAGCTGACTGGGGACTCTCTCCCTCTTAGACATTGATTTTTTGTAAAAAAAAATAAAAAATTGTATTTTTAATTTTTATTGGGGGGGCACATGGTGGGGCACAGCATAATGTTGGGGGGGGGGTCAGGGCCCCCTCTGGCCCCCCCTAGGGACACCATTGCTCCAGACTCCAGCTGCCGGCCGGTGCCCAGATTCGGAAGAGGTGCGGGGGGGGGGGGGGTGTCCTGGTATCCACCGCTGGCCCGAGCCCAGGGTGAGGTGTGTGTGTGTGTGGGGGGTGACACCATGTTATACTGCACCAGGTGACACCAACACTAGTGACGCCACTGCTCTCCGTGGACATGCAAGCTAAGTCTTCATTAGTTAGTTCTTCATTGAGAAGTCTAGTGGCACAACTTCAGGTGAGCCGCCAGCTAAACCCAGAGGAGCTTTGGTAATGACATCACTGAAAAAGATGCCGGAGCAGGGACAGAAGACAAGCGGATCTTATCAGGACAACGCTGGATCCGCTGGGTGGGCAAGTGCCTTAACTGTGCAGGACTGGCAACAAGGCAAGTGGAGTTTTAACCACTTCATACCCCGCCCCTAGTCAAATGACATCTACAGGAGGGATCTCCCATCCTGGGAGGGTGTCATATGACATCCTGGGCTTCCCGGGCCTCTAGGGGGCACGCACCACGTCACTTGAGAGCCGGTGCGTGTGCCCGGTGGCCACGATGTCCGCCGGACACCCGCGATTGCCGGTAACAGAGCTGGGGATGTAGATCTGTGTGTGTCAACACACAGATCCATGTCCTATCAGGAGAGAGGAGACCGATTGAGTGTTCCCAGTACAGAGGAACACTGATCGGTCTCCTCCCCTTGTGAGTCCCCTCTCCCTACAGTTAGAATCACTCCCTAGGTAACACATTTAACACCTTGATTGCCCCCTAGTATTAACCCCTTCCCTGCCAGTGACATTTATACAGTAATCAGTGCATTTTTATAACACTGATCGCTGTATAAATGTGAATGGTCTTAAAAATGTGTCAAAAGTGTCCGATGTGTCTGCCGCAATGTCACAGTCATGATAAAAATTGCAGATAGCCGCCATTACTAGTAAAAAAAATAAAATAATAAAAATGCCATAAATCTATCCCCTGTTTTGTAGACGCTATAACGTTTGCGCAAACCAATCAATATACGTTTATTGCGATTTTTTTTACCAAAAATATGTAGAAGGATACATATCGGCCTAAATTGAGGAAAAAAATTATATTTATTATAATTATAGCAAAAAGTAAAAAATATTGTGTTTTTTTCAAACTTGTCACTCTTCTTTTGTTTATAGCGCAAAAAAAAAAAAAAAAAAAGGCAGAGGTGATCAAATACCACCAAAAGAAAGCTCTATTTGTCGGGGGAAAAAAATGATAAAAATTGATTTTGAGTACAGTGTTGCATGACCGCGCAATTGTCATTAAAAGTGCGACAACGCTGAAAACTGAAAATTGGCCTGGGCAGGAAGGGGGTGAAAATGCCCAGTGGTTAAAAAAGATCCGCAGAGTGAAGATTCGCTTTAATACATTTTATGTCACAGTTCAGAACACACCTGCGGACCAGGAGTTCCAGTTTTACCTTGACTTCATGGACCGCCCGTCTGTCATTAAGAGATGGCCAGGCAACTAGCATTTTCAGAGAAAGGTCAGCTCTTGTGCCCTTTACCTGCACTCTCATTTGCAGCACTCCCCAATATATACCGTATCCCGCCCCCCCCCAATGCTTAGATTGAAAAGCCTGAAAGCGCCTACACAAGAAGCAAATAATGGAAATGCCTCTCCAGTGCGCAAAGGGTTAAGTCCATCATTGTTGAAGTGCCAGTCAGCGAATGACGCCATTGTGTTTCGGATCCCCATCTCCGCTCACTCCTGGGGCTCCCTGATAAAGAGATTTAATAAATCTGCTGCCGAATTTTCCCTTGTACCGATTAATAAGTGTGCATTGGGTACAAACACTCCAAGAATTCAGGCTTATCTGAGCGGCAGGCTCAGGAGCGCGGCGGCAGCGGCGGCGTCCGGGCCTGAGGGGCCTTATCGCGGTTAGCATTCCTCATTCCTATTCCGTGGCCTCAATAAGGCTTATAGACATGCCCTGCATCGCGCACTACCCACCAACAGAATCTATATTAACAAGCTCCGGTGGAGCCGCTCCGGTGACTACCCCAATATAAGAAAAAAAAAAAAAAAATGTAAAAATGCAATAAAAAAAAAAATGTTCCCAGCCTTGTCAATAGGAACATTATTACATTGTGTTCAGTCGGGGTCCGGATGGCGCACGAGATGGAAATATTAAGGAAATAAAGTCTGCTGGAGCTGATAACTGTCTGATAATTACACCTCTGTGGGCCAGCGAAGCACGGGATCTGCCTGCAAAGGCTCAGGACCCGATAATTATCTCGTCATTTCCATAGAGTGCAGTGCAGGCCAACGCCATTCAGCGGCTCTTTAATACTTTACAAGGAGCCGCTTTCATTATGCGGCCTTCAGGTGCACAATGGAAGGGAAACATAGCGGGGCTGATTTTGATGCACGCTGCACCGTCAACCTTTTCTTGCCGAGACGACAGCTCAGCCTTCATGAGCATAAATTTGTATTTTACAATATGCAACCCCTGCTCTTATCATCATTTCAGAAAAGCAGACAACAAGAATTTTATTTTTCACATTTTATGTGGGAAAAATTTTACCTGTATTTCTGGTCCAAACTTTCTTAGTTTCGTATTGAGTGGAAAAGTGTTAGAACCTCCCAACTTTTAGAGCTGTCACCAGAACAGGAGGTTAGGCGAAATATTCCAGTGTTCTAGTAACAACTGTCTAATGCCCTGTACACACGGTCGGATTTTCCGACGGAAAAAGTGCGATCGGATTATGTTGTCGGAAATTCCTTTTTGTGTGTGGGCTCCATCGGACTTTTTTCCCGTCGGAATTTCCGACACACAAAGTATGAGAGCAGGATATAAAATTTTCCGACAACAAAATCCGATCGTTTAAATTCCCATCGTGTGTACACAAATTTGACGCACAAAGTGCCACGCATGCGCAGAATAAATTAAGAGGCGAAAGCTATTGGCTACTGCCCCGTTTATAGTCCCGACGTACGTGTTTTACGTCACCGCGGTCAGAACGATCGGATTTTCCGACAACTTTGTGCGACCGCGTGTATGCAAGACAAGTTCGAGCCAACATCCATCGGAAAAAATCTGATGGATTTTGTTGTCGGAATGTCCGATCGCGTGTACAGGGCATAAAAGGGTATTTCCCCTCTGTTCGAAAAGATTCCCCCACTTCCTATAGTGTCTTCAGGACATTATCCCTTTTGCCGCCAGAGATAATTTTGCACACCTATTTAAAATATTTATATATATTTTAGGCCTGAAGATGACTTAAAACCCCTTTCAGGACCTGGATCCTATACTGGTGGCACTGTGCTTCCCAGAGTGGAAGCTTGTAGTTCCAGTGTCCACCAGCGGGTGTCTCCCAGCAGCTCGCAGATCTAGCAGTTCTCAGTAATCAGTCTCCATCTGATGCTGGCTGCTGGAAGCGTATTTATTCCCTCCTCCACAATTACAATTTGTGTCAGTGTTTGGCTGCTGCTTGCCTGATGGCCTGATTTTGCTTGCTGTCTAGATCTTGCTCTTGCCCTGCATCCTTTACCCTGTTGCCTCTTATCTGTTCCCCTTGTTCCTAATGCCAGTCCTGGTTAGGGTTGCCACTTTTTCTTCCAGCCAAACCCGAACAGTTTAGCGACGAACAGTCATTTTTTTTTTGTTTTAGTATACACTATAGGATTGTAACAGACCTGGGACACCTTTGGGCGCTCCAAAGAGAATAGTAATGCGGCACACATAGTGCCCCCTCACCCTCCGGTCAACCCCTGTTCCGAGCCACATTCCTGTCTGAATAATCTGTCCGGGTTTAAGGTGGACTTAAACCCGGACACATGATTCAAAACCGGAACTGTCCGGGTGAATCCCGGACAGGTGGCAACCCTAGTCCTGGTTCCCCTTTCCCAACAGTTCCCTGCATCTCCAGTTTACCTTGTTTGTCACTTTATGCAGCCTTCAGGTGCACAATGGAAGGGAAACGTAGCGGGGCTGATTTTGATGCACGCTGCACCGTCAACCTTTTCTTTCCGAGCGACAGCCTTTATGAGCATAAATTTGTATTTTACAATATGGCAACCCCTGCTCTTATCATCATTTTAGAAAAGCAAACAACAAGAATTTTATTTTTTTTTTACATTTTATGGGGGGACATATTTAACCTGTATTTCTTGTCCAAACCTTCTTAGTTTTG
Organism: Lithobates clamitans; assembly: GCA_037952925.1. Taxonomy (NCBI): domain Eukaryota; kingdom Metazoa; phylum Chordata; class Amphibia; order Anura; family Ranidae; genus Lithobates; species Lithobates clamitans. The sequence continues at coordinate 68,416 of JBBGZY010003128.1, read as the reverse complement.
TATTGCGTGGAAAAGTGTTAGAACCTCCCAACTTTTACAGCTGTCACCAGAACAGGAGGGTAGGCAAAATATTCCAATGTTCTAGTAACAACTGTCTAAAAGGGTATTTCCCCTCTGTTCGAAAATATTCCCCCACTTCCTATAGTGTCTTCAGGACATTATCCCTTTTGCCGCCAGCGATAATTTTGCACACCTATTTAAAAAACATATATATTTTAGGCCTGAAGATGACTTAAAACCCCTTTCAGGACCTGGATCCTATACTGGTGGCACTGTGCTTCCCAGAGTGGAAGCTTGTAGTTCCAGTGTCCACCAGCGGGTGTCTCCCAGCAGCTAGAAGATCTAGCAGTTCTCAGTAATCAGTCTCCATCTGATGCTGGCTGCTGGGAGCGTATTTATTCCCTCCTCCACAATTACAATTTGTGTCAGTGTTTGGCTGCTGCTCGCCTGATGGCCTGATTTTGCTTGCTGTCTAGATCTTACTCTTGCTCCTGCCCTGCATCCTTTACCCTGCTGCCTCTTATCTGTTCCCCTCGTTCCTGATGCCAGTCCTGGTTAGGGTTGCCACTTTTTCTTCAAGCCAAACCTGAACACTTTAGCGACACACAGTCATTTTTTTGTTTTTTTTTGTTTTAGTATACACTATAAGATTGTAACAGACCTGGGACACCTTTGGGCACTCCAAAGAGAAAAGTAATGCGGCACACATAGTGCCCCCTCACCCTCCGGTCAACCCCTGTTCCGAGCCACATTCCTGTCTGAATAATCTGTCCGGGTTTAAGGTGGACTTAAACCCGGACACATGATTCAAAACCGGAACTGTCCGAGTGAATCCCGGACAGGTGGCAACCCTAGTCCTGGTTCCCCTTTCCCAACAGTTCCCTGCATCTCCAGTTTACCTTGTTTGTCACTTTGTACATATTGTATATAGTTAGTTTTCATTAGGATTTCTGTCATTTAGTTAGGTATTTCATTACTGGGTTTTTGGTTCACATGTATCTTTACGTTTGCTGTTTTCTGTTGTTTGGATGTCTTTTTGTTTCACTGTAAATACCCACTTGCCGACCAGTGACGTACATGATACATCATCGGTCTTCAAGTGGCTGTACCAGGATGATTCCTGCAGCTGCAGTTGGCTCTCTTGTAATAGCAATTGGAGCAGCTAACTAGCCACTCGAATGCCATTACAAGCAGTGGGAGGGGACGTTCAGCCCCCCCCTTCCCCCGCTGCCTTCCACAGTTCGTTTGGTCTCTCCCGTCCCACCGGGAGACCCGAGCTACCAGCTGGTGCCTCCGTCAAGTGGCCGGACAGCCAGACACAGCCCGGATCTGCTTTCATCAGCTGTTTCCTATAGTAACCCAGAAGTGATGACATGACATCACTTCTGATTTACCCAGATGTCAATGGCGCCATTTTCATAAAAAATCAAAAGCATTCAAAAACACCACAGACAAGTACAGAGGGGAGATTTGGGGGTCCCATTGACCCCAGATCCCTTCATAATGAGTACTTGTCACAAATGCCTATTACTGTCACAAGGATGTTTACAATGTTTGCTGAAAGCATACACCCTGAAGAACCAAACAGTGGTAGTGCCCATTTTTGTGTCACTTGATATCAGTGCAATAGTTTATTGAGCACAGAATTTCGGTAAAGAATATACTAAAGGTCATTTCGGGGCAAACAAACATAATATATTACCCAATATTTTGGTAAATTATAAAAGATGAGGTTGTGCTGAGTAAATAGATACTGAATATGTCAAGCCTTAAAACGGTTGTATACCTCTGGACGTTTTTTTTCCCCTGCAAAGTAAAGTCATAATATGCTAGTGTGCATCATATACTAGCACATTATGTCAAACGTACCTTAAAACGAAGCTGTTCCAGCGCCGCGATGTCAGCGCTGCAGGGGCTCCCATCTTCGCCCGTCTTGCTTCTGGGTTCTCGGCGCCCTGGCTCTGTGACTGGCCGGAAACCCTGATGACGTCACTCCCGTGCATGCACGCGGGAGCCATCGTTCGCGCCACAGGGCTCGGAAGGAACGGCATGGGTGGCCGTTCCTTCAGAGCGCATGCGCCAGTGATCTCACTGGCTGCAGGTGCAGTAAATATCTCCTAAATGGTGCTTATTATAGGCTTACCTATATGTAAAAGTCAGGAAAGGAAGTTTTACTTCCTCTTTAAAACTATGTGTGCCCATGAAACAGCAACAGACTTTGGTCCATTCGATTTTCTATAGGCGATGCTTTAATAGCCTCTACAGGTCATCAGTTTACAGTTATCCGTGAATATTGGGTCTAGAGTTCATGCTGTCACTCCGATGTGCACAGCGATATGCAACATGTGAGATGTAATTGACATTCTCATGCATAGATATATGTCTACGTTCCTATGTGTGGATATGTGTGTGTGCGTGACAAAATTATTGGGGGAGGTGAAGTGGGGGGGGGGGGGGGGTGGTAGAGTGGCAGCAGAACCCAGAAATTATGTTTTTCACATTGCTTCCAGGTTCTTAGCCATGTGTTTGGCTTGAAGGAAATGTACTTTTGCACTAACCATATGTAGACTAATTTTGTTTTTGTAACCCCCAATGTTGGGGCAATTGTTGGGAGGGTGAGGGGAAACCTTTTCTTGGAGAAGGGAAAAATTAGTTTTTTGTTTTTTAACCACTTCTGGACCAGGCCTATTTTTTAAAACTCGTTGTTTACAAGTTGAAATCAGTATTTTTTTGCTGGAAAATTACGTAGAACCCCCAAACATTATATATATATTTTTAGCAAAGGCTCTGGAGAATAAAATGGCGGTCGTTGCAAATTTGTATGTCACACTGTATTTCAAACACAATTTTTTGGGAAATATACACTTCACTAAACTTAAAAAAAAAAAAACTAAACAGCAAAGTCAGCCCAATTTTTTTGTATACTTTGAAAGAGGATGTTACGCTGAGTAAATAGATACCTAACACGTCCCGATTTAAAATTGCGGATACTCGTGGAATATCGACAAACTACGGTACTTAAAAATTTCCATAGGCGAGGCTTTAGCAAATGTTAACGGTTACCACTTTAAAGTTACAGAGGAGGGGATGGGGGGCGCTTAAAAAAAGTTTTTCTTATTTATTTTTTACACTTTCTGATCACTTTTATAGCTGTCACAAGGAATGTAAACATCCCTTAGTAATAGGCAGTGACAGGTACTCTTTATGGAAGGAAAAAGAGAATAGAAAAAAGAGGGCGCACCAGCCTTTTGCATTATCCTTTGATATATTTATTAAAAGAAAAAATATATTAGAAGAAAAAAAATATATATATAAAAAAAAAATATATATATATATATATATATATATATATATATATATATATATATATATATATATATATATATGTATATATATTAAAAACTACTCACAAAGATGGAAAGAAAACCACACTGTAACAATCATTGGCTTGTGACAACCTGTCTACTGATAGCAGTCTCCAGATCCTGAAGAGAGGACGTGCGAACCACTGCCTGCTGACGCGTTTCGAAGGCTTTCCTTCTCCCTTAAGAGCCTGAAAACTCTTTATGGAGGGATCTGGGGTCTAAAAGACCCCAAATCCCTCCTTTGCACGTAAAAGTATTTATAATGCCAAAATCAACGTTTTGGAATACTAGGAATTTTTTTCTGAAGCCCCAGTACAAACACTTCCTCAAAATGACATACAGGTACGTCGTTTCGCGTGAAGTGGTTAAACACGCCAAAATCTTGATAAAAATGTATTTGATTAAAAAAATATTTATAGCACTCTCTCTTGTTCTCTTGGTCTACTGCTGTACTAAAAGGAGAAAAAAAATGTATTAAAAAATGTACTTTTCTTCCAAGAGTCTTTTGGCTGGTCTGATTACACTGAGATTCCTTCCTCTTCTCCTTCAGGGATGGCGAGGTGGGGAAGGGGGGAAGGGTGGGGAAGGGGGGAAGGGTGGGGGCATCCTTACTGCTACACAATGGTGCTTATGTAATGATGTGTGGGTGCCATTCAATGCTGTAGTACTCTAAACCCACGTTGCATGATGACAGTGTTCTGTCATCATGCAACCCCCAGGGTTCTGTGCTGGGACCAATCCTGTTTAATTTGTTCATAAACGACCTGGAGGATGGGATAAACAGCTCAATCTCTGTATTTGCAGACAATACTAAGCTAAGCAGGGCAATAACTTCTCCGCAGGATGTGGAAACCTTGCAAGAAGATCTGAACAAATTAATGGGGTGGGCGACTACATGGCAGATGAGGTTCAATGTAGAAAAAAGTAAAATAATGCATTTGGGTGGCAAAAATATGAATGCAATCTATACACTGGGGGGAGAACCTCTGGGGGATTCTAGGATGGAAAAGGACCTGGGGGTCCTAGTAGATGATAGGCTCAGCAAAGCTCAAGCTGCTGCTAACAAAGCAAACAGAATATTGGCATTAAAAAGGGGATCAACTCCAGAGATAAAACGATAATTCTCCCGCTCTACAAGACTCTGGTCCGGCCGCACCTGGAGTATGCTGTCCAGTTCTGGGCACCAGTCCTCAGGAAGGATGTACTGGAAATGGAGCGAGTACAAAGAAGGGCAACAAAGCTAATAAAGGGTCTGGAGGATATTAGTTATGAGGAAAGGTTGTGAGCGCTGAACTTATTTTCTCTGGAGAGGAGACGCTTGAGAGGGGATATGATTTCAATTTACAAATACCGTACTGGTGACCCCACAATAGAAATAAAACGTTTTTGCAGAAGAGAGTTTAACAAGACTCGTGGCCACTCATTAAAATTAGAAGAAAAGAGGTTTATCCTTAAACTACGTAGAGGGTTCTTTACTGTAGGAGCGGCAAGGATGTGGAATTCCCTTCCACAGGCGGTGGTCTCAGCGGGGAGCATCGATAGTTTCAAAAAACTATTAGATAGGCACCTGAACGACTGCAACATACAGGAATATACAATGTAACATTGACATATAATCACACACATAGGTTGGACTTGATGGACTTGTGTCTTTTTTCGACCTCACCTACTATGTAACTATGTAACAGCGCCCCCAAGGGGACAGGTCCATGACAGTCTGGGCTCAGAAGAAGTGGGTTGACAAATGCTGGCCAACATTCAACCCAGAAGATCACAGATTTTACTGCAAGGAACGTCTCTGGATTTTATTTTATCATGGGCTCTTTTTTTTATTTTATTTGTATCATAATGAATAAAGTAAAAAAATAATAAAGCAAAAAATATATATATATACAAAACCACTCTAGCTTCCTTTTTAGGATCTGCGAGAACTGTGACTAAAGCTGCACTTAGCCTTTAAAAAGCCGACTATTTTCAGATTTTAAATAACGTTAACTGAATATTCTCCAAGTTGAAGAATGGATCACGCACGCACAATCCTTGGGAACTATACAAGGTACTCTGGGAAGACATGGGGAGGGGGGGGGGGGATACAGCTGTTATCGTTGACAGGGCTGTGTGATCAAGCTTCCATTATACTGCGTGTCATATGTGTAGTTTGTTACGACCCCGCATCTGGCTCTGGAAGGAGATTTGGAAATGCACAAAATTAACCATGCTGATTAGCTTTTCATCACCGGGCTTTTCACAGGCACCTGCTTTGTGCAGGGAAAAATATAGGGAGACTGCGGCATAGACCGGCAATTACTCAGCGCCGGGAGGATCGGGAGCTCTGGGGTTAATCCTTCTGGTTATAGGAACCTTTCTAGAACAAAGATGGCGGAATGAAGCAGCTATTCCCTCTCAGCCAGAATCTTTCAGCAGAATACACAAGTATTGTGGAAGATCATTAGTCAAGCATAAAGTAAGCCTGCAATCACCAGGCTGGAGCACAATTCCAGCACCCAACATTGCCGGCACAAATCTTGAGAGGACCACTTCAGCTTGTGGAGCTCCACATTCTTGGGCCACGGTGGCATGCCCTTTTTTTGGCACTTTCTGGTAGTTCTGAGAGATGTAAAATGAAGCATAACCTCCCGTACTTGAGTGTGGTGCTTTAAGGCTCGCTGGACTCTCCACTTATCTGGCAAATGTGTCTTGCTGCCCCCCCTTAGGACTGTAGGTATCCCTTCATATGCACTACCGAACAATAACAAAGAGGGCTCACCGACCTAGCGCATTACCATTACGCAATTTTATTAAACAATTTAAAGCGAGCGTTATGCCCCGTACACACGACCAGAAATTCCGTCAGAAAAAACTTGGATGGTTTTCCCGACGGAATTCCGCTCAAGCTTGGCCTTGCATACACACGGTCACACAAAAGTTCTCTGAACTTACGACCGTCAAGAACGTGGGTGACGTACAACACTACGACGGGCCAAGAAAATGAAGTCCAATACTTCTGAGCATGCGTCAAACTGTTTCCGAGCATGCGTGATTTTTTTGCGCGTCCGAATTGCATACAGACGAACGCATTTTTCGGATAGGAACTTTTTCCGACCGAAAGATAGAGAACCTGCTCTCAATCTTTTTGCTGGCTGGAATTCCGCCAGCAAGAGTCAGATGGAGCATACACACGGTCGCATTTTCCTACCAACAGCTTGCATCGGTCTTTTGCTGGCGGCATTTCCGATCGCGTGTACGCGGCATTGTACTCACAAATGCATGACATAAATGAACACCATCATGAAATGCAAATGAGACTGCCTCCAGATCCACAGCACTCAACTGATGACAGGGGAAGACCTTTCAGCATCCAAAACGGCTTACATGTTTTCGAGGAGCAAGCCCTCTTCCTCGGAACCACAAGCTCAGAGCAGGCTCTGAGGTAGAGGGCTTGCCCCTCGAAACCTGTAAGCCGTTTTGGACCCTGAAAGGCCTTCCCATGTCATCAGTTGAGTGCTGTGGACCTGGAGGCAGTCTCACTTGCATCTCATGATATTTCCAAAATGGCTTACACATTTTGAGGCGCAAGCCCTCTTCCTCAGAGCCAGCTCTGAGCTCCTGGCTCTGAGGAAGAGGGCTTACCCCTCGAAAACACATAAGCCGTTTTGGACCCTGAAAGACATTCCCGGGTCATCCGTTGAGTGCTGTGGACCTGTAGAGAGTCTCATTTCCTGACATGTTCGTTGTTTGATATGCATTTGTGAGTATGTCACTTGTTTTAATTGAATAAAATTGTGTAATAGTTATGAGCTAGGTTGGTGCACCCTCTCTTTGTAGTTTTGCAGTTTTAATAGATGGCCCACCATTTCTGCATGTTCCTATTGGCCAATAAGGCTACCCAGAATAATGGTGGCACAACAGAAATATAAAGCAGGTAAAAGCAGGAGAGGCAACTCTCAACACTACCAATAAGTATTGACCCTTGGCTAATGTAATATGTCAGCTGCATCAAAAATAATGTACTGCTGCACTGGGTTTGGTTCCTTTTTTGGTGCTGACACATCTACTCTAAATCAAAAAGTCCACAAAGTTTACCTTAATCTAAGTTCTGTGCAAAGGAGCATGCAAATGACTGTGTGCCTTAAAGGCAGTGTTGGTGTTGTCACTGATCACCAGTACAGAGTTGATGTTGTCACTGATCACCAGTACAGAGTTGGTGTTGTCACTGATCACCAGTACAGAGTTGGTGTTGTCACTGAGCACCAATACAGAGCTGGTGTTGCCACCGAGCGGCAATACAGAGTTGGTGTTGTCACTGATCGCCAGTATAGAGTTGGTGTTGTCACTGATCGGCAGTACAGAGTTGGTGTTGCCACCAAGCAGCAGTACAGAGTTGGTGTTGTCTCTGAACACCGATACAGAGTTGGTGTTGTCACTGATCGCCAGTACAGAGTTGGTGTTGCCACCGAGCAGCAGTACAGTGTTGGTGTCGTCACTGATCACCAGTACAGAGTTGGTGTTGTCATGGAGCACCAATACAGAGTTGGTGTTGCCACCGAGCGGCAATACAGAGTTGGTGTTGTCGCTGAACGCCAGTACAGAGTTGATGTTGTCACTGATCGCCAGTACAGAGTTGGTGTTGTCACTGATCACCAGTACAGAGTTGGTGTTGTCACTGATCGCCAGTACAGAGTTGGTGTTGTCACTGATCGCCAGTACAGAGTTGGTGTTGTCACTGATCGCCAGTACAGAGTTGGTGTTGTCACTGATCGCCAGTACAGAGTTGGTGTTGTCACTGAGCACCAGTACAGAGTTGGTGTTGTCACTGATCGCCAGTACAGAGTTGGTGTTGCCACCGAGCAGCAGTACAGAGTTGGTGTTGTCGGAGAGTCGGGGGGAGAGGGGGGGAGAGAGATTTTTAGTACCTTAATAGTTGTGCTGCAGCTGTACGGCCATTCACTATTCTCCTTGTGCAGATTAGTGGGCGGTTCTGGCGCTGCACGGGACGAGTCATGAAGGCAAAAAATCAAGCAGCGTGGCGTTCTCCTGCTCCTCCCCTCAGGCTCACAGACAGTCATATTACTTTCGAATGTGGGCGGCGCACCGGCGCCGGATCGGAGGAGGAGACACAGTGACACAGGCACACAGACACTGCATAGCGCGGCGGCCGCCGCTCTTTAGATTGCGATGGCTGACACAGGCTGGCAGACAGCCAAGCAGCTCCGAGGCAAAAGCGGCCCCACACAGTGACACAGGCACACAGACACAGCCATTGCATAGTGCGGCGGCCGCTGCTCTTTAGATTGCGAATGCTGACACAGGCTGGCAGACAGCCAAGCTCCCAGGCAAAAGCGGCCCCAGCGGTACTTAGCGAAGCCAGCCTACCGGGATATTTCCCGGTATCCCGGTAGGCCAGTCCGGCCCTGGTTGTCACTGAACACCGATACAGAGTTGGTGTTGTCACTGAACGCCAGTACAGAGTTGGTGTTGTCACTGAACGCCAGTACAGAGTTGGTGTTGTCACTAATCGCCAGTACAGAGTTGGTGTTGTCTCTGAACACCGATACAGAGTTGGTGTTGTCACTGATCGCCAGTACAGAGTTGGTGTTGTCACTGAACACCAGTACAGAGTTGGTGTTGTCACTGATCACCAGTACAGAGTTGGTGTTGTCACTGATCGCCAGTACAGAGTTGGTGTTGCCACCAAGCAGCAGTACAGAGTTGGTGTTGTCACTGAACGCCAGTACAGAGTTGGTGTTGTCTCTGAACACCGATACAGAGTTGGTGTTGTCACTGAACGCCAGTACAGAGTTGGTGTTGTCACTGAACGCCAGTACAGAGTTGGTGTTGTCACTGATCGCCAGTACAGAGTTGGTGTTGTCACTGAACGCCAGTACAGAGTTGGTGTTGTCACTGATCGCCAGTACAGAGTTGGTGTTGCCACCAAGCAGCAGTACAGAGTTGGTGTTGTCTCTGAACACCGATACAGAGTTGGTGTTGTCACTGAACGCCAGTACAGAGTTGGTGTTGTCTCTGAACACCGATACAGAGTTGGTGTTGTCACTAAACGCCAGTACAGAGTTGGTGTTGTCACTGAACGCCAGTACAGAGTTGGTGTTGTCACTGATCGCCAGTACAGAGTTGGTGTTGTCACTGATCGCCAGTACAGAGTTGGTGTTGTCACTGATCGCCAGTACAGAGTTGGTGTTGTCACTGATCGCCAGTACAGAGTTGGTGTTGTCACGGAGCACCAATACATAGTTGGTGTTGTCACTGATCACCAGTACAGAGTTGGTGTTGTCACTGATCGCCAGTACAGAGTTGGTGTTGTCACTGAACGCCAGTACAGAGTTGGTGTTGTCACCGAGCAGCAGTACAGAGTTGGTGTTGTCTCTGAAAACCGATACAGAGTTGGAGTTGTCACTGAACGCCAGTACAGAGTTGGTGTTGTCACTGAACGCCAGTACAGAGTTGGTGTTGTCACTGAACGCCAGTACAGAGTTGGTGTTGTCACTGATCGCCAGTACAGAGTTGGTGTTGTCACGGAGCACCAATACATAGTTGGTGTTGCCACAGAGTCTCAATGCACAGCAGCAAAACATAAGCCTGGGTTTCACCTGAAAGTAGTCAATATTACTATTTTCTTTACTTGTTGCTATATCTAAACCTTACTGTATACTATGTTGTAAGCTGTAAATAAGAAGATTATATTATGGATTCCCTGAGATCTCAAAATGTTTCCAAAGGTCTCACAAGTTTATAAAGTTTGAAAAAAAGCTGACTTAAAGTGGTTCTAAAGTCAAAAAGTTTTTCACCTCAATGCATTCCCTGCATTAGGGTAAAAATATAGTCCCACCCTTGGCAGTTAAATTATTTCTTAAAAAAAAAAAATATTATAGAATCTAAAATCTTATACTACATATTGGAACTGTGTACAATTGGTATAATGATAACCAAGGAAATAAAAGTTCTGCTACCAGAACTATATAAAGAGTAAATTGAAAGAGGAGAGAGAGAATAGGGGGAAAAGAAGAAGAGAGACAGAAGATAAAAGAAAAAGTAATCTTAGGTAGGAAAAATAGTTGTCAGTTAATGTTGTGCTTTCTCTGTAAAGCTGGGAGATGATGCCGCTATGGCACAGTAAATGAAAGGCGGAGTGGCGACAACCCCTCAAATCATGCTTGAAGACCGAGGACATCTTGTGGCGATGAAGATGTATTGCATGGGGCAGTCTCAAAATAAAGGTGAGCATTACAGTCTGAACTGCCTTCCCTTTTTTTTCCCAACAATTATAGCAAGTCCTCTCCTCTGTGGAAACGGAATACTCTCCATTCCATCGAAGCTTGCATCTCTACAATAGAACTCATCAATCCTCTCTCCTCCTGATCCATAATGTGTTTGGCCTGCCTCTCACAGCTATTGGCTTTCTCTGCTATCAGTCATGGTTGTGTATCGTCAGGTGTGGGTGTGATCTTTAGGGCTGGTGTCAGGTGCTGTACTGCTCTGAGCATGATCTGAAAAAACACATCTCTGCCATCCCTTTAGACGTGCATCTCTGCTGGTCACTGGTTGCTGCACACTTTAGCTGTGCGATCTGCTTATCAGTTGGTTGATCATACTGTTTTATTACAGTCACATGACAGTTTATGGTTGTTTTTTTTGTTTTTTTTAGATGTGCAAAAATAAATCACACAAACACTTGCAGGCAAAATAAACTGTATATGACATTTAATTAAGTAATGACAGATAGAGATGAGATAATAAATGTAATAATAATGGGAAAATGTCACAATGGCAGTTACTATACTGTAAATGCCATTCACCAAGTAGTCCTCCCCGTTTCCAGCTTGGCAGAGGATGATCAAACCAGACACATTTCAGCTGCAGCTCTGGTCAGGGCCGTTTTTAAGGCAGGGCAAAAGGGGCAGCTGCCCTGGGACCTGCCACTGTTGTGGGGCCCAAAGCAGCTGTCTCATACTTGCCAACTATCCTGGTTTAATTTCCCTTGTCCCTTGAGGTTTTAGTCCTGTGCTGTGTCCCGATATCTCAGTGTGAAGTGCTGCTACTAATGCTTCCCAGCTCTGCCCTATTGTTGTGTACAGATGACTCACCTGCAGACCCTGTGTTTACATGTAAATTACCAGCATTCATATGCAAATAGCGGCGGCATTCATATGTAAATAGCGGCGGCCAGCGGCATTGATATGTATATCATGCCCCCCTGAGGTCATATCCACAGTAATCTCTAGCAACCAATCAACAAGCAGAAATCATGTGCTGTAACCACTAGCAACTAATCAGTGAGCCGTAATGTGTGCTGTAACCTCTAGCAACCAATCAGTGAGCGGTAATGATACACTGTAACCTCTGAAAACCAATCGCAATCGCTGCCTGATCTGATTCAGTAAACTGATTTTGAGTCTAGCTGCTATTTATTGTATGTCTCAGAGCAGGTGGAGAGCAAAACTGCATGGGGGGGGGGCCCAAGAAAAGTTTTGCCCAGGGTCCAATCAATATTAAAGACGGCCCTGGTTCTGGTGTGAGACTACTTACCGTATATACTCGAGTATAAGTCGAATTTTTCAGCACATTTTTTTGTGCTAAAAGTGCCCCCCTCGACTTATACTCGAGTCAAGCACTTTTATGCAGCAAAAAATTTCATTTTCCGAACCGAATTTGGGGCCCAGTATCTCAGGGCCACTTGGTGCTAGGAACCCCAAATTTGGTGTGCAAACCCAGTGGAACTAGCTCCATAAAATTTCCAAAGCTGGGGTTTCTAGCACCAAGTGGCCCCGAGATACAGGGCCCCAAAAATCAGTTCAGAAAATGTCAAGCACTTTTCTACAGCAGAGAATGACATTTTCCGAACTGGTTTGGGGGCCCTGTATCTCAGGGCCACTTAGTGCTAGGAACTTCAGCTTTGTATATGTTGTGGTACCAGTTCCACTGGGTTTACACACCAAATTTGGGGTTCCTAGCATCAAGTGGCCCTGAGATATGGGGCCCCAAACTCGGTTCAGAAAATGTCAAGCACTTTTCTGCAGCAGAGAATGACATTTTCCGAACCGATTTTGGGGCCCCGTATCTCGGGGCCACTTAGTGCTAGGAACTTCAGCTTTGGATATGTTGTGGTACCGGGTCCACTGGGTTTGCACACCAAATTTGGAGTTCCTAGCATCAAGTGGCCCTGAGATACGGGGCCCCAAAATCGGTTCGGAAAATGAAATTTTTTGCTGCAGAAAAGTGCTTGACTCCAGTATAAGTCGAGGGGGGCAACTGGTACCACAACATATCCAAAGCTGAAGTTCCTAGCACTAAGTGGCCCCGAGATACGGGGCCCCAAAATCGGTTCGGAAAATGTCATTCTCTGCTGCAGAAAAGTGCTTGACATTTTCTTAACCGACTTTGGGGCCCCATATCTCAGGACCACTTGGTGCTAGGAACCCCAAATTTGGTGTGCAAACCCAGTAGAACTGTTACAATAACATATCCAAAGCTGGGGTTCCTAGCACCAAGTGGCTCTGAGATACGGGGCCCCAAAACCGGTTCAGAAAATGTCATTCTCTGCTGCAGAAAAGTGCTTGACATTTTCTGAACTGATTTTTGGGGCCCTGTATCTCGGGGCCACTTGGTGCTAGAAACCCCAGCTTTGGAAATTTTATGGTGCTAGTTCCACTGGAATTTCACACCAAATTTGGGGTTCTTAGCACTAAGTGGCCCTGAGATATGGGGCCCCAAATTCGGTCAACTGTGTCCATCTGCAGCAATGTCATTTCGGGACCCTTTGGGTTCAGAGACCCCAAATTTTGGCTGCATCTAGGGGGCATCTAGAAACCCTTAACTACCGAGTTTGAAGTTCAGGGGACCTATGGCTGCAAATGGGCACAGTGAGGCATGCAAATGGGCACAGTGATGCTGCAAATGGGCATTGTTGACCCTCTTTTCCACTTACAGTAGCTGTGCATTTCTCACCCTCGTCTTATACTCGGGTCACTAAGTTTTTCCCATTTTTTTTGTGGTAAATTAGGGCCTCGACTTATACTCGGAACGACTTATACTCGAGTATATACGGGTATTCCAAATTTTTGGCTGTAGTATATACAGGAATAATTAGCAGGATTGACCAATCATAAACCTTGGAAAATGTTATTACCTTTTAAGGAAGATAGCACACATCCCTGAAGGAGCTTGGCCATTTGGTCGGTTTGTAATGACATCCCTATAGAATGAAGTCATCTAAGGTAAAACCATCCCTTTACCTGATTTGGGATGCGCTCTTATGTATTGCTGAGCCATAATAAAGGAAATATGACATTTCTCCATCATATACTCTATTAGATGGGATGCAAATTGATGGATAAAGTGTTGCCAGGGATGTGTTCTTTCATATAAGACTTGAGGCAGGTTGCTGTCAGACATACAGCAGAATGCCGACCCCTCCAAACAAACTTTAAAGAGGAAGTAAACCCTGATGGGTTTTACTTCCTCTTTTTTCCCCTGTAAAGTAAAAGCATAATGGGCTAGTATGCATCACATACTAGCCCCTTATGTGCCACTTACCTGCAAACGAAGCCTACAATGTCCCGCGACGTCCCCGCTGGCGGCCACATCCATCTTCACTCCTCTTCCTTCCGGGGCCGTGGACTCCGGCTCTGTGACTGGCTCGAAGTCGCGTGACGTCACTCCCGCGCGTGCACAAGGAAGCCCCCAGTCACGGCACGAGCCCCTTAGAAGTGACACAATCGTATTAGTAGATATTTCCAGTGCCTACAGGTAAGCCTTATTACATGGCGTCCTCCCCACCTCACATGATACCACAGTACCCAGGGCAGCTGCCCCTCCTGCCCCCCCCTGCCCTGGCCCTGCCCATCGGGTTCTTAAAGCTGGAGTGTAATGTATGTTGTACACATGTAACACCTTCCTTTTTGTCCTCCTCCTCCAATCAGTTAAAGCTGTTAAATCAAAACTTTCTTTTATTTAAACCTATGTTTGTCACTTTTTGTATTTTTATGTTTGTACACGTTTTCTGCACGTGTGACTGGTAGGGTGTAGGTCCTCGGGCCTGCCCTGAAAGTCTTGGGAGTGGGTGGACATGGCCTTCTGGCTTGGTTCGCTTCTCTCATGGGGTCTCCCTTCGGGGGGGAGCCCCACCTAGTACTTGGGTGGGTCTGTTTTGGCAGACCCTCCAGAGAAAGGGGTTTGTCTGGTTTTGGCCAGATGGACTAAGTTTAAAGTACGCCAGTCCCCGTCTGGAGCCTCACGCCCCCGGGGGGGTCCGGGCAAGGTCCTCTGAATTTATAGGGCTTGTGTACACCCGTTGCACGTTTTCACGTTTCACTTTTTATGTGTGTGCACATTTTTTTTTGGCACTGGGTGAAGTTTTCGAGTGCGTTCCACACGCCATGGGCTTAAAAAGTAAAAAAAAAAGGTGGAGTGTCATGTATGTTGTACACATTTAACACCTTCTTTTTTTCTCCTCCTGCATTTAATATACAGTTAAAGCTATTAAATCAAATTATACATCTTGGGGGGGTTTGGCACAGGTTTGGCACGTTCTCCTGGGCTCTAGATGACCTTGTCCCGGCTGAGGAGGCAGGAGCAGGTCATCTGGAAGCATTTCAAGGCTTTCCTAGACGGTACCTTTAATCCTCCAGGGAACGCATAGATGTTAATTCACTGTAAGTACCTAACAATCACCTTTCCACATCTCTCCCTCCTTCCCTTCCATTTAAAAATCACATTGATGCCATTAGTTTGCATTTAACAAGTGGCTTTAATTAGGTGGAAATGGCTCTCTAAAAAGCAGCAAGTCTATACTGATTTGTTGGATTTGGAAAGGAACAGAAAATCTGTATTGAGTTTGTAGTAAAGTGAAAGGCAGAGGAATACATATGGATACATTGTACATGTTCTTATTGTGACAGGCGCTCTCGTCACTCCAGATGAGTTCTTCCTTTTGCTCTTCCTGATGTAAATAAACATTTTGTTGCTTTTCATTGATGCCAGACAGTAATCCATGAATAAACCTCAGAAAAATGCAAGTTATTTCTGAAATGAGGTTATACACTCAATGAGCGACATATCAATGAATTAAAAAAAAATATATATTGAAAATGAACTAATGCATGTGTTTCATTCGGATGGTGTCACATGATGTCATACTACTGACCTCTGCACTACTATGTACCTAATTATTGCTTGCATACTACTGACCTCTGCACTGTGCATTACATACTATTTAATTAGTGCTTGCATACTACTGACCTCTGCACTCTGGATTACTTAGTGCTTGCATACTACTGACCTCTGCACTCTGGATTACTTAGTGCTTGCATACTACTGACCTCTGCACTCTGGGTTGCTTAGTTCTTGCATACTACTGACCTCTGCACTCTGGATTGCTTATTGCTTGCATACTACTGACCTCTGCACTTTGCATTACATACTATTTAATTAGTGCTTGCATACTACTGACCTCTGCACTACTATGTACCTACTTATTGCTTGCATACTACTGACCTCTGCACTGTGCATTACATACTATTTAATTAGTGCTTGCATACTACTGACCTCCGCACTCTGGATTACTTAGTGCTTGCATACTACTGACCTCTGCTACTCTGGATTACTTATTGCTTGCATACTACTGACCTCTGCACTCTGAATTACTTATTGATTGCATACTACTGACCTCTGCACTCTGGATTACTTAGTGCTTGCATACTACTGACCTCTGCACTGTGCATTACATACTATTTAATTAGTTCTTGCATACTACCTACCTCTGCACTCTGGATTGCTTATTGCTTGCATACTACTGACCTCTGCATTCTGGATTACTTAGTGCTTGCATACTACTGACCTCTGCACTCTGGATTACTTAGTGCTTGCATACTACTGACCTCTGCACTCTGGATTGCTTATTGCTTGCATACTACTGACCTCTGCACTTTGCATTACATACTATTTAATTAGTGCTTGCATACTACTGACCTCTGCACTACTATGTACCTATTTATTGCTTGCATACTACTGACCTCTGCACTGTGCATTACATACTATTTAATTAGTGCTTGCATACTACTGACCTCTGCACTCTGGATTACTTAGTGCTTGCATACTACTGACCTCTGCTACTCTGGATTACTTATTGCTTGCATACTACTGACCTCTGCACTCTGAATTACTTATTGATTGCATACTACTGACCTCTGCACTCTGGATTACTTAGTGCTTGCATACTACTGACCTCTGCACTGTGCATTACATACTATTTAATTAGTTCTTGCATACTACCTACCTCTGCACTCTGGATTGCTTATTGCTTGCATACTACTGACCTCTGCATTCTGGATTACTTAGTGCTTGCATACTACTGACCTCTGCACTCTGGATTACTTAGTGCTTGCATACTACTGACCTCTGCACTCTGGATTGCTTATTGCTTGCATACTACTGACCTCTGCACTTTGCATTACATACTATTTAATTAGTGCTTGCATACTACTGACCTCTGCACTACTATGTACCTATTTATTGCTTGCATACTACTGACCTCTGCACTGTGCATTACATACTATTTAATTAGTGCTTGCATACTACTGACCTCTGCACTCTGGATTACTTAGTGCTTGCATACTACTGACCTCTGCTACTCTGGATTACTTATTGCTTGCATACTACTGACCTCTGCACTCTGAATTACTTATTGATTGCATACTACTGACCTCTGCACTCTAGATTACTTAGTGCTTGCATACTACTGACCTCTGCACTCTGGATTACTTAGTGCTTGCATACTACTGACCTCTGCTACTCTGGATTACTTATTGCTTGCATACTACTGACCTCTGCACTCTGAATTACTTATTGATTGCATACTACTGACCTCTGCACTCTGGATTACTTAGTGCTTGCATACTACTGACCTCTGCATTCTGGATTACTTAGTGCTTGCATACTACTGACCTCTGCACTCTGGATTACTTAGTGCTTGCATACTACTGACCTCTGCACTCTGGATTACTTAGTGCTTGCATACTACTGACCTCTGCACTCTGGATTACTTAGTGCTTGCATACTACTGACCTCTGCACTCTGGATTACTTAGTGTTTGCATACTACTGACCTCTGCACTCTGGATTGCTTAGTTCTTGCATACTACTGACCTCTGCACTCTGGATTGCTTATTGCTTGCATACTACTGACCTCTGCATTCTGGATTCCTTAGTGCTTGCATACTACTGACCTCTGCACTCTGGATTACTTATTGCTTGCATACTACTGACCTCTGCACTCTGGATTGCTTATTGCTTGCATACTACTGACCTCTGCACTCTGGATTGCTTATTGCTTGCATACTACTGACCTCTGCATTCTGGATTACTTAGTGCTTGCATACTACTGACCTCTGCACTTTGGATTGCTTATTGCTTGCATACTACTGACCTCTGCATTCTGGATTCCTTAGTGCTTGCATACTACTGACCTCTGCACTCTGGATTACTTATTGCTTGCATACTACTGACCTCTGCACTCTGGATTGCTTATTGCTTGCATACTACTGACCTCTGCACTTTGCATTACATACTATTTAATTAGTGCTTGCATACTACTGACCTCTGCACTACTATGTACCTACTTATTGCTTGCATACTACTGACCTCTGCACTGTGCATTACATACTATTTAATTAGTGCTTGCATACTACTGACCTCTGCACTCTGGATTGCTTAGTGCTTGCATACTACTGACCTCTGCACTCTGGATTACTTAGTGCTTGCATACTACTGACCTCTGCACGCTGGATTACTTAGTGCTTGCATACTACTGACCTCCGCACTCTGGATTACTTAGTGCTTGCATACTACTGACTTCTGCACTCTGGATTACTTAGTGCTTGCATACTACTGACCTCTGCACGCTGGATTACTTAGTGCTTGCATACTACTGACTTCTGCACTCTGGATTACTTAGTGCTTGCATACTACTGACCTCTGCACTAGTACTACTTACCTAGTACTAACTGTGATAATAGATTTGGGTCTATGAGGAAATAAATTCCATTTTTTTATTTTGTTTGATAATTCGGATTCAGGTAACCAATAGTCCGGAATTTTGTTTCATTCGTTAATTAGGATGCACATGATGCCAGTTGACATTGTCCAATCAGCTCAGGCCATTTCTCTTGTCGGGCCGGACTAGTGTCCGAAGATATTAAATCCTTCTGTTTGAATCGGTCAGATTCGATAATTTATAGAATATATTGCAGCCTTACTGCTACATTATTTTAAAATCCAAGTGCAACGAATATATGAAACGCATGCCGATGATATGAAACGAATTCCGAAAACGAATCGGGTCACCATATGACAAAATGTAATTATTCGCAGAACGTATGCATCCGAAACTGAACTAAATAAGAATTTCCGACATGCGCATGTCTAGTCAAACCCATAATCTGGCAACATTTTGGATAGTGGTAAAAAAAAAAGAAGAACTTCACACGTGGATCCTTTTTATGTATTCACAGACACCTTCCGAAGCATTAGAAAAGGAAAGCGATAAGTCTTGGTTACTTACATTTTTTTATGCTCAATCGTAAAAGGAAAGAAGTATGTGGGTCCAAACCGGAGGCGACAAACTGAAAGTCCCATCATACACTGCCAGCTACTGGTCATGTGATGCAACTGCACACCAACAACTGCTGAAGACTTTGGGGGACCACTTCTATTGAATGGGATCGTATTCAGCAGGACAGGCAGATGGAAAGGTACCCGTGGATCACAGCTATGTGACGGTAGATAACGACCCCGCTGTACTCCCAACGCCTGACGATGCCTCTTAGACCTCAGATCAGAGCAATAGGCATTGCAGAGCCAAGGGATGGCCAAGGCATCCAAGGTCTACTGAGTACATTCTACATGGGATGGGGGGAAATTCAAGCTGTACACGATTTTAGCTTCAGGTGATAAGATGTTTGTACCGGAAGTGGGTGTTTTTGCTTGTAGGAGGGATATTGGTCATCACAAAGGTTGACCCCTGCACCAATTGCGGCCGCTCCAATAGGGGTGCAGAGGCATCGCCCCTCTAATCCATGTGCCCAGCCCCTAATCTACATGTTGGTCGCATGGATTTCTATGGGGTTTTTCTTTCTTTTTTTGATGCACGTAATCAGAGCCGGAGGCTCTAATTGGCTTCAAGAAAGGGTGGGCTCAGGGCGCAGACCTCTGTGCCCCGAACCCTCCCACTTGTGTGACAATAGTGAATTAATATTCGCTACTGTCTTCCTGCTTCTCCTCCCGGCCAATCAGGAATGATTTCTTAAGACCTGATTGGCCAAGAGGAGAAGTGACCGTATTGGCCGGGAGAAGGGGGGCAGAGGAGGAGATGCAGGGGGAAGCCGCTGAAGCTGCCTGACCTCTGAACATAGCATTACTTAATATTGACCCATGGACCTAAAATGACTTACTACTGACCCCTGCACTCTACATTACTTACTCCTGACCTCTGCATTACTTACTACTGACCCCTGCACTCTACATTACTTACTCCTGACCTCTGCATTACTTACTAGTGACCCCTGCACTCTGTGAGGTATTTTTGCTCGTGGGAGGGAGATGTGTGTTAATTAATCCTGACCTCTGCACTGTGTATTATGTAATAATGACCTCTGAACTCTGCATCACTTACTTCTGACCCCTGCATTCTGCATTACTTACTACTGATCTCAGAACTCTGTGTTACTCATTACCAACCCCTCCGCTCCACTTCCTGCTGACTTTTAAGCTCTACTTTACTTACTGCTGACCTCTATAGGCTGCGTTGCTTACTACTGACCTCTAAACTCCGTGTTACTCACTACTGACCCCCTGAACTTTGTGTTACTGTCTACTGACCTCTGACCCTGTGTTACTACTGACCCCTGCACTCTGCATTACTGATTTCTGACCTCTGAGTTACTTACTATTGACCACCTGTTTTTCATGACTGACCTCTGAACTCTGTATTACTTATTACTGACCTCTGAACTCTGTGTTACTTACCACAGACCCCTGCAACCCTGCAATACATAGTATTGACCTCTGCACACTGCATTACTTACTTATTGCTTGCATACTACTGACCTCTGCACTACTATGTACCTACTTATTGCTTGCATACTACAGACCTCTGCACTCTGTGTTGCTTACTACTTACTTATTGCTTGCATACTACTGACCTCTGCAGTACTTATTACTTACTTATTGCTTGCATACTACATACTGCCCCATGTTGTAAAGTGCTGCGCAAACTGTTGGCGCTATATAAATCCTGTATAATAATAATAATAATACAAACCTCTGCACTCTGCATTATTTTCTACTAACCCCTGAACTCATCAAGCCTTTCTTACTTTTTAATAGGGCCTTGCTAGGTTATCTCCTGTAAAAGATCATGTACCCTGGTGGTGAGCTTTGATCTCATTCATTCTAATAGAAGTAGATCTCCACATCCTCGGGTTTGCCTCCCCCTGGGTATCGTCTTCTCACAGTTATTCCTTCTCTGAGAACTGAGCTGCTTTAAGCTGAGCTGAGTTTACAATTCACAAAATTTACTTTTACAGGAAAAAAAAAACAAAAGTTGTGAAAACTTTAAACTGAAAGTCTATCTATTATAGTCCTGGAGATGAGATGATATATTTGCCCCGTCTCTGGTTCAGCCTATAAGCTATGTGGAAGAAATCTGACAACAGAAAAGCGCTGACATTAACCAAAGGGAGCAGGTATCACTTCTCATAGGACGGCCTGTCCTACTACGCTGGATGCCCGCAAGATAAAAACCTGAACTCCCACAATGCAACCAGGGACACTATTTGTAATTCCCACTGACACGTCCCCTCCCCCTCCCCTCTGCAAGAAGAAGCCCTGCAAAACATTGGCCACTAGAAAGAAAAATATGTACAGACAGAAATCTGATCAGGTCTGCTATGGTGGGCAGAAGTATATAAAACATTACTGAATCGACCACTTCAATACCGGCCATTTTCACCCCCTTCCTGCCCAGGCCAATTTTCTGTGCTGTCGCACTTTGAATGACAATTGCGCGGTCATGCAACACTGTACACATATAAAATGTTTATTTTATTTTTTTTAGACAGGTAGAGCTTTGCTTTGGTGGCGCTTAATCTCCACTGGGGCTTTTTATTTTTTTGCTAAGCAAATGAAAACGACAGAACCATTTTGAAAATAATTATTTTTCTTAGTTTCTGTTATAAAATTTTGCAAATAAGTAACTTCTTTTTTCATTGATGTGCGCTGATGAGACTGCAGTGATAGGCTCTGGTGAGGCTGCACTGATGGGCACCGATAGGCTGCACTGATAGGTAGGCACTGATGAGGCTGCACTGATGGGCACTGATGAGGCTGCACAGATGGGCACGATGAGGTGGCACTGATGGGCACTGATGAGGCTGCACTGATGGGCACTGATGAGGCTGCACTGATGGGCACCGATAGGCTCTGGTGAGGCTGCACTGATGGGCACCGATAGGCTCTGGTGAGGCTGCACTGATGGGCACCGATAGGCTGCACTGATAGGTAGGCACTGATGAGGCTGCACAGATGAGCACAATGAGGTGGCACTGATGGGCACTGATGAGGCTGCACTGATGGGCACTGATAGGCTCTGGTGAGGCTGCACTGATGGGCAACAATAGGCTACACTGATGGGCACCGATGGGCTGCAACTGATAGGTAGGCTCTGGTGAGGCTGCACTGATGGGCACTGATGAGGCTGCACTGATGGGTAGGCACTGATGAGGCTGCACTGATGGGCACTGATGAGGCTGCAGTTATGAGCACGGATGAGGCTGCCCTGATAAGGCTGCACAGATGGGCACGATGAGGTGGCACTGATGGGCACTGATGAGGCTGCACTGATGGGCACGGATGAAGCTGCACTGATGATGCTGCACTGGTGGGCACTGATAGGCTGCGCTGATAGGTAGACACTGATGAGGCTGCACTGATGGGCACTGATAGGCTTCACTGATAGACACTGATGGGCACTGCTAGGCTGCACTGATGAGGATGCACTGATGGGCACGATGAGGTGGCACTGATGAAGCTGCACTGATAGGCTGCACTGATGTTCACTGATGAGGCGGCACTGATGAAGCTGCTCTCATAGGCGGCTCTGATGGGGGCGTGTGGAAGTCGGGGTTCTGGGAGAACATCCATGGACCCCCTCCCAGAACTGGAAGCCCACGCTGTAGCCATCTTCTGGCTATAGCCTGGGTGGAAGTAGTTAGAGAATATGTAAACCCAACATTTCATATTCCTGATATAAGTCTGCTGTACCATGTACTTGTATGGAAAAGTATCCTGTTCTCTTTGTAGTGCTTCCTTTGTGTTAAAATATCTGCCAGTCTCTTTGCTTTCCTAGTAAAAAAACTGACTACACTAGGCATGAGAGCACACCGTGGTCAGTTTTCAGGCTGTACTGGGCTGTGCCTGCTCTCCTCCAAGGATCAGACTTGTCCTGACACATTTACCCCCTGCGCAGTCATTCATTGGGAAGACTAGTGTGATGCTGTTTCTCCTCCCCACCTCTCTGAGCTCCTTATGCAGCTGAGAACAGAGGGTATGTGATCATTTATTAAAAAGGGGGAAGAAAATATATTTACTTTTTTATATCTGTCCGCAAATGTTTTGCCTTTCAGTTATTTATTTTAACCTCCGGCTGCTGGCCGCCTGCATTTCAGTGGCCACTCGGTGGGCGGGCCTTAAAGCATAGCGGCCGCATACCCTGTTTCCCACTAAAATAAGACCTAGCGTGATTGTCGGTGATGGCCGAAATATAAGCCCTACCCCTTAAATAAGCCCTAGTTCAAGTCCTTGTAGGTCTTATTTTCAGGGAAGGGCTTATTTTCGGGGAAACAGGGTAGGGCTTATTTGGGAGGTAGGGCTTATATTGCAGCCATCACCGACAATCACGCTAGGTCTTATTTTCGGGGAAACAGGGTATATTCGGCCCTGTTAAAACAACAGAGAACGGCAGCCGGCGGGGATCAGTAAGCTCCCGATGCATACTTGCGATCAGGAGCTTTCTGATCAGGTGACCATTGTGGCAGCCAATCATAGCAGTCACGTGACCTGAATGCCCCGCCTCCCCCTCCTGGCTTTAAGAACTCTTAAGGGGCCGGGAGGGGTTAAACTGAACGGGTTGTTTTAGAAGGTGAGGGTTAACATATACTTTAAAGGCCCGCTATAGCAAAAGTATTGTATCCTGGTAACTTAATGGAGGCAAGGATTCCTTTTTTTTATTTAATACATATTTATATTATACATTTATTCCAGGCCAAGCTGTCCAGAAAAAAATAAATATGGCAGTTACAGAGGTTGGGACAAACCATATAACATTGGCAGCTTCCATTGGTCATCTTTTATTCATAAGGCTTAAACCTAAATAGATATACAGTTTTCTTCTCCAGCAGTGTATGAATTTCTCCTAAATCGGTGGTTTTTGCACTTCCTCGAGCCGTCTAAACATTGACTAATCGCAGATGATACGCTCTCCCGGGCTCCTCCGCGCCGCTGTTTACATAACGGCAGCTAATTCAATTATAAAACGAATTGTAATTATTACTCCCGAGGACACATGGGCAAAGTCGGCATTGGCTCATGGAACAAAGAGAGGCTTGTCAGGAGGGAGACGGAGAGGGGACTGCGGGCATGCACCGCCTCGCCGCATTAAAGGCGCCACTCCATTCGAAACTGAAGATCGAGCCTTTTGATGCGTCCAGCAGGCGCAGCTTGCGTTGGGTTTTTTATCCATTGAGGGGGATGCACCCGTCTTTTCCCCCCACTCCTTCACTGAACCGCATCAACGTGCCCTGGAGCTGCCCCAGGAAAGCGCACTTCAAAACCGATTAGCCTCTCACTGCATCAGTGTGAACCGAAGCTGAGGCTTCATTCAGAGGTGATTAAATACCACCAATAGAAAGCTCTATATGTGTGAAAAAAAAAAAAAAAAAGATACAAAATGTTAAATTGGTACAGTGTTGCATTGTCATTCAAAGCGTGACAGCGCTGAAAGCTGAAAATTGGCCTGGGCAGGAAAGGGGGTAAAAGTGTCCGATATTGACGTGGTCGAAAAGTACGTTTTACTATGGACTCATGTATAGAGAGCTGCATTAACCACTTCCAGACCGCCCACCGTCGTTATACGTCGGTACTTTGAAGGAGGGTATCGTTGGTATGACGGCAGCTAGCTGGTTTCCGATGAAAGTGGTCTCTGTGGCGGATTCGCCGCAAAATCACTTTTATCGGCGGCAGGAAAGCGGGGCCCCCCCCCTCTCCTTCCCGCCACGCTCCGGTGCCTTCCGCCGCTTACCGGAACCCTCGACAGCAGCGGAGCCGATCGGGTCCTTCTCGTGGCCTGATATGGAGACGAGCGAGGGAAAGATGGCCCCCCACCCTTCTCCATATCATTGCGTCAAAATGTCACTTCCGCCCATAGATCTTAAAGGGCCTTTTTTTTTTTTTTTTTTTTTTTTTAAATGACAATTTTTTTTTATTTTTTATTGCATTTTAGTGTAAATATGAGATCTGATGTCTTTTTGACCCCCATATCATATATTTAAGAGGTCCTGTCATGCTTTTTTCTATTACAAGGGAAGTGTACATTCCTTGTAATAGGAATAAAAGTAACACAATTTTTTTTTTTAAACTGTGTAAAAATGTAAAAAAAAAAAAAAAAAAAAGGTAAAATAAACAGGAAAAAACATTTTTTTTTTTTTAATGTGCCCCGCAAACGCATACGTGAGTAGCGTCCGCATATGAAAACGGGGTGTTCAAACCACACATGTGAGGTATCGCCGCGATCGGTAGAGCGAGAGCAATAATTCTAGCCCTAGACCTCCTCTGTAACTCAAAACATGCAACCTGTAGAATTTTTTTAAACGTCGCCTATGGAGATTTTTAAGGGTAAAAGTTTGTCGCCAATCCACGAGCGGGCGCAATTTTGAATGAGGCAGATATATTTACCACCGCTCAGGTCAAAACGCCACTTCCGCCCATAGCTCTTAAAGGGTAAATTTTTTTTTTTTTCAAATTACATTTTTTTTTTTTATTGCATTTTAGTGTAAATATGAGATCTGATGTCTTTTTGACCCCACATCTCATATTTAAGAGGTCCTGTCATGCTTTTTTCTATTACAAGGGATGTTTACATTCCTTGTAATAGGAATAAAAGTGACACCATTTTTTTTTAAACTCTGTAAAAATGTAAAAAAAAAAAAGGTAAAATAAATAAGAAAAAAACATTTTTTTTTTTTTTTTACGTGCCCCGTCCCGACGAGCTTGCGTGCAGAAGCGAACGCATACATGAGCAGCGCCCGCATATGAAAATGGTGTTCAAACCACACATGTGAGGTATCGCCGCGATCAGTAGAGCGAGAGCAATAATTCTAGCCCTAGACCTCCTCTGTAACTCAAAACATGCAACCTGTAGAATTTTTTTAAACGTCGCCTATGGAGATTTTTAAGGGTAAAAGTTTGTCGCCAATCCACGAGCGGGCGCATTCTTGAATGAGGCAGGTATTTTTATCACCGCTCAGGACGATCCAAACCAAGGTGTGTATGTCCCCCACCTCCAGAGAAAAGAGAGCCCCCAGGTAGGGTTGCCACCTCATCCCTTTAAACCCGAACACATATTAATTACACAGGTTCTGTGGCTGATTAAGGTGGTAATTGAACTCACTTGGTGCCTTATCTGCATTTAATTAGCCTCAGAACCCGTGTAATTCATATGTGTTTCGGTTTAAAGGGATGAGGTGGCAACTCTAGCCCCAGGTGCTGGCAATTGCTAGTGCAGGTATGGATGGATGAAGAGATCTGGACGACGCAATTTTGAAGCGTGACATGTTGGGTATCAATTTACTCGGCGTAACGTTATCTTTCACAATATAAAAAAAATTGGGCTTAAAAAAAAGTAAAAATAAATAAAAAATAAAAAAAATAATAAAAAAAAAATTGGGCTAAAAAAAAATAAAAATAAATAAAAAAAAATAATAAAAAAAAAAAAATTGGGCTAACTTTACTGTTGTCTTATTTTTTAATTCAAAAATGTGTATTCCAAAAAAAAAGTGCGCTTGTAAGACTGCTGCGCAAATACGGTGTGACAAAAAGTATTGCAATGACCAACATTTTATTCTCTAGGGTGTTAGAAAAATAAATGTATAATGTTTGGGAGTTCTAAGTAATTTACTAGCAAAAAAAAAACTTGTTTTTAACTTGTAATCAACAAATCTCAGAAAGAGGCTCGGCCCTTAAGTGGTTAATGTGTGTCTTCTACCCTGTTTCCCCGAAAATAAGACCTAGCGTGATTGTCGGTGATGGCTGCAATATAAGCCCTACCCCCCAAATAAGCCCTAGTAAAGTCCTTGTAGGTCTTATTTTCAGGGTAGGGCTTATTTTCAGGGAAACAGGGTAGGGCTTATTTGGGGGGTAGGGCTTATATTGCAGCCATCACCGACAATCACGCTAGGTCTTATTTTCGGGGAAACAGGGTATATCTGTCTGGGATTCGGCTGTCAGGTGAAATGAGTGAGCTAAAATAATACGTATGGTAAAAAGTATTGGCTCTGTAAACTTTGCATTCCCCAACGCCTGGCATCAAAACCAACACTCCCGCCACCACTATCATTTTTGGAAGCCTACAAGTAACATTTTTAAAATTTAGGGTGTAGGTGGCTTTTAACTGACTAAGCTGTGATTTCTATAATAATATATTTTATCTGCAGTTTGGCCTGTTTGTCTCATCGCATTTCATACATTCGCTGAGTGTATAAAGCTGAGCTCAGAGACCGCCTGAGGCCAATTCTGTTACTGATAACCGAGCAAGCCGCATAATGCGGACGGAAATTCTCATATCAGCTCCAGTCAGTGCAAAACATTTTTTTTTTTATAATTCAGATTTTTGTACAACCAAAGAGAGAGAGAGAGAAGAAAGAGAAAAAAAAAGAGTAGAACATTAAGGCGACAGTCACCCCATAAAGGCATTAAAGCAAACCCATGAAATCCACCAAGCTTACATAGAGCTGCCTGCAGACTTTGTAAAGAAGGATGGATCTACAAACATTCACACAGAGTGAATGAGTATGGACAGAGGGCTGGGGGTCTTCAAACATTCCCAACGAAGGGCCAGTTTACTGTTCTTTAGACCAATGATCTACAAACTGCGGCCCGGGGGGCCTCAATGATGGGGCACAATTCCACTAAATTACACCAAGGATGGGACAAAATTACACCCAATGACACCAATGATGGGGTACAATTTCTTCCAATAACACTAACAATGGAGCCCAATGACTCCAATGAAGGGACATAATTCCTCCCAATAACACCAATTATGGGGCACAATTCCGCTCAATTACACCAATGATGGGACACAATCCAACCCAATGACACCAATGATGGGGTACATTTTCTCCCAATAACACTAACAATGGAACCTAATGACTCCAATGAAGGGACATAATTCCTCCTAATGACACCAACAATGGGGCCCAATGACACCAATGATGGGGCACAATTCCTCCCAATTACACCAATGATGGGACACAATTCCACCCAATGACGGGGTACAATTTCTCCCAATAACACTAACAATGGAGCCCAATGACTCCAATGAAGGGACATAATTCCTCCTAATGACACCAACAATGGGGCCCAATGACACCAATGATGGGGCACATTTCCTCCCAATTACACCAATGATGGGACACAATTCCACCCAATGACAACAATGATGGGTCACAATTCCTCCCAATTACACCAATGATGGGACACAATTCCACCCAATGACACCAATGATGGGGTACAATTTCTCTCAATAACACTAACAATGGAGCCTAATGACTCCAATGAAGGGACATAATTCCTCCCAATGACAACATTGGGACCCAATGACACCAATGATGGGGCACAATTCCGCTCAATTACACCGATGATGGGGCATTATTCCTCCCAATGACACCAATGATGGGACACAATTCAACCCAATGACACCAATGATGGGTACATTTTCTCCCAATAACACTAACAATGGAGCCCAATGACTCCAATGAAGGGACATAATTCCTCCCAATGACACCAACAATGGGGCCCCAATGACACCAATGATGGGGCACAATTCCTGCTTCTGTCAATCAAATCCAGTGACACAGGAGCCGGGATCGAGTCCTGCCGTGTCAATGAACGCA
Organism: Lithobates clamitans; assembly: GCA_037952925.1. Lineage (NCBI taxonomy): Eukaryota > Metazoa > Chordata > Amphibia > Anura > Ranidae > Lithobates > Lithobates clamitans. The sequence continues at coordinate 39,817 of JBBGZY010003128.1, read as the reverse complement.
GCAGCGGGACTCGTGAGCACACCCACATGGGTGCCCCCCAGGGAAAAACGGCTCTCCGTGGGGGGCACCCAATGAAGAGGAGGAGCCAGGAGCGCCGCCAGGGCACCCCAGAAAAGGAGGATCGGGGGCCGCTCTGTGCAAAACCCTTGCACAGTGTAGGTAAGTATAACATGTTTGTTATTTTAAAAAAAGGTCCATCTAACTGTTCATGCTTTGGATTACTGCTGCAGATTGTTTGGACTTCTTTGGTGCTCAACTTGCCGGTGCTTATTCCAATTATTGGCCTGTTGTCTCCACTGCCTCTCGCACTACTGTCTCTACTTTTGCCCTTTTGTGCTATGTCTACCTGTCTGAAACCTGTACTATTTATGATCGATTTGCAGGCACCTGATTGGGCCGTTAGCCTGCTGACTCTGCCACTGCCTGCTGCTTGCTCTGACTATCTGCTCTGAACCGTCCCCCCCCCCCCCAGGGATACTGAGACTCCACTTAACTCTGCATCAGTAGGTATTATTTTATGCCTTGTTATAACTGGATCCCACTGCTGGAGGCAATTTATAGGCTTTCACAGGAACTGCTGCTATACCTTTCACAGAGAAACAAGTAATTGATTTGAAAGTAGAAGGGAAAAAAGAAAAAAAAAAAGATGCATATAGGAGTTTTGGGGTTTTCGGATTTGCAGTGCGCTCTGTGCACCATAAATGATACTTGTTTGGTTGTCAGCATAATTAGGTATGTTACCCTGCTATTCTTTGCAGGCAGCTGCTTACAAAGAACTATTGACTCAGCAATGACGTTACCCGACTGCAGTTTTCTAAAATTCCCGATCATTAAGTAAATGGGAGGCTATTAAATCCCTTTGAAATCATAGATACCTCCTACCAGCACACAATGAAAAGAACCGAACAGAGAGGCAGAGGTGGGAATCGGCACGTCTGAGCCGGGGCCCGGAGAGGGGCTCCCAGTGGAGCGCTTACCACACACAGGTTGACGGTAGATCCAATCTTTATGATCAGAAGGACCAAAGATTCATTTTTCTTCAAACAAATTTATGTTATTTTCTTTGTTCACCTTTCTAAAATGCAAGTTGAAGGAAAAAAAAAAATGCTTTTAAAAAAAAAAAACGAAATTTCAAATTGCATCTGACTGGAACATTTCTTAGATTTGATCAGAATATTATACAATCAGTTTGATCGGAGTGGAAGTTTGAGGGGGAAAAAAAAAATTGATTGCTTTTAATAATTAAAGAGGAGCTCCAGTCTGGGAAAAAAAAAAAATTAAAAGTTTTAATATAAGGACAATTACCGTATATACTCGAGTATAAGTCAAATTTTTCAGCACATTTTTTTGTGCTGAAAGTGCCCCCCTCGACTTATACTCGAGTCAAGCACTTTTCTGCAGCAAAAAAATTCATTTTCTGAACCGAATTTGGGGCCCCGTATCTCAGGGCCACTTGGTGCTAGGAACCCCAAATTTGGTGTGCAAACCCAGTGGAACTGGTACCACAACATATCCAAAGATGAAGTTCCTAGCACTAAGTGGCCCCGAGATACGGGGCCCCAAATTCGATTCGGAAAATGTCATTCTCTGCTGAAGAAAAGTGCTTGACATTTTCTGAACCGACTTTGGGGCCCCATATCTCAGGGCTACTTGGTGCTAGGAACCCCAAATTTGGAAATTTTATGGTGCTAGTTCCACTGGGTTTGCACACCAAATTTGGGGTTCCTAGCACTAAGTGGCCCCGAGATACGGGGCCCCAAATTCGGTCAACTGTGTCCATCTGCAGCAATGTCATTTTGGGACCCTTTGGGTTCAGAGACCCCAAATTTTGGCTGCAGCTAGGGGGCATCTAGGAACCCTTAACTACCGAGTTTGAAGTTCAGGGGACCTATGGCTGCAAATGGGCACAGTGAGGCTGCAAATGGGCACAGTGAGGCTGCAAATGGGCATTGTTGACCCTCTTTTCCACTTACAGTAGCTGTGCATTTCTCACCCTCGTCTTATACTCGGGTCAATAAGTTTTTCCCATTTTTTTTTGTAGTAAATTAGGGCCTCGACTTATACTCGGAACGACTTATACTCGAGTATATACGACATAGTTACCATAGTAGGTGAGGTCAAAAAAAGACACAAGTCCATCAAGTGCAACCTACCCTGTTTCCCCGAAAATAAGACCTAGAGTGACTGTCGGTGATGGCTGCAATATAAGCCCTACACCCCCATATAAGCCGTAGGTAAAGTCCTTGTAGGTCTTATTTTCAGGGTAGGGCTTATATTGCAGCCATTACTGACAATCACGCTAGGTCTTATTTTCGGGGAAACAGGGTATGTGTGTGATTATGAGTCAGTATTATATTGTATATCCCTGTATGTTGCGGTCGTTCAGGTGCTTATCTAATAGTTTCCTGAAACTCTCGATGCTCTCCGCTGAGACCACCGCCTGTGGAAGGGAATTCCACATCCTTGCCGCTCTTACAGTAAAGAACCCTCTACGCAGTTTAAGGTTAAACCTCTTTTCTTCTAATTTTAATGAGTGGCCACGAGTCTTGTTAAACTCCCTTCCGCGAAAAAGTTTTATCCCTATTGTGGGGTCACCAGTATGGTATTTGTATATTAAAATCATATCCCCTCTCCCTGTCTAGGGAGCCCGCGGTGTTGGCACCCCGTGCCGATTCGCCAAATCGGCTTCGGGTGCGCTGGCGTTGTAAGTAAGACAAACTGGCAGTAAAAGCCTTCAGGCTTTAGAGACTGTTTCCTACTGAGCATGCGCGAGTCATGCTGCGCTTTCTGAATGGTCTCGCTGTCTTCTGGGACCTGTGTGTGTCCCAGAAGGCAGAGGGGGGAAGGGAGAAAATGTTGTAGATCGCCAAACGGCGATCTTACTCGGAAGTGGGTACCTGTCAAAACCAGGTATCTGCTCCCCCCCCCGAAAAAAATGGCAAATGTGTCAGTGGAAGGGGGGGGGGGCGGAAACAAACAGAGCTTCCCCTTTTGGGTGGAGCTCTGCTTTAAAGTATAACCAAAGGCAAAACTTTTTTTAAATTTAGGATAGGCTATGGGAGGCTTATTTCCCCGTAAGCTTTATTTTTGCCATCTCTGTCCCATTGGGGAGATTTCTCTTCACTTCCTGTCCCATAGTCAAAACAGGAAGTGAGAGAAAATCCTTTTAAAGTAAGGGAATCCTTGGTTGTCACCAGAACTAGTGTCCCCACTGGAATATATCACCACTACAGGAGGTCCCTGGGGTACAACAAGATCGGGTCTGTAGGTTTGTTCTTGTAACCCAGGGACCGCCTATATTCTTGTTTTGGGGCAACCCCAAATTAGATATTTTATTTTACATTAGCTTTTGGTGATAATGGACACATATAGCTATACCTAATGTGCACAGTTTGCCGCCAGACACTTTAGTCTTTTCTACATAGGGGCACAAGATACCAAAAATTAACCAAATATCTCAGACCTTACAGTAGCATCAAAGTGGATAGTGGTCCTTTACAACCAGCCTTATAACAGTAATTGGCCCTTTGAGAGCAGCTTTCTAATAATAATTGACTCTTAACCCTATGCAAGTAGTCACATCTACCTTCTACCTTAAAATGTTGAACAACTAGGTCTCCATTGACGGCTTCTCCTAAGCTCTCCAGGATAGTCTTTGGCATAGCATTAAAATGCTCCATACAGGTAGCCATCCTCCATAGCAGGCTATCCCTAGATGCTCCATACAGGTAGCCATCTTCCATAGCAGACTATCCCTAGATGCTCCATTCAAGTAGCCATCTTCCATGGCAGGCTATCCCTAGATGCCCCATACAGGTAGCCATCTTCCATAGCAGGCTATCCCTAGATGCTCCATACGGGTAGCCATCTTCCATAGCAGGCTATCCCTAGATGCTCCATACAGGTAGCCATCTTCCATAGCAGGCTATCCCTAGATGCTCCATGCAGGTAGCCATCTTCCATAGCAGGCTATCCCTAGATGCTCCATACAGGTAGCCATCTTCCATAGCAGGCTATCCCTAGATGCTCCATACAGGTAGCCATCTTCCATAGCAGGCTATCCCTAGATGCTCCATACAGGTAGCCATCTTCCATAGCAGGCTATCCCTAGATGCTCCATACAGGTAGCCATCTTCCATAGCAGGCTATCCCTAGATGCCCCATACAGGTAGCCATCTTCCATAGCAGACTATCCCTAGATGCTCCATGCAGGTAGCCATCTTCCATAGCAGGCTATCCCTAGATGCTCCATGCAGGTAGCCATCTTCCATAGCAGGATATCCCTAGATGCTCCATACAGGTAGCCATCTTCCATAGCAGGCTATCCCTAGATGCTCCATACAGGTAGCCATCTTCCATAGCAGGCTATCCCTAGATGCTCCATACAGGTAGCCATCTTCCATAGCAGGCTATCCCTAGATGCTCCATACAGGTAGCCATCTTCCATAGCAGGCTATCCCTAGATGCTCCATACAGGTAGCCATCTTCCATAGCAGGCTATCCCTAGATGCTCCATACAGGTAGCCATCTTCCATAGCAGGCTATCCCTAGATGCTCCATACAGGTAGCCATCTTCCATAGCAGGCTATCCCTAGATGCTCCATACAGGTAGCCATCTTCCATAGCAGGCTATCCCTAGATGCTCCATACAGGTAGCCATCTTCCATAGCAGGCTATCCCTAGATGCTCCATACAGGTAGCCATCTTCCATAGCAGGCTATCCCTAGATGCTCCATACAGGTAGCCATCTTCCATAGCAGGCTATCCCTAGATGCTCCATACAGGTAGCCATCTTCCATAGCAGGCTATCCCTAGATGCTCCATACAGGTAGCCATCTTCCATAGCAGGCTATCCCTAGATGCTCCATACAGGTAGCCATCTTCCATAGCAGGCTATCCCTAGATGCTCCATACAGGTAGCCATCTTCCATAGCAGGCTATCCCTAGATGCTCCATACAGGTAGCCATCTTCCATAGCAGGCTATCCCTAGATGCTCCATACAGGTAGCCATCTTCCATAGTAGGCTATCCCTAGATGCCCCATACAGGTAGCCATCTTCCATAGCAGGCTATCCCTAGATGCTCCGTACAGGTAGGCATCTTCCATAGCAGGCTATCCCTAGATGCTCCATACAGGTAGCCATCTTCCATAGCAGGCTATCCCTAGATGCTCCATACAGGTAGCCATCTTCCATAGCAGGCTATCCCTAGATGCTCCGTACAGGTAGCCATCTTCCATAGCAGGCTATCCCTAGATGCTCCGTACAGGTAGCCATCTTCCATAGCAGGCTATCCCTAGATGCCCCATACAGGTAGCCATCTTCCATAGCAGGCTATCCCTAGATGCTCCATGCAGGTAGCCATCTTCCATAGCAGGCTATCCCTAGATGCTCCATACAGGTAGCCATCTTCTATAGCAGGCTATCCCTAGATGCTCGGTACAGGTAGCCATCTTCCATAGCAGACTATCCCTAGATGCTCCGTACAGGTAGCCATCTTCCATAGCAGGCTATCCCTAGATGCTCCATACAGGTAGCCATCTTCTATAGCAGGCTATCCCTAGATGCTCGGTACAGGTAGCCATCTTCCATAGCAGGCTATCCCTAGATGCTCCGTACAGGTAGCCATCTTCCATAGCAGGCTATCCCTAGATGCTCCATACAGGTAGCCATCTTCCATAGCAGGCTATCCCTAGATGCTCCATACAGGTAGCCATCTTCTATAGCAGGCTATCCCTAGATGCTCCATACAGGTAGCCATCTTCCATAGCAGGCTATCCCTAGATGCTCCGTACAGGTAGGCATCTTCCATAGCAGGCTATCCCTAGATGCTCCATACAGGTAGCCATCTTCCATAGCAGGCTATCCCTAGATGCTCCATACAGGTAACCATCTTCCCTAGCAGGCTATCCCTAGATGCTCCACAGGTAGCCATCTTCTTGCTCTAGATCTTTTCTACGCTCCATTAAAGCAACTTGAATTCTCTTGGATTTAGCACAGGCTAGTTTGGATTGCTTGGGCCTTAGCATGGGCCTCCAGCTGGGGCCAGAAGTGAAGACCTCAAGTGACACCCTTGTTAGGCAAAAACTCAATACAGAAGACCCTTCTCACAGTGGCATCCTCACCAGACAATACCACAGGAGGGAAGATCCTCCAAGAAGGTTGCTCCAAATATTTATTCCCCCCCCCCCCCCCTCCAAGCTCACGTCACTGGAAAAAACCCTCAGTGATTGGCTGAGACAGATGAAACATTCACAATTCATACATTGTTACCTATCACGCTAACTACTGAAGACAACTCAACAGCAGCAGGCAGAAACAATCAATGTCCTGAGCTAAGAAGAAACCTAGCAAGTGCAGAAGAAACAAACAATGCTCAGGCTGACTACAGCCTAGCTGCAAACAAAACTAATTGCAGCCTAAAGTGATACTAAACTTACCGTTTAATTTATTCCTTCTCTTTCTGTATGTGGACGATGGCACTGTATAATTAAAAAGGAAAAAAAATCTAAATATGTTTTTCCTAATCGATATACGTCTGTCACATGACCCAGATCTTTCCCAGTCTGTCTGCAGGGTGACATGGAATTTTATAGGCAGGCAACTCCTATCCCTTATATTGATTAGTGGTTCCAAATTAATAATAACTACTGCAGTAGGGAACAGACACAAAAGATACACTCCGCATCTTTCCAAATAACTGTTCTGCTTTATTATGAGGCAATTGAAGGATTTTTATACACATGATTATGGTAACAAGGGGCGTAACATAGGTAGGCTAATTCTAATCAGGACTCAAAAGATTGTAAACATGTAATGAAAATATTATTAGTGCCGTGTGCACAGTGAGTGCAGTGTGCAATACATACAAAATAGAAAACAATTATACACAGAACTTACACATTTCCTTTACAAGGGAAATATAAGCAAGAGGAGCTTCTAGTCCTCTGCTGCTGGCCACAAAAAACAGTCTTTGGTATACTGAGCAAAAAGAAATAAATAATATTAATAAACTGTTTTAAATTGTCACACAAATATATATTTGAAATCAAATCTTTATTATTTTTTGGCAATAACATGGTATGGGTGACTTTTTGCCAGTCACAGGCTGTGTCACACCCCTCCAGCCCATGTCTTAGAATAACAGGGAGGTGAAGCCTCCATCAATCAAGATGTAATATCCCTCCTATTGTGTTTAGCTGGTTAGTGGGCATGCAGGAGGGAGCGGGATGTCATTTACCACTGTGTATACACCCACATGTATGACCTTATAGTCACATGGGCTGCTCAGATGCGATAGGGAGGAAATGCTCAGCATAGAAACTCACTGAAAACTGAGCACGTGCAGAGCTGCCAACACTGCTCTGCTAAATCCCTAGCTGTATTAGGGGCATGGACAGAAGGGGGAGATAGAGAGTAGCAGGATCGGCTAGGTTTTTTTGCAGAATACAGAAAACGAATCTCATAGTGACTGAGTGAGTATGAACAGCATGTAATACACCATTTATTGATCGTTTGTAATGATGTGGGTTTAATGACACTTTAAGGCAGGACCCCTACGTTTTGATTCAAAGTTCTCTTCCGACTTGCAGTAAACTCATCACTTGTGCAAGCAGAAGGGAAATCTGGGGAATTTTTGTATTAACAGTACTATGAAAAATACCAAGAAACAAAATTGGTAAAATTTGAGGTGCAAAATATCAAATCAAATTGATATTACGAATTTCATAATTTTATTTAAACAAATATGGTTAAAAAATGCATAAAGTTTTAAACCAGAACATGAAAAGTCATGCGGTCATGTTCTGGTTTGAAACTTTATTCATTTTTTAACCATGTTTGTTTAAATAAAATTATGAAATTCGTAATATCAATTTGATTAGATTTTTTGCACCTCAAAGCTCCCAATTTTGTTTCTTGGTATTTTTCTGAATATATTTAGGGGAGGAGGTGCTTGTAGAGAACTCTCCGGGCTCTGGTACCAAAATTTTTTTTTTTTACTACTATTACCATGATTGCAAGAAAAATAAATTAATATCAAAATTTTTGAAAGTTTTACTTTAGAATTTTTAATAACCTTAAAGCGGGGTTCCCACAAAAAATAAATAAATAAAAGTCAGCATCCACAAATACTGCAGCTGTTGACTTTTAATAATCGGACACTTACCTGTCCAATGGTCCAGCCATGCGGGGGATCGAAGCCCCGCTCCTCTCCCCCTGCACTCGCCATCGCCGGCATTTTAACTGTGGGCGCCCGGCTGTGGCTTCACAGCCGGGCACCCACTGCGCATGCGCGAGCCGCGCCACGACTGGCCCGCGCAATCATCTGGGACCTGTCACGTGTCCCAGATGATTGCCTAGAGGGGGGGGGGAGAGGCGATCTTCCTTCTTGCGCCGAGGGAAGTGACGTCAGGAGCCCAGGCCCCGAAGGAGGCAGATTACGAGGGACCCCCTAGCAACAGGCATTAAAGAGGTGAGTAAAAAAAAAAAAAAAATTCTCCAAATGTTTTTTTTAATTTTTATTTTTTATGCACATTAATGATTTTTCTTTTTTGGGTGGAACTCCACTTTAACCAGATATTAGCTTGTCTAGCAATTTTTTACATACATGGATTGTGGGCTCCTTGAGGGTAGGGCGTGATGAGTGTGGAGTGCTGCGTAAATTGACGGCGCTATATGGGTACCTTAAATAAATAATGATATAATAGATGAGTATCTTAATGATACACAATGTACGGGGATAGGGACAATTGTAGACACGCACTCAGGTTGAACTGGATGGACTGGTGTCTTTATTCAATCTTACTAACTATGTAACTATGGCAACCCTAACAGGTGCTTGCGCATTGCTCATGCTTACAGGAGATTGTGAGAAGAGGGGCATGCACATCTATAAAGATGCTGATGGCCTTTTTTTTTTGTCAGAAACCATGAAATCAGGCTGAGACAGACGTACAGTTAAATCACACTTGTTTAAGTAAAAAGAACAAACGTAGTCAAAACATAGCCAAAATTCGGTAAGCGGAAAGGATAGTCAGCCAAGCCAGAAGTTAGGGATCAATGTAGTAGAACAGCAAGCAGGATCTGGAGCCAGAAGGGATGTCAGCAAAGCCAGTCTCGAACAGGATCGCAGGAGATAGTTTCTGTGATGATGACCAAGGTGAAGGCAGAGATCCTCTGGACTGGACGGCTTAAGTAGGCAGGACTGACGAGCAGGATCATCAACAGGTGAGTAACTGTGGAGAGATGGGAGCTGGCAATTAGCCGACAGCTGAGCGGCCAGCTCAGAGAAGGGAAGGGCTGAGCCCAGCCCTGACATTTTTGATGCAACTACATTTTTTGAAGATGCTTTTAAAAGCCAGATGTGAAAAGAGGCACCTGTACAGTTGCTGAGATTTCCAGGTAGGGCTCTCAGGGAGCGGCAAGAGAAAGGAAAAGAGCAAAAGACCCCACTTGTAAACATCATTTCCCTCTCTATAGTAACGCTAAGATGCATTGACTGTGCAGTTGTTGTTTAAGCAATCTATGAGTTAAGGCAGCTTCAGCCTTGTGACTGTGAAACGCAAAGAATTTATGTAGCTAACGGGGGTCTGTTGAGTAATGGATGTGACATGCCGGGTACACCCAGCTCCCCCCCTCTGTTCCGTGCCTGACATTTAATTCCACCGGAAGGGTTTTGTGCTATTTGGGATGGGTTCACCAGACCAGCGCCACGTTATTCTGCAGTCACTTCCTATCACTTACTGCTGCAAGCGTGAACTTTAAAGGGAACAGCTGACGAGGTGGCCGGCCCCCAACATGCCAGTGGAACATTAATACCATCTGCTTGGCTTTTTTTTTGATGATTACAGATCTGGGGTCGACTTTTGTTTATTAAATACCAGATTGAAAACCTATCCTCGTCTGACCATTCCCTTTTGAAAGAATAAATGAACATTTGGGGGGGGAATCAAAAACTAAAAAAAAAAAAAAAAAAAAAAAAAAAAATGTATTGGTTACATTGGTGCTAGTCATTTAGAGCTTTAACCACTTGCCGTCCAGCCGCCGCAGTTTTACTGTGGCAGAATGGTACGGCTGGGCGAAACAACATTATGTTACGTCGCTTCTCCCTGTGGTCACTTGGGGCAGGCCCGCGCGCGTGCGCCGCCCGCTGCTCGCCCCCCCCCTGAAGCCGATGCGAGTGCCTGGCGGGCGCGATGACCGCCGGGGCTCCCGCGATCGCTCGTGACACAGCCGGAACCAGGATCTGTGTGTGTAAGTCGAGGGGAGAAGAGACTGATTGTGTGTTCATACAAAGTATGAACAGCGATCTGTCATCTCCCCTTGACAGTCCCATCCCCCCCCCCCTCAGTTAGAACACAGAGAGGGAACACAATTAACCCCTTGATCGCCCCCCTAGTGTTAACCCCTTCTCTGCCAGTGTCATTTTTACAATAATCAGTGCATTTTTATAGCAGTATAAATGCCAGTGGTCCCAAAAATGTGTCAAAAGTATAATGTCGCAGTCCCGATAAAAATGGCAGATCGCTGCCATTACTAGTAAAAAAAAAATAATAAAAATGCTATAAATCTATCCCCTATTTTGTAGACTATCTTTAGATAGATTTCTTTACTCTAAAGGCATTTTATTAAAATAAATTTGATAAAAAATTTTTAAAAAAATCTGATTTAAATTAAATTTTTTTTAAAAAAATCAGATTTTTGGGGATTTCAAAAAAAAAAATCATTGATTTTTATCCACCCTGATCTGCTGCTTCACTAGCCGGCAATGGCTTGTAAACAAACAAACCGAAACCGTAACAGGAAGAAATCCTTGTTGCTTGTGCTTTCTGACGTCACACAGTGAGAGGAAGAACAACATCAGTTCCTCTCACTGTGTCCGGGGGGGGGGGGGGGGGGAGACGATACCGCTGGTCCCATCCTTACCAGGCTCCTCGATCGGACGCAAGAGCCTGGGAAAGGTGACAATGGGAGGGGAGGTGGGACCCTCTTTTGCCCGCTTGTAAAAGTAATCCGGCAGCTGTAATAGCCGCTAGGATTACTTTTTACCATGTAGGGAATAACCATAGCCTAACACACAACATTGTTTGAAACCTGGATGTTTGAAACCAAGAGAACCTGGATGCCGCACACTGGATAAAGTTGAAAATTCTTCTTTATTGTAAAATCAGGATCATCAAAGATACAGGACAATCAGGCAGATGGTACAGACACAGCTGACGCGTTTCGCACTCTAGTTTGAGTGCTTACTCATTGCTAACAACATTGTTGCTAATAGCTAACACACAACATTGTAAAGATTTTATGTTTATCCCCCCAACCAATAATGCATTGCTGGCACAGAATTATTGTTTGATGTGGGGTTGAAAAGCTGAGATACACTTTTTTTTTTATAAAATAATGTTTCGACAATAATCACACAATTTCATCTCGGAATAAGTAGAACGGAGGTTACTACGTATGATTCAGAAAGCATCATCGGCTTTTTTTCTTGTATTATTCTGCAGTTCATTTATAAGCACATGCCCATTGCTCCCACAGAGAAAGCAAAAGAAAATAACTCAAGGACACATGTGACATACAAGGAATGAATGGAGTGTATAGCAAAAAAGCAAGTGACATTCTTGTAGAAAAAAAAAAGCATTGAATTGCGGGGGTGGGGGGTGGGGGTTTGGTGTTTACAGAGATTAGCGCTCGAGGGCTCACTAAAAGGGGCGCTATGCACAAGCTGGCTCGAGCTAATGAGGAGCTATTTGAATTGTTTAGATGAATTTATAAAAGTTTAGGAACATAGAAGATAATTAAAGCCGATCTCCGGGGCAAACAGCTAAATAAACAGATTAAATGCATATAAGGGAGCTGCTTTATACTGTCAAAGGATCTGTATTTCTGTCTATCCAGCTCTGAGATTTACACAGCTCTGCCACAACAGCGCAGCCCTGTCTAGCAGGAAAGGGGACCAGATTTTTCTTTGCTGTAGTCCAGTACTACTTACAGGTAGAGTTGCACTGATACCAGTATAGGTATTGGTATCGGTGCTGATACCGAGTATTTACACAAGTATCGGTACTCATGCTAATGCACCGACATCTGAAATCGGTACTTTCAGGCTCAGTTCTTTGAGCTGTCAGTGGGGCCTCCCCTGTTGACAGCTGAAGTGTTAAAGAAGTCTGGTAATTGGAGCTGTAAAAAAAAAAAAAGCAGCCGGCAATGTTTATTAACAACATTGCTCAGCAGCTGAAACACTAACATAAAAAGAAACATTGTTTCTTTTTGTATCTTTCTGTTTCTTCATCTGCAGATCAAAGGGATGAATAAATGTTCCTCTGTTTAACCCCTTATTAACCCTTAATTTACGCTAATCAGCCTTAATTAACTCCCTATTCTCTTCCATTAAATTATTTTCCTGGTTTTATTTTTATTTTTTTGTTCACGTCTATTTTAACCTTTTCATGACTAAGCCTATTTTTGAAATTTGGTGTTTACAAGTTAAAATCCGTATTTTTTGCTAGAAAATTACTTAGAGCCCCCAAACATTATATATATTTTTTTTAACAGAGAGTCTAGAGAATAAAATGGCGATTGTTGCAATATTTTATATCACACGGTATTTGTGCAGCGGTGTTTTAAACGCAAATTTTTGGGAAAAGGGACACTTTCATGAATTAAAAAAAAAAAACAAACAGTAAAGTTACCCCAATTTTTTTGTATAATGTGAAAGATGATGTTACGCCGAGTAAATAGATACCAAACATGTCACGCTTTATAATTGCACGCCCTCGTAGAATGGCGACAAACTACGGTACCTAAAAATCTCCATAGGTGACGCTTTAATTTTTTTTTTACGGTTACCAGGTTAGAGTTACAGAGAAGGTCTAGGGCGAGAATTATTGCTCTCGCTCTGACGATCGCGGCGATACCTCACATGTGTGATTTGAACACCGTTTACATATGCGGGCGCGACTTCCGTATGCGTTTTCTTTGCTGCGCGAGCTTGCGGGGACGGGGGGGTGCGCTTTAGAAAAAAAAATTTTCTTATTTATTTTATTTATTTTTATATTTATAAATTGTGTTTAAAAAAAAAAAATTTGATGACTTTTATTGCTGTCACAAGGAATGTAAACATTCCTTGTGACAGTAATAGGTGGTGACAGGTACTCTTTATGGAGGGATGGGGGGTCTAAAAGACCCCCCATCCCTCCTTTGCACTTCAAAGTATTCAGATCGCTGAAAACGGCGATTCTGAATACTGTGTATTTTTTTTAAACCGGCGCCATTGGCAGCCAAGTAAACAGGAAGTGACGTTGCTTCCGTGTTTACGATTAGGAGGCTGGAACCAAGCCGCTCACTCTCCTCTGACTGTTCTATGAGGCTGCATCATCCCTGACCCTCTGTCTGGACAGTGCTGATTGGCCCTGTGCTGATCACATGCACCCTTCCAAGAAAAAAGAAAAAAACTCTCTAGCAATACACACCAATCTTAGCAAGTGCAGAGTGCCTTCTAAGGCTCTGTTCTATCAGGAGATGGATTGGGGGCAGTTAAAAAAAAGGGGAGGATCAGAGAAGACAGGATCAAGCAGCCTTTTTACACAATGCGGAGGATTAACCCCTTAGGTTCCACAGTGAGTATAACAAGCATGCTTTACTGCAGGAGTCTCCAACCCCCGGGCCGTAGCCTGCTTGCAGCCGGGCCGCCAAGGCTGCACTTTCAGAGGTTCGGCAGAAGCGGGCGAGCAGAGAGACGACATCAGCCCTCGCGGCCCGCCCCGCAGCACAGCTGTTCCGCCCACACAGCCGGCCGCGAACACAACACATCTCTCACCGCCCGCCCCGCCCCACCACCGTCCAATCCTCACAGCTGGCGCCAACGCTACACTGAAGTGCAGCAAATGAGAGATGAAATCTCTCACTGCCTGACCTGCATCGCCGCATGTTCCACCCTTATTAGGCAAGTGACAGTCCCCACCTGGCAAGTGACAATCCCCACATAGCAAGTGACAATCCCCACCTGGCAAGTGACAATCCCCATCTGGCAAGTGACAGTCCCCATCTGACAAGTGACAATCCCCATCTGGCAAGTGACAGTCCCCACCTGGCAAGTGACAATCCCCATCTGGCAAGTGACAGTCCCCACCTGGCAAGTGACAATCCCCACCTGGCAAGTGACAATCCCCACCTGGCAAGTGACAATCCCCATCTGGCAAGTGACAGTCCCCACCTGGCAAGTGACAGTCCTCATCTGGCAAGTGACAGTCCACATCTGGCAAGTGACAATCCCCATATGGCAAGTGACAGTCCCCATCTGGCAAGTAACAGTCCCCACCTGGCAAGTGACAGTCCCCATCTGGCAAGTGACAAGCCGCATCTGGCAAGTGATAATCCCCACCTGGCAAGTGAAAATCCCCATCTGACAAGTGACAGTCTCCATCTGACAAGTGACAGTCCCTATCTGGCATGTGACAGTCCACATCTGGCAAGTGACAATCCCCACCTGCCATGTCACAATCCCCATCTGGCAAGTGACAGTCCCCACCTGGCAAGTGACAATCCCCACCTGGCAAGTGAAAATCCCCATCTGACAAGTGACAGTCCCCATCTGGCAAGTGACAGTGCACATCTGGCAAGTGACAATCCCCACCTGCCATGTCACAATCCCCATCTGGCAAGTGACAGTCCCCACCTGGCAAGTGATAATCCCCACCTGGCAAGTGACAGTCCACATCTGGCAAGTGACAGTCCACATCTGGCAAGTGACAGTCCACATCTGGCAAGTGACAAGCCGCATCTGGCAAGTGATAATCCCCACCTGGCAAGTGACAGTCCACATCTGGCAAGTGACAAGCCGCATCTGGCAAGTGACAATCCCCAACTGGCAAGTGACAATCCCCATCTGGCAAGTGACAGTCCACATCTGGCAAGTGACAAGCCGCATCTGGCAAGTGATAATCCCCACCTGGCAAGTGACAGTCCACATATGGCAAGTGACAGTCCACATCTGGCAAGTGACAAGCCGCATCTGGCAAGTGACAATCCCCAACTGGCAAGTGACAATCCCCATCTGGCAAGTGACAGTCCCCACCTGGCAAGTGACAATCCCCACCTGGCAAGTGACAGTCCACATCTGGCAAGTGACAGTCCCCACCTGGCAAGTGACAGTCCCCACCTGGCAAGTGACAGTCCCCACCTGGCAAGTGACAAACCGCGTCTGGCAAGTGATAATCCCCACCTGGCAAGTGACAGTCCACATCTGCCATGTCACAATGCCCATCTGGCAAGTGACAGTCCCCACCTGGCAAGTGATAATCCCCACCTGGCAAGTGACAGTCCACATCTGGCAAGTGACAAGCTGCATCTGGTGGTAGGCGATGGTGGCAAGTGACACATTCAGGGTTCTCAGTGATTGTGCATTATGGTGAGAACTATTTCTTTTTTATTACAATGTAATAATGGAAATGATGTGCTTCAATCATCATGACACCCCCCCCTCTCCCCCCCGGACCGCAGCATAATTTTCTTCCACGCAGGCGGTCTCCGGTGTCACAAAGGTTTAAAATGGGATATTTACTAAATAATCAAATATGTTTTCCCTTTAAATATGTGTCTGCCTTAGTATGACAGCAAGAGTTTTGTTTTATTTATTTTGCCCTGTCCTCAATCGTCCCCCCCTCAAGGCTGCAGAAAGTTATCACTGTCAGGCCGCCCTCCCTCCTGCCCGCTCTAATCCCTCCCCAGCCAAGTGTCGCATACACATCGCAGCAGTTTAGCCCCGACATCTCTGCCTGTCACAGTCACAGCAATCAATCGCGGGTCCCACGCTCCCCACGCAGTTCACAAATGCTTTTGCTCCTTCCTGTGATAAATTGACATTGCAACCCAAACGCATCGGAGACGGCCGGCTCAGATAAATGAATCAGAAGAGCCCCCCTCCCCCACACCGCGCTCGGTGCCAAAGCAAATCATCTCTTTTTTTATGGCGGCTGATTAAATACAGAGCTCTAGATGTGTTTGCGAGTCGCGTCGTGCGCTCGGGGGACACTGTCGGGGGCCGCTGAGTTATAACCAGGCTTGGATACAAGTCGGGAAGATGTTTATGGCCCCGCGCTGAGTTTATTTGGAGGTGAAAAGATGAGTTTCGGAACCTTAATGACCATAAGGTGCATAAACACCGCCATCACTCAGGGAAGACACGGGCCTAGCGTGACGCACCAAGATGTGGCTTCTTCAGTTCGGAATTTTATCTTCGAAGCGCACCTGTACTTTAGCAATAGACATAATCCTCGGATGAAGGAGGGTCAGTGGTCGGGGGAGGTGCTCCGCATGGTTCTTTTCTGTTTGTCTGGTCATTAGCCTAGGCTTATGACATCATACACAGCTCTCTCTGTCAGAAACCATGAAATCAGACCGAGACAGAAGTACAGTTAAATCACACTTGTTTAATAATAAAAGTAAATAGAACAAACGTAGTCAAAACATAGCCAGAGTTCAGGAACCGGAACGGATAGTCAGACAAGCCAAGCGTCAGGGAGCCAGAGATGAGCGTAGTAAAACAGCAAGCAGGATCTGGGGCCAGAAGGGATGTCAGCCAAGCAAGTCTTTTAACAGGAATGCAGGAGAGCGTCTCTGTGATGTTGACCAAGGCGAAGGCAGAGCTCCTCTGGGCTGGACGGCTTAAGTAGGCAGGACTGACGAGCAGGATATCATCAACAGCTGAGTACCTGTGGAGAGATAGGAGCTGGCAATTAGCCGACAGCTGAATGGCCAGCTCAGAGGAGGAAGGGCTGAGCCCAGCCCTGACACTCTCTCACTCTCCTGAGAGTTTGCCAGGAAGGGAAGGGGGGGGGCAGGTGAGTCATAAGAGGGCCAATGAGAGCTGCAGAGCTGGAGGTGTGCGTCTGTATAAATCCAGGAAGTGAACAGGCAGCAGCTTCAGCTGCCTACAGTTAAAATGACTGCAGCCAGACTCAGTGGAGGGAGATTTCTGCAGCATATTTGGCAAGTACAGAATCACAGTATATATAAAATAATATGCAAAGTGGTTGGAGGGAAGCTTCAGAATGGCAAAGATGTTTTTAATTATGTGAGCAGACTGCAGTTCCTCTTTAAAGTGATTGTAAGGGTAATTCTTTTTTTTAACCCCTTCCCGCCGACCGTACGCAGATATGCGTACTCGGCTTTCCGGGGTTATACCGGGATGATGCCCGCAGCTGCAGGCATCATCCCGGTACCGTTGTTTACAGCGGGCGATCGGCTACCCGTGTATAACAACCGATGGGGCTAAAAGCCGCTCGGTTGTTATACCGGAGGAGCGGGAGGGGACATCCCCCCCCTCCCGCCGCCTCCCGACGCTGTTACCAGGCCTCCCGTGCGATCGGGAGGCCCAGTGTCCATTCGGCTGCCTTCGGCGGCTGGGGGCGGGCTGGAACGAAGCTGCGAGCGGCTTCGTTCCAGCCTTCTCATTGTAAACGCGGAAGCGACGTCATGACGTCACTTCCTGTTTACTCGGCTGCCAATAGCGCCGAATTTAAAAAAGTACACAGTATTCAGAATCGCCATTTTCGGCGATCTGAATACTTTGAAGTGTAAAGGAGGGATGGGGGGTCTTTTAGACCCCCCATCCCTCCATAAAGAGTACCTGTCACCACCTATTACTGTCTCAAGGGATGTTTACATTGCTTGTGACAGCAATAAAAGTAAAAAAAAAATAAATAAATTTTTAAACACAATTTATAAAGTACAAAAATAAATTAAATAAATAATAAAAAAATTTTTTAAAGTGCCCCTGTCCCCGCGAGCTCGCGCAGCGAAGAAAACGCATACGGAAGTCGCGCCACATATGTAAACGGTGTTCAAACCACACATGTGAGGTATCGCTGCGATTGTCAGAGCGAGAGCAATAATTCTAGCCCTAGACCTCCTCTGTAGCTCAAACCTGGTAACCGTAACAAATTTTTAAAGCGTCGCCTATGGAAATTCATAGGTACCGTAGTTCGTCGCCATTCCACGAGTGCGTGCAATTATAAAGGGTGACATGTTTGGTATCTATTTACTCGGCGTAACATCATCTTTCACATTATACAAAAAAATTGGGGTAACTTTACTGTTTGGATTTTTTAAAATTCATGAAAATGTCACTTTTCCAAATATTTGCGTTTAAAACACCGCTGCACAAATATCATGTGATAAAAAATATTGCAACAATCGCCATTTTATTCTCTAGATTCTCTGCTAAAAAAATATATATAATGTTTGGGGGTTCTAAGTAATTTTCTAGCAAAAAATACGGATTTTAACTTGTAAACACCAAATTTCAAAAATAGGCTTAGTCATGAAAGGGTTAAATAACAAACATGTCATACTTCCCACCACTGTGCAGCTCATTTTGCACAGAGTGGCCCCGAACCTGGTCTTCTAGGGTCCCCCGGCGGCTCTCGTGGCTCCTCCCCGTATCAGATAACCCCCTAGGAGAAGCGCTTTCCTGAGGGGGTTTCCTTGCTGGCGCGCTCCTGAGTCCAGCATTCGGCATCCATAGGCATGAATGTATGACTCGGCCCCGCCCCCTGGCACCCGTGTCATTGGATTTGATTGACACTAGTGGGAGCCAATGGCTGTGCTGCTATCAATCTATAGAATCAAGAGCTGAGAACCCTGGGCAGAGAGACAACGCGTCCCCGCCGGGTCCAGTTCCAGGGCTCAGGTAAGTAACATGGGGGGGGGGGGGGCCGGTCACTGCCAGGTGTTTTTTCACCTTAATGCATAGGATGCATTAAGGTGAAAAAACACGAGGGTTTACAACCCCTTTAACATTCCATCGTTATTATAAATGTGTAGGCTGTCGGTGTAAATGATCACCTTGTAAAACAACCCATTCAGTTTAAAATAGAAATGAAAGGAAAAAAAAAATTGTGCCTAGATAAACAAAAAAAAATTAAATACCTTTTTCCCCTTTTTTATAAGTGATCACATTCCCTCTGTTCTCAGCTGCATACGAGCTGGGGGAGGAGAAGCTGCAGCACACTGAGCTTCCCACTGAATGGCTGTGCAGGGGGGGGGGGAGTGTCAGGACAAGTCTGATCATTGGAGGAAAGCAGGCTGAGTTATCAGCATAGCTAGAGAACTGGCCACGGTGTGTTCTACTGCTTAGTGTGGTCAGTTTGTAATAGGAAAACAGAAGGACTGCCAGGAACACCAGGGATTTTGGGCAAAAAAAAACAAAGCAAAGCCCATACTTCTCTTTTAAGGTTGCCTACCCCTGCTGTACTCCAATGGACCGTCCACAGTTACCAGATCTCAATTCAATAGAGCACCTTTGGGATGTGGTAGTGATTGGCATCAGGGATGTGCAGCCGACCCAACCCAGTACCAGCAAGGTGTACCTAATAAAGGGGCCGATATAATAATAAAACCCTTTCATAGCTGTAAAACCCTCCACTGTAAAACTAAGAACATTCCCTGCAATGTAACCTATGCACAAGCCATTGCGAAACGTTCTATTTCTTTGTTCAATGATTGAAACAGAAGAAAGCCCTCTTCAGATGTACTACAGTTGCCACGGTTGCAATAAATGACTGTATACAGATCAGGGTTGCCGACCTCCCACAGTATTTTTTACTGACAAAACATTGAAAATTTACTGACAGAGCACAATTTTTTTTTTACTGGCGACCTGGAAAATTACAGAGCTCCTATTGAAAACTAACACAATCAATATTTAAACATGATATGGAAACACTGACAATACCCATAACAAGTAATCAGCCCCTGATATTTACTGACGGTTGTCCAAAAAAAAAATCATTGATTTTTTACAAACGGTCTGTAAATTTACTGGCGGTTGGCAACCCCGATACAGATTGCGAGGAATCTGATAAACAGTTGCAGAGTCTTAGCTGCTTCTGTTCTGTAAATATTGAGACTGCCCATTCCAGTGCTTCTGCAAAAAGTGCTAACGGCCTTTCTACTGTCGGTTCCCAGTGCTGGAATAGAAGAGATTTCAAGTCCCTCTCAGCATCCCAGCCGTGTATTACCCTTCCCCGGTTTCTCACAATGGATAGTACTCAGTACAGATAATAAAATATTGCCATGCCCCAATTGAAGGCCGTTGAGACGAAACGCGTCGGGATCACTACGCTTGCTTCCCACATTGCTTTTTGTAAAGTATTTTGTACTCATTTACTATGATGTTTTGCACTTTTTTTTAAAAAAATAAACCTCTCCGTTTTTGACCTGCACCATATGGAGCTTCTCCATTTATTTTTCCTATTTTTTTTCCGGTTTGATTGAGCCTATCCTGCACCTACCGCCGGTAACAGATGGTTCCCTCATTGGGTGGAGGTTTTATGATTTTTTTGGAGAGCTATCTGAACCTTTGGAACTCCGTCCTGGTCCCTACTGCCGAGGGGTGGAACTACCCCGTTTGGAGTGACCATCTCCCTGCCAACCCTTAACACCCTGAGGCATTCGGCCTTACAAGCCTGATTGACCCACTACCGCCGGTAAGTGGGTCCACTCTATCTGGTAAGACTCACAAGTTACGTATTACATGGAAACATGTGAACAGTAAGTGCAGCGCTCAGAATAAATCTCAGAATAAACTAAAAGAAAAAACTATATATATATATATATATATATATATAGTGCACACAAATGATCCAGGAAGAAACTCAAACACCATATATATGCAGGCAATGCGTATAGACACTGAATACAATGGAACCTTGGATTACGAGCATAATCCGTTCCAGGAGAATGCTTGTAATCCAAAGTACTTGCATATCAAAGCGAGTTTCCTCATTGAAGTCAATGGAAACGAAAATAATTTGTTCTGCATTGACTTCAATGGCATGCAATACCACATGCGGCCAGAGGCAGGGGGCGCCGGAGAGCCTCGGAAACGGCTGAAAAGGCCCGAGGCCACCTCGGCAAGCCTCGGAGACACTTCGTTCCCGAGATTTGCCGAGGTCAGCCGAGCTGTCCTCGGGGCTTTCCTTGCATTTCCGAACGGCGCCGATCAGCGACTTGCTTGGCTCCGGCGCCCCCCCCCACCTCAGGCCAAACGCAGTACTGCACACCGCTTTGGCCTGAATCGTGCTTGTTTTCTGAGACAACACTCGCAAACCGAGTTACGTTTTTTAAAAATACAGTGCTCGTATTGCAAAACGCTCGTTAACCGCGTTACTCGCAATCTGAGGTTCCACTGTATACGTGTATGATAGACCAAAAAAAATAATATATTATGTGACAATCAAAATATGAGTGAATGATGTCCAAAAATTGAGGGAAAAAAAATATTTAAAAAATAAAAATAAATGATAGTCCTTAGTGTTTGGACAGGTTCAAAATAACTGACACTTGAACTGGATAACGATGTGACAAAGAGAAACGTGCCCAAACTTGATGATAAGTGATCCACCGCCAGAGAGTCAAAAGGCTTACCGGGGCAATTGAACCCAAATGAGTGTACACCCAATGGGTCAATCGGGCTTGTAGGGCCACACACCCACGGGGAAACTGTCACAGAGGACATGACTTCCAACCAGAATACCAACTCCAACAATGGACCTCAATGGGATAGGTAACGGACAGAGAGCCACATGGTATATTTGCTCCAATAGAACAGGTGTATAAAAAGGAAGAAGAAGTAGGCACATAGCGTAATCCCATTTACATCAGAAGTAATTTATTTAATTAAAAAAAGGAGGAAATACAGTCACATTTTAGTAGATAACAAAGCGCTTTGGAATAAAACAGTGACTGTTTTATTCCAAAGCGCGTCAGCGCTTCAGCAGAGCGTCCCGACGTGTTTCGTCTTAAGAGACATCATCTGGGGTGCTCTGTTTTATATCTTTCACGTATTACTAAAATGCACTTTTTATCTATCAAAAAGTGTTTTCCAGCGCTAAACCTTTCATTAGACAACTCCTTTAGGAGTTGCTTTCAAGTTCGTTTGAATCTTTCACATTTACTTTTTGTTTTTCTGTTTCACACATGTGAATGCTGGACTTTCACTTTGTACGTTTACAACACATGTTTGTACGTTTTCATATATTTATTGTTTTAGTTTATTGCTGTTATATTTAGCGCTACACTTTTTTTTTTTTTCACAACACTCAGTACAGGACATTGCTAGGTACACCACTAATTTGTTGTCACATTTTTTTTCAGACTTCTGGGGAAAGCAGTTAGTCAAGCGATTAAAATTCTGGGAAGCCTTTGTACATAAGAAGACTACTGTTGCCATGGTTGCAAAAAAATTAAATTGCAATTATTCTTTCCTTGCTGGATGCAGATTGACGTGGACAACAATTGTAACTGCACTAAATTACAAGATTTCTGCTGAAGCAATTATATATATACATAGCAGTTGTTATACTTTTTTTTTTTTATGCTTTATAACACAAGAAGCAGAGCAGTGTATTTCACCTTTGGGAGTCTATGATTTCTCTTTGAAAGGGGGACGTGGTAATTGCGGCCGCACCACTGTACAGCGACTCCATGCAGACCACGAAGACGAGAGCGTAGCATAGAGCAATCAACAAGTTCAAAAGCTCCTTGATATGCAGCGCTGTGCGTCGTGTTTTGGTAGAACTCTATGCAGAACCCTTTAGTGAAACAGTCGGTGTGTATTACAAACTTTCTAAATATAGGATTTGTAACACTCTCAGCTGTGAATCAATCGCTTCTGTTTCCTCCTTCAGCTCTGATGTGTCGAAAACATTGCCGTTACACACTTTGTAACACTTCATGTGTTACTGGAGATGACAGCAAGAACTTAAAGGTTACCTGTCAATAAAAAAGTGAAACTAATATAAAGCCTGCCATGCAAGTAGTACAGCCTTTTTCATCCAGGGTGCCCAGGCACCTTGGAGTGCCTTGAGGTTTCTTCAGGGGGGGGGGGGGGGGTACCCTTGGCAAAATGTCTAAAATTGATCAAAAAATACAAGCTGGCAGGGGGATCAAGCCTGCCTATTAGTTACATAAAGCCACAAGCTTTCATTATGCACCATTAGGACTTTCTAGACAGTGTCTAACTGATGATGTCATTGGTTGTTAGGATGCCAGTGTCTAGTAGACACTGACATCCTAACAACCAATGACATCATCAGTTAATAAGGAGGTTGTCTGTTGCCTCCACAGCATCCTTGTTTGACCCTACTGTGCCCCTCTCCCTCAGAACTGGGGTCACATTAGCTGACGGAGTGAAATTGAGGGAGAAGAGAAACATTGGAATACTAGTCAGTACCGGTGTGCAAAAGTGCATTTGCTTTGGAAGAAGAAAAAATAATCTCTAATGTTGGGTGTGTCTTACTTGTGTGGATGTTGCTGCATTATGTAAAACTATTAGAATAGTTTTTTACATTTTAGAATGGGGTGCCTTGAGATTATGTCCATAATTTTAGGGGTGCCTTGAGATTTTCTATAGTTTTAAAGGGTGCCTCAAGACTGTCCATAATTTTAAAGGGTGCCTTGAGATTGTCCATAATTTTAAAGAGTGCCTCGAGACCGTCCATAATTTTAGGGGTGCCTTGAGACTGTCCATAATTTTAAAGGGTGCCTTGAGATTGTCCATATTTTAAAGGGTGCCTCAAGACTGTCCATAATTTTAAAGGGTGCCTCAAGACTGTCCATAATTTTAAAGAGTGCCTCGAAACCGTCCATAATTTTAGGGGTGCCTCAAGACTGTCCATAATTTTAAAGGGTGTCTCGAGACTGTCCATAATTTTAAAGAGTGCCTCGAGACCGTCCATAATTTTAGGGGTGCCTTGAGACTGTCCATAATTTTAGGGGTGCCTTGAGATTGTCCATAATTTTAAAGAGTGCCTCAAGACTGTCCATAATTTTAAAGGGTGCCTCGAGACTGTCCATAATTTTAAAGGGTGCCTCAAGACTGTCCATAATTTTAAAGGGTGCCTCGAGACTGTCCATAATTTTAAAGGGTGCCTCAAGACTGTCCATAATTTTAAAGGGTGCCTCGAGACTGTCCATAATTTTAAAGGGTGCCTCGAGACTGTCCATAATTTTAAAGGGTGCCTCGAGACTGTCCATAATTTTATAGGGTGCCTCGAGACTGTCCATAATTTTAAAGGGTGCCTCAAGACTGTCCATAATTTTAAAGGGTGCCTCAAGACTGTCCATAATTTTAAAGGGTGCCTTGAGATTGTCCATAATTTTAAAGGGTGCCTTGAGATTGTCCATAATTTTAAAGGGTGCCTTGAGACTGTAAATAATTTTAAAGGGTGCCTTGAGATTGTCCATAATTTTAAAGGGTGCCTTGAGATTGTACATAATTTTAAAGGGTGCCTTGAGATTGTCCATAATTTTAAAGGGTGCCTTGAGATTGTCCATAATTTTAAAGGGTGCCTTGAGATTGTCCATAATTTTAAAGAGTGCCTCGAGACCGTCCATAATTTTAGGGGTGCCTTGAGACTGTCCATAATTTTAAAGGGTGCCTTGAGATTGTCCATATTTTAAAGGGTGCCTCAAGACTGTCCATAATTTTAAAGGGTGCCTCAAGACTGTCCATAATTTTAAAGAGTGCCTCGAGACCGTCCATAATTTTAGGGGTGCCTCAAGACTGTCCATAATTTTAAAGGGTGTCTCGAGACTGTCCATAATTTTAAAGAGTGCCTCGAGACCGTCCATAATTTTAGGGGTGCCTTGAGACTGTCCATAATTTTAGGGGTGCCTTGAGATTGTCCATAATTTTAAAGAGTGCCTCAAGACTGTCCATAATTTTAAAGGGTGCCTCGAGACTGTCCATAATTTTAAAGGGTGCCTCAAGACTGTCCATAATTTTAAAGGGTGCCTCGAGACTGTCCATAATTTTAAAGGGTGCCTCGAGACTGTCCATAATTTTAAAGGGTGCCTCAAGACTGTCCATAATTTTAAAGGGTGCCTCGAGACTGTCCATAATTTTATAGGGTGCCTCGAGACTGTCCATAATTTTAAAGGGTGCCTCAAGACTGTCCATAATTTTAAAGGGTGCCTCAAGACTGTCCATAATTTTAAAGGGTGCCTTGAGATTGTCCATAATTTTAAAGGGTGCCTTGAGATTGTCCATAATTTTAAAGGGTGCCTTGAGACTGTAAATAATTTTAACGGGTGCCTTGAGATTGTCCATAATTTTAAAGGGTGCCTTGAGATTGTACATAATTTTAAAGGGTGCCTTGAGATTGTCCATAATTTTAAAGGGTGCCTTGAGATTGTCCATAATTCTTAGGGGTGCCTTGTGACTGTCCATAATTTTAAAGGGTGCCTTGAGATTGTACATAATTTTAAAGGGTGCCTTGAGATTGTCCATAATTTTAAAGGGTGCCTTGAGATTGTCCATAATTTTAAAGGGTGCCTTGAGATTTTTCATAATTTTAAAGGGTGCCTTGAGATTGTCCATAATTTTAAAGGGTGCCTCGAGACTGTCTATAATTTTAAAGGGTGCCTTGAGATTGTACATAATTTTAAAGGGTGCCTTGAGATTGTCCATAATTTTAAAGGGTGCCTTGAGATTGTCCATAATTTTAAAGGGTGCCTTGAGATTTTTCATAATTTTAAAGGGTGCCTTGAGATTGTCCATAATTTTAAAGGGTGCCTCGAGACTGTCTATAATTTTAAAGGGTGCCTCAAGACTGTCCATAATTCTTAGGGGTGCCTTGAGATTGTCCATAATTTTAGGGGTGCCTTGAGATTGTCCATAATTTTAAAGGGTGCCTTGAGCTTGTCTGTAAATTTACTTATTTATTTTAAAGGGTGCCTTGACTAATAAAAGGTTGAGAAACACTGCACTAGTAGATTGTAGGGTGAATGTATTTGTACAAAAATCCTTAGTACATTTGATGACCTATGTTGACACCCAACACGTCACGCTTTAAAATTGCGCTCGCTCGTGGAATGGCGACAAACTTTTAACCTTAAAAATCTCCATAGGCGACGTTTAAAAAAATTCTATAGCTTGCATGTTTTGAGTTACAGAGAAGGTTTAGGGCTAGAATTATTGTTCTCGCTCTACCGATGGCGGCGATACCTCACATGTGTGGTTTGAACACCGTTTTCATTTGCGGACGCTACTCACGTATGCGTTCGCATCTGCATGCGAGGTCGGCGGGACGGGGCGCGTTTACAAATTTTTTATTTTTTTTTCTTATTTATTTTACCTTTTATTTTTTATTTTTACACTGTTCTTTAAAAAAAAAAAATGTGTCACTTTTATTCCTATTACAGGGAATGTAAACATCCCTTGTAATAGAAAAAAAAAGCATGACAGGACCTCATAAATATGAGATCTGGGGTCAAAAAGACCTCAGATCTCATATTTACACTAAAATGCAATAAAAAAAAAATTGTCATAACAAAAATAAATAAATAAATAAATAAATTGCCCTTTAAGAGCTATGGGCGGAAGTGATGTTTTAATGTCGCTTCCGCCCTGCAATGGTATGGAGACGGTTGGCGGCCATCTTCCCCTCACTCAGCTCCCTACCACAGAGGAGAAAGGATCTGATCGCTTCCGCCACTACAGAAGGCTCCGGTAAGCGGTGGAGGGCACCGGAGCACGGCTAGAGGGGGGGACCCCTCTCCCGCCGCCAATAAAAGTGATCTTGCGGCGAATCCGCCGCAGAGACCACTATTATCAGAAATCAGACCGCCGGCCGAACAAGAGGATACCGGGGGTTATGGCAGCTAGCTGCCGCCATAACAACGGTATTTCTCTTCAAAGTTATGGCGTATTTGGGCGTGCCGCGGTCCGGAAGTGGTTAATGAAGAGATGGAAGGTGCCAGCACCTCTATACGAAGCCCAATTATTGCCAGAGGTGCGGGGACCGGGCACAGCGTTGCTTTTATTGGGTCATCTATGGCCAGTCTGACTTGGGGACAGCTTGTAAGTCTGAAATACGTCCATCATAAAGTCTACAGTATTTGGCACTGACAGAAGACAGAACATTTTTATTGTTTTTTGGCCCCTTTTATATCAGTAATATTAACTTGCTGGCTGAAGAAATGTGAGAAAAAAAAAAAACCCTAAATGTGGAGAGTAAATCTCGCTGTTTTCCGTCCAGTGTTTTAATAAGTTGTGAAGGT
The DNA here is from genome assembly GCA_037952925.1 of Lithobates clamitans. Taxonomy (NCBI): domain Eukaryota; kingdom Metazoa; phylum Chordata; class Amphibia; order Anura; family Ranidae; genus Lithobates; species Lithobates clamitans. The sequence goes on along the minus strand of JBBGZY010003128.1, from coordinate 12,749 downwards.
GATTTATCAATGCCTTCTAGTTGAAGAGACGAGACGCAGCGCCGGTGCTGGAAGAGTGGAGATAAAAACGAGGAGCGGCAGAGATAGAGGAGCTCGTGGTTTGTTTTTCTCAGCTGTCCTCCTAGGAGGCTGCGATACGGACCGGACACATAGCGCCAGGGGGGGCTGTGAGAAATCACGGGGCCCCCCATACACCGATCGCTCACTATGTTCATTCAGGAAAGGAAGGGTCCAGTAAATTACACATTTACCGTCCCCCTTCCCCCACTCTCTATCTCGAAACATCTCCCTTTGTGCCCACAGTAGCTGCTGGCGGGAGAGGAGAGAAGCTGGAAGTTCTGCGGGTCAACAGGGGCAAATGGGGGGCCCAGAAAGCAGATGGAAGGGGCACCAATCCCCTTGTAGTGCAGCTGGAGGGAGGAAGAGAAGCTGGCAGCACTGCAGGGGGCGGCAGAAGAGGAACAGTGGCTGAAATAAGACAGAACAGCCACAATTAAATCGCATAAAAAGTGTCTTCTCAGATTCTGTCAGCTGCTCGTCATGTTATAACGCAGCATTGGAAATCAGAGGCCAAAACCTCCATAAATGGATAGACATCATTAACGACACCATGTTAATGGAGGAACTGCAGGCAAAAGGTGGGAGATGCTTGGGACAAAGACACCAAACTGTGGTACATCCGGCTTCATTACTCCTCCTCTGACCTTCTTGTAAGGCCTCGTTTACACTTGCTTTGGCTTCAACAAGGCTTTGTTAAAGCTCTCTCAACGCTAGTCAAACGCTGTCACTAAATAAAATGGTTAGCTTACAGTCCTGTTTACACCTTGCTTTTGCTTTGCTTGGCTTCACTTCAAAAATTATACCCCATGTATCTTCAGTGGTGCTTCAAAGTGTCAAAGTGGCAAAGCTCACTTGAAGCCCCACCAAAGCCTTATTGAAACCCCACTGAAGCCCCTCCGAAGCCCCACCAAAGCCTTCTTGAAACCCCACTGAAGCCCCTCCGAAGCCCCACCAAAGCCTCATCGAAGCCCCACCAAAGCCCCACCAAAGCCTCATCGAAGCCCCACCAAAGCCCCACCAAAGCCTCATCGAAGCCCCACCAAAGCCCCATCAAAGCTTCATCTAAGCAACAAGCAAAAGCAGGTGTAAACAGGACTGTAAGCTAACCATTTTATATAGTGACAGGAGCTTTGACTGGTGTTCAGAGAGCTTTAATATGTAGCTTCAGTGGTGCTTCAAAGTGTCTTCAAAGCCTCCATAGAAGTCTAAGGCAAAGCTCGCTTGAAGCCTCACTGAAGCCCCACTGAAGCCCCACTGAAGCCCCACCAAAGCCCCACTGATGCCTTATCGAAGCCCCACCAAGCCTCACAGAAGCCCAAATGAAGCCCCACCGAAGCACCACCAAAGCCCCACCAAAGCCTCATCGAAGCCTCATCAAAGCCCCATCAAAGCCTCATCGAAGCTTCATCTAAGCACCAAGCAAAAGCAGGTGTAAACAGGGCTGTAAGCTAACCATTTTATTTAGTGACAGGAGCTTTGATTGGTGTTCAGAGAGCTTTAATATGTAGCTTCAGTGGTGCTTCAAAACGTCTTCAAAGCCTCCATAGAAGTCTATGGCAAAGCTCGCTTGAAGCCTCACTGAAGCCCCACCAAAGCCTCATCGAGGCCTCATCAAAGCACCAAGCAAAAGCAGGTGTAAACAGGACTGTAAGCTAACCATTTTATTTAGCGACAGGAGATTTGGCTGGTGTTCAGAGAGCTTTAATAAAGCCTGTCCGAAGCCTTGTTTTGAAGCAAGTGTAAACTAGCCCTTACAGGTTATCTACATAGGGAGCATGACTTCCTAAATCTAGATGTATAATGCCGGTTACCCCCTGCCTGAGGTCAACCGGTGAAGTCAGGTTCCTAAATTTGATAATTAATTTACCTTCCAGAGTTTGGGACCCCGGATGTTGGAATTATACCTTGTCCGCACTGTTTGTATCCCCCCTCCCCCCACCTCCCCCTTTCTGTCCTTCCTCTTTTCCCCTCTTATACCCCCCTCAATGATTGTTCTTGTGTTATGTATATTACTACCTGTAACCCAAAGTGTCATGAATATCAAATGATGTTATTGAGAATTGTTTCACACACATATACAAATGTTTGCAATGTTTGATGTTTGGTACACATTGTGGTATTCGTTTACCATTCGTTTACCCCCCCCCCCCCACTTTTTCATCATTCTGTACCCCCTTGTTGCTTTATTTGAAAATCAATCAAACATATTCAACCTTGATATCACTAGTACTTTCTGAAAATCATTATAAAATTTGTATATTTACAATATTCATAGAGTATAACTTACTAAAGCAAACGATATCCCTCAACCATCATAAAATAGAATTTATTCTTCCTCAGGTGTAAACTACCTGTATTGTACTTTCTTTTGGCATATGACAAAGCTTGTTGTACCACCTTTTGTACCAAATAAAAATAGTTTGTAAACAAAAAAAAATTTATGAAGACATTTTTTATTGGGTATGTTTTATAGCAGAAAGTGAAAAATATTGTTTTGTTTTTTTTTTGTTTGTTTGTTTTTTCAAAATGGTCGGTCTGTTTTTGTTTGTTTATACCGCAAAAAATAAAAAACTCAGAGGTGATCAAATACCACCAAAAGAAAGCTCTAATTGTGGGGGGGAAAAAAAGGACATGAATTGTATTTTGGTACAGCGTCGCACGACCGCGCAACTGCCAAAAATTGGCCTGGTCCTGAAAAAAAGGGGGGGTGGGGGGGGTAAATCTTCTGGAGGTCAAGTGGGTATATAGCAGTGGTTCTCAACCTGGGGGTTGCGACCCCCTGGGGGGTCGATTGCCGATTTGCCAGGGGGTCGCGAATGCTGGCCGAGACGGACCCGAACTTACTGTGTTACGGCGGAGTCTGTCCGTCTCGGCCAGCGAGATGTCACTTTTGGGAGAAGAGAGACCGCACGGAGGTGACGTTCCGTCAGCGCCATCTTGGTATTCTCGTCCACAGTGAGGCTACACTTAGAAGTCGGCAAGCGGACATCTTTTTACACCCACCGAAGTCTGTTTGCTGAGGACGAGTCTACCAAGATGGCGGCGACGAAACGAAACACAGACGGCTTGCTGATTCTGGCGGAACACCAGTGATTTGGTAAGACAGAGATTGCATTTTTGTACATCAATTGCCCCCACTGTGCCATCAAACGCCGCCACTGTGCCATCAAACGCCGCCGCTGTGCCATCAAACGCTGCCACTGTGTCCATCAATTGCCGCCACTGTACCCATCAATTACCACCACTGTGCCATCAAACGCCGCCACTGTGCCATCAAACGACGCCACTGTGCCTTCAAACTACGCCACTGTGCCATCAAACGCCGCTACTGTGCCTTCAAACGCCAACACTGTGCCTTCAAACGCCACCACTGTGACTTCAAATGCCGCCACTGTGCCATCAAACGCCGCTACGGTGCCATCAAACGCCGCCACTGTGCCCATCAATTGCCACCACTGTGCCATCAAATGCAGCCACTGTGCCATCAAACGCCGCCACTGTGCCATCAAACGCAGCCACTGTGCCATCAAGCGCCGCCACTGTGCCCATCAATTGTCGCCACTGTGCCCATCAATTGCCGCCTTTGTGCCATCAAATGCAGCCACTGTGCCCATCAAACGCAGCCACTGTGCCCATCAAACGCAATCACTGTGCCATATCAAATGCTCCCACTGTACCATCAAATGCTGCCCCCGTGCCATATCAATGCTCCCACTGTGCCCCGCCGCCCGCCCGCCGTCTGCCCGGCACTGACCCTGTCTCTCGGTGGGGCATTTTATTCATTTGTAACTTATATGTTAAATAAATATTTTGCGCTGTATATTACAGATTGTCTTTTGTGATCAATCACTACGCTTTAAGATGTTAAATTTGTAGGAATGAAAATACATCCTGCATATCAGATATTTATACTTCGATTCGTAACCGTCGCAAAATTACAGCAATGAAATGACCAACGAATATAATTTTACATGTTAGGGGTCCCCAAAACTGGGGAAATTTTATCAAGGGGGTCACGGCACTAGGGAGGTTGAGAACCACTGGTATATAGGATTCTCCAGCTCTGGAGCCCGGAGGGAGCTGTCCGATATCTGCAGTGCTGAATCTCCAGCGGCGAGGACTGTTTACCAGACACCAAGCAAACAGAAGCTGCGCTCGGCATTGCAGCACTAAACATCTTCATTATCGTCTCCCCATCTCCAGACTTTTATCTCCTTTTGCAGGTTGAGAGAGTTAATGGCACATGTTCCCTCGATTGAGACTCTTCTGTTAAGGCGCATTTCCATCTTTTATAGCGCACAATAAATCTCCTTCTCATTATATCTCACACACACACACAACTCTGCCTTCAGCACTTGAAGGGCATCAAACACCGTTTTGTTCCGCGCGTCACGGCGGCCTTTTTTTTTTAAAGTCTTTGATGAATGTGAGTTTTGGAAAGCTGTAGCGTGAATAACGAAGAAATTAAAATTTACTATCATAGTAGGCTTTTCCTGGAATTGGCTACAATGACAAAATTCTGAATGAAACCGATAAAAAAAAAAAAATGAAAATGAGCTCAACCAGTCAGTGAGCTGCTAATGCTATCCAGTAACCACTGCAACTTTGCTAAAGTCAGAAAAGCCACTTAACCACTTGCCCACAAGGCCAATTCTGACATTTCTCTCCTACATGTAAAATTCATCATTTTGATTGCTAGAAAATTACATAGAACCCCCAAACATATATATATATATATATTTTTTTTTTTAGCAAAGACCTTAGAGAATACAATGGCGGTCGTTGCGGTCGACGGTATTTGCGCAGCAATTTTTTGAACACTTTTTTTTTGGAAGAAAACAGTTTCATGCTTTAAAAAAAAAAAAGTTACGCCGAGTAAATAGATAACTAAAATGTCATGCTTCAAAATTGCACACGCTCGTGGAATGGTGCCAAACTTTGGTACTTAAAAATCTCCATAGCCAATGCTTTAATTTTTTTTTTTTTGAGTTACAGAGGAGGTCTAGGGCTAGTGCCCCATCATTGGTATCAGTGGGAGGAATAGTGCCCCATCATTGGTATCAGTGGGAGGAATAGTGCCCCATCATTGGTATCAGTGGAAGGAATAATCCCCCATCATTGGTAATAGTGGGAGGAATAGTGCCCCATTATTGGTAATAGTGGGAGGAATAGTGCCCCATAATTGGTATCAGTGGGAGGAATAGTGCCCCATCACTGGTGTCAGTGGGAGGAATAGTGCCCCATCATTGGTATCAGTGGTAGGAATAGTGCCCCATTATTGGTAATAGTGGGAGGAATAGTGCCCCATAATTGGTATCAGTGGGAGGAATAGTGCCCCATCACTGGTGTCAGTGGGAGGAATAGTGCCCCATCATTGGTATCAGTGGGATTAATAGTGCCCCATCATTGGTGTCAGTGGGAGGAATAGTGCCCCATCATTGGTACCAGTGAGAGGAATAGTGCTCCATCATTGGTATCAGTGGGAGGAATAGTTCCCTATCATTGGTATCAGTGGGAGGAATAGTTCCCTATCATTGGTATCAGTGGGAGGAATAGTGCCCCATCATTGGTATCAGTGGGAAGAATAGTGCCCCATCATTGGTGTCAGTGGGAGGAATAGTGTTTCATCATTGGCTTTAGTGGGAGGAATAGTGTCCCATTATTGATACCAGTGGAAGGAACAGGTCCCCATCATTGGTAATAGTGGGAGCAATAGTACCCCATTATTGGTGTCAGTTGGAAGAATAGTGCCCCATCATTGGTATCAGTGGGAGGAATAGTGCCCCATCATTGGTATCAGTGAAAGGTATAGTGCTCCACCATTGGTTTTAGTGGGAGGAATAGTGCTTCATCATTGGTGTCAGTGGGAGGAATATTGCCCCATCATTGGCTTTAGTGTGAGGAATAGTGCCCCATCATTGGTGTCAGTGGGAGGAATAATGCCCCATCAATGGTGTCAGTGGGAGTAATAGTGCCTAACTGTTTATATCAGTGGGAGGAGTTATGCCCCTTTGCTGGTGTCAGTGGAAGTAAGAATGCCCCATTGGTAGTGTGAGAGGAATGGTTCCCCATCATTGGTGTCAGTGGGGGGAATAGGTTCCCCATCATTGGTGTCAGTGGGGGGGAATAGTGCCCCATCATTGGTGTCAGTGGGGGGAATAGGTTCCCCATCATTGGTGTCAGTGGGGGGGAATAGTGCCCCATCATTGGTGTCAGTGGGGGGGAATAGTGCCCCATCATTGGTGTCAGTGGGGGGAATAGGTTCCCCATCATTGGTGTCAGTGGGGGGGAATAGTGCCCCATCATTGGTGTCAGTGGGGGGGAATAGTGCCCCATCATTGGTGTCAGTGGGGGGGAATAGTGCCCCATCATTGGTGTCAGTGGGGGGAATAGGTTCCCCATCATTGGTGTCAGTGGGGGGGAATAGTGCCCCATCATTGGTGTCAGTGGGGGGGAATAGTGCCCCAAGGACCGGTTATAGGTAAGTAAAGGGTCACATTTGGCCCACAGGCTGCAGTTTGAGGACCACGGACCTGGACCTAAAGGAGTAAAGAACCCATATAGTGTGGGCACAGACCAACTGCAAGGGATACTTTTGGAGTTTCCTGGAGTTGGGATTTTAAAAGCTTGAAAATATCTTTAATATTATATATTTGATACATTAACATGCGATTATAGTGGTTGGGTTGTGTAAGAGAATCACTCCACTTGTGGTTGCTCTCTTAGACCTGGTCAGGCTCCAGAGAATCCTTTATATATCTCATGGTGTCTCCAATGAAATTAAAAAAAGAGAAGTTTGTGTCTCCGCCCCCCCCCCCCCCCCATAGGACCCCAATGAAGGTATTATTTCTGGCAGCCGCTGTACAAAAAATATTCCCATCACAGCAAAGCCATTTCCAACATTTGCCTTTTGTAACGGCCACACAATCCGTCCGTACCAAGTATTCTGGTGGGCATATCCCCTCCTTGAAGCCCCCAAATTAAAATCTAGCATGGGTTTACACTTAATGGCAGCCATGCCAACCTGAAAGTGTTTTAATATTTGCCGCCCTTTAAGTTCCTGAAAGTAGAATGCAGGATTGCACTGCAGCACTAGGACCGCCGGGCTCCTTCTCAGGGGTCAGGGGTGGCCAGGCAGTAATCCATCATCTCCTCCTGAAGTCTGCAGAATCTGTTCAGCTCCACCAGGGATCAGTGCAAACTGCCAGCCTCATCTCCTGCATGCTGCCAGCTCCGACTCCGCAAGCTTCAGGAGGTAAATGAAGAAATAAGAGCGTGCCGACGGTCCCTGAGGCTGGGGAAGGGGCTGAGCTGGCGTTTAACCCATTCGTGGGGTCCCTATAAAGTCACTGTGATTGGATCTGCTTTGGGTTATATTGCATTGTGCAGCAAAAAGTTATAGGACACTTTCACACAGATGGCCAGGGAGCGGTAAAAATGGGCAGCTAAGCTGTAGTTTTACCGGGTGCACAATCGGATTCTAACATTACAGCCTGACAGGGTTGTACAAATGCCGCAGCTGCATAGGCATGCGCAGCCTTTTGCATTAGGGTGCGCACCCCAAAGCTCAAACACACATGCATGTATATATTAGAGGTCGACCAATATATCGGCCGATATTTGCCCATTTTTCAGAAATCGGCATCGGCCGATTATTATCCAAATTAGGCCCATATGTAACACTGACCGCACCGTGCCCACAAGTGTTCCTCCTCCCTTCTCCACACTCTGTTGGCAGAGCAGCGCGGCGCTTGACACCTGCCAGAGCCGCTGAGTGTGTGAAACTGACACATGTAACTGAATGCAGAGAGAGGGAGGTGCTGTCAAAATTGAGCATTGATGTTGGGGGTGGGCGGGACCCAGCAGCTATCAATCACCAGCTAATGGGATGGGATCTGGGCGGGCCGCTACATGTATGTGGCCCCGCCCCCTTTCTTAAGCAGCCCAATCATTGGCTGGTGTTTGATAGCTGCTGGGTCCCGCCCACCCCGGGCCCCGACCACCCCTGACATCACCGCTGAATTTTGACAGCTGGTCTCTCTCTGCATTCAGTTACATATGTCAGTTTCACGCATTTACATTATATTGGCTCAGTGTGAAACCTGCCAGTGACATCCAGTCCCCCCTGCCAGTGCCAATCAGTGCCATCTGCCAGTGTCAGTGCCAATCAGTGCCATCTGTCAGTGCCAATCAGTGCCACCTGCCAGTGCCAGTCAGTGCCACCTGCCAGTGCCAATCAGTGCCATCTGTCAGTGCCAATCAGTGCCACCTGCCAGTGCCAGTCAGTGCCACCTGCCAGTGCCAATCAGTGCCAACCAGTGCCACTTGCCACTGCCAACCAGTGCCACCTGTCAGTGCCAATCAGTGCCAACCATAGTCACCTGCCAGTGCCAACCAGTGCCACCTGCCAGTGCCAACCATAGTAGGTGAGGTTGAAAAAAGACACAAGTCCATCAAGTCCAACCTATGTGTGTGATTATATGTCAGTATTACATTGTATATCCCTGTATGTTGCGGTCGTTCAGGTGCTTATCTAATCGTTTTTTGAAACTACCGATGCCCCCCGACGTCCTCATTTGCACAGAACAAATGTACATTACACAGCTTCGCTAGATAGATAGCTCCGCAAATGTTTTATTCATAAACCCCTACGTAACTAGCAAAAGTGTTAAACTTATGGGATGCAGCTGGTGACATCACCGGCACATGCACTCTGAAGGGACGGCATATTGGTGCTCTACCTTCAGAGCTCCATGCCGGGCCCAGAACTCCCGTGCACCGGAGTGACGTCATTGTGGCCCCGGCCATTCAAACAGCTGGAGATCACAATCCCAGAAGGAAGACCGGGTGAAGAGGAAGCACAAGGGAGCTGTGACAACTCTGCACTGGAGGGCTCCGTGTGCAGGTAAGTCTGTCACAATGTGCTAGTTTGTGGTGCAAACCGCAGGGGGCCCAATTTTTTATTTTTAGTTTTTTGTGGGGGTTTACAATCGCTTCAAGGTAAATAAAACCTTCTGCATGCAGCCCCCCTTATACTTACCTGCACCCGATCTCCATCTAGCGTTGTGCACAAGAGCAGCATCTCTCTCCCTCCGCAGTGGCTCAGAGACAGAAGCGGGAGCCATTGGTTCCCACAATGTCAATGACAACCAGTGAGGAGGGAGCGGGCAGCAAGGCTGAGCCACGCTCTGTGTGTCTATAGAGAGAGAGGCGCTGTCTCAGAGGTGCGCCCCCGCACCTCTGGCCACATGCGGTACTGCACACCCCAGCAGTGGCACCGGAATGCATTATCTGAGTTTCCATTGATTCCTATGGGGAAACTCGCTTTGATATAGGAGTGCTTTGGATTACACTCATGTTTCCCGAACGGATTATGCTCGTAATTCAAGGTACTACTGTACTTACCTGCTCTGTGTAGTGGTTTTTCATAGAGCGGCCCTGATTCTCCTCTTCTGGGGTCCCCCGGTGGCCCTCCTGGCTCCCCCCCCCCCCGCTAAGTGGCTCTAGACACACAGAGCCACCTCAGGAGCAAGCATGCAGGAGTTCCCCCATAGCAAGCAGCTTGTTATGGGTACTTAGCGGGGGGGGAGCCAGGAGGGCCACCGGGGGACCTTGAATTACGAGCATAATCCATTCGGGAAACATGAGTGTAATCCAAAGCACTCCTATATCAAAGCAAGTTTCCCCATAGGAATCAAAGGAAACTCAGATAATGCGTTCCGGTGTTACTGCTGGGGTGTGCAGTACCGCATGTGGCCAGAGGTGCGGGGGCGCCGGAAACACTCGGAGACAGAAACCGAGTGCCTCCGAGTGTCTCCGAGCGTCACTGGTGTCCCTCGCACCTCTGGCCACATGCAGTACTGCACACCCCAGAGGCTTGAATCCTGAGACAACGCTCGCAAATCGAGTCAGGATTTTAATAGAAAAATAGCTTGTATTGCGAAACGCTCGTAAACCGCAATTTCCGAGGTATATACTGTATAACATGTTTGTTATTTTTGAAAAATAAAAAATTGATCCTTTACGGTTGCTTTAAAGCGATTGTATAGTCAATTTTTCAACTTTTACCTACAGGCAAGCCTATAATAGGGCTTACCTGTAGGTAAAAAATATCTCCTAAACCTGTACGGTTTAGGAGATATTCCCCTTGCAATGAGCTGCTGACTGCAATGGCGCATGCGCACAGGGGATTCTCGGCAGAAGGCCTGGCAGATGCCGGTCCTTGCCGGAAAGAAATCTCCGGCGCGCACGCGCGAGAGTGCCGATATCGCGGAGCCACGATACCCGGAAGACACGCCGAGGCAACATGTCAGCTACCTCTGCGTGGACCAGGTAAGATACCGACGACTCATTCTAGGGTAAGTATTTCATAATGAGCTAGTATGCGGTGCATACTAGCTCATTATGCCTTTTGCCTTATAGGGGTATAAAAAAAAAAAAAGTGTCAGCAGGTACACAGTCGCTTTAACTATTTATTTTTGTGTATTCATTCTTCATTCACCTTCAGAAAGTTGGGAGGTGTGCATAATGGAAATAAAAAAATAAATGCAAAGCCATCTACATTGTAAACAGTTCAAGTTTAGGATATATTCACTGTACCTACATTGTATTCTGTAGATTGTAAAGCAGATAATATCTTTTAAATTTGCATTCTTGTAACAGAACTGTTTTATTATTCATCGGCCCTATGTATCTAAATTGAATCGTATACAGCTTTGTGTTGTATTATTGTTTTCTGGGTCATCAAAGATCACCGGTAAGCACCACGTTCAGCCTCACATGTAGAGCAGGTAAAGACACTGAGCTGTCAATCATTATTCTGCTTCATCTGTGACCCGGCACGGTTCTGACGAGAGGAGATCCGACTCTTTTTTTTTTTTTTATTGTTTTTCCCTTTATCTCGCTTTCAGTAATTTCCTTACGAGAGAGATTCAAAGATCTATTCTTAAAGGAAGCTTTCAAAGCTAAACATTCTCCTTCCCAGAGAACATTTACACCAAGACGCAATGCTTTTCATACTTTGAGATACGCCATACGTCAGGCAGCCCATGCACAATGAAGGTGCAACAGCATTAAAAAAAATATGGCGCCGTCTTCATTTGATATGCAGTGCGGGTCAGGTGCATTTTGGAGTTTTTCTGGGGGATATTCACAATGAACTGGCACCGCGGCGCACACAACGTGTATTACAGCGCACTACCGTAATGTAGAGCTGCACGATTCGGGACAAAACGAGAATCACGTTTGTTTTTTTTGCTTAGAATAAAAAGATCACGATTCTCGCAACTTAAAATCTTTCACATTATACAAAAAAAAAATTGGACTAACTTTACTGGTTAGTTTTTTGGGTTTTTTTAAAATTCATTCCAAAAAATTGCATTTGAAAGACCGCTGCGCAAATACAGTGTGGCATAAAACATTGCAACAAGCACCATTTTATTCTCTAGGGTGTCTATTAAAAAAATGTATATATAATGTTTGGAGGATTCTAAATAATTTTCTAGCAAAAAATAAAATAAAAAAATAACTTGAAACCAACAAATGTCAGAAAAAGGTTTAGTGTTTAATTGGTTAAACTTTCCTCATTTACACACAAAGTCTATTCCATTGACAAATTGTTACAATGTTTATACTTAAGTTGCACTGCTAAAGAATGTTGTGATTCTTGGCAGAATGCCCTTTTTTTTTCTTCCTTTCCTTTGAGGGCTGTGGCTTCAGAAGAGCAGAGAGAATTCTTTGCATAGCAAGAATCGTGAAACACTTTGTCAAGATCGCAACGGGGAAAAAAATTGCGATGACGATTAATCGTGCAGCTCTACCGTAATGTGATTATTGTGATTGAGCCATAAGCAGCCTTTCAGGACTGAAGCTGAAAAATTCAAATAAATTTTTACTAACATAATTTATGTATAACAATTCCTTTTTGTACCTGTGACAGACATTTCCAATCTACCCTTGTCTGTCAGCAAAAAAAAAAAAAAAGTTTGTTCTAGGTCGGGGAGTCTCCAAACTTTTTAAACAAAGGGTCCGTTTTTGCCTTTAAAGGGGCCGGAGTGTGGCCAGCGGGAGCAGAAAATGTCTCGGCATCAGTGAGAGTAACCAATGACTTGTCTTTAGTATTGTGGGAAGATAAATACACCATTGTTGGTGTTAGTGGAGGGAATCTTCTCCCTTTGTTGGTATCAGTGGGAGGAACAGTGCCCCATTATTCGTGTCAGTGGAAGAAGTAGTGCTCCTTCATCGGTGTCAGTGGGGGGAGTAGTGCCCCATCATTGGTATCACTGGGAGGAATGGTGCCCCATCTTTGGTGTCGGTGGGAGGAATGGTGCCCCATCATGGTATCACTGGGAGGAATAGAGCACCATCATTGGTGTCAGTGGAAACAATAGTGCCCCATTGTTGGTATCAGTGGAAGGAATGGTGCTCCATCTTCGGTGTCAGTTTGAGGAATGGTGCCCCATCGTTGGTGTCGGTGGAAGGAATAATGCCTCATCGTTGGTATCAGTGGAAGGAATGGTTTTCCATCGCTGGTGTCGGTGGGAGGAATAGTGACCCATCGTTGGTGCAAGTGGATGGAATAGTGCCCCATCATTGGGGTCAATGGAAGGAATAGTGCCCCATCATTGGTGTCAGTGGGAGAAATAGTACCCCATCATGGGTGTAAGTGGAAACAATAGTGCCCCATTGTT
>JBBGZY010003127.1:157500-251497 GCA_037952925.1 Lithobates clamitans | reverse complement strand
TCTTCCCCCCCTCTCTCTCTCTCTCTCTCTCTCTCTCTCTCTCTCTCTTTCCCCCCCCCCCCTCTCTCTCTCTCTCTTCCCCCCCCCCCCTCTCTCTCTCTCTCTCTCTCTCTCTCTCTCTCTCTCTCTCTCTCTCTCTCTCTCTTTCCCCCCTTCTCTCTCTCTCTCCCTCTCTTCCCCCCCCTCTCTCTCTCTCTCTTTCTCTCTCTCTCGCAGGCCCTTCATTGTTGAAGCCCTGATTTCTTCATTGGTGAAGCCCTAGGTCCTTTGTTTATGGGACCCCAGGTCCTTTATTGGTGGGGCCAGTGTCCTTCATTAGCGGGGCTCCAGGACCTTCAAATGTGGGACTCGGGACCTTCATTGGTGGGGCCTTCACTGGTGGGTCCCTGAGTCCTTCACTGGTGGGTCCCTGAGTCCTTCACTGGTGGGTACCTGAGTCCTTCACTGGTGGGTTCCCGAGTCCTTCACTGGTGGGTTCCCGAGTCCTTTACTGGTGGGGCCCTGGGTCCTTTACTGGTGGGGCCCCGGGTCCTTCATTGGTGGGGCACCAGGGTCCTTCATAAGTGGGGCCCCGGGTCCTTCATTGGTGGGGCCTTCACTGGTGGGTCCCTGAGTCCTTCACTGGTGGGTTCCCGAGTCCTTCACTGGTGGGTCCCCGAGTCCTTCACTGGTGGGTCCCCGAGTCCTTCACTGGTGGGGCCCCAGGTCCTTCATAGGTGGGGCCCCGGGTCCTTCATTGGTGGGGCCTTCACTGGTGGGTCCCTGAGTCCTTCACTGGTGGGTTCCCGAGCCCTTCACTGGTGGGTCCCCGAGTCCTTCACTGGTGGGGCCCGAGTCCTTCACTGGTGGGGCCCGAGTCCTTCACTGGTGGGGCCCCAGGTCCTTCATAGGTGGGGCTCCGGGTCCTTCATTGGTGGGGCCCTAAGGTCCTTCACTGGTGGGTCATTGAGTCCTTCGCTGGTGGGTCCCCGAGTCCTTCTCTGGTGGGGCCCCGGGTCCTTCATTGGTGAGGACTTTGGGTCCTTCATTGGTGGGGCTCCGGATCGTTCACTGGTGGGGCCCCAGGTCTTTCACTGGTTTGGCCCCGGGTCCTTAATTTCTGATGTGTACAAAGCTTTTCATAAATGTTGTGACTCAGGAAGGAGCTGGGGGGGGGGGGGGGGCTGGTTAACAAATAGAGAAAGTGATCTTGTCTGTTCTATCAGCAGGGGGGCAATCACATAAAGAATGGGGGAGGTCAATGTGCTACAGGGTCACATGACCTCGGGGCAGAGCGGCGTCCATCTGATCCCCCCCCCCCCCTTCGCCGTCTCCGGCTCACAAATGTCTTTAATACACTCACAGGTCAGGAGAGTCAAAGCCTCCCTATTGTGATCCCGATGACAGGGTCTCTTTAAAATAAAAAAAAAACACACTTTCAGTCGTGCCCCCCCCCCCCCCCGCAAGGGTTAAATGTCCCTTAAAGAGAAATTCACCCCACCTAACCTCCCCCCCAAAAAAAATAATCCCGAAGACTCCGCCATACAGATGCGATGAAGCGTGCGCGCGTGCGTTTCCGCGTGTTTTGGGTGCGCTCCCGCGCATCGCATGATTTGATCACCTCATCTTGATAGGCCACTCCTACGCACCAAAAATGCACAAAAGAAGTCCCCGCCCCCTTTTCTAAAAATTGCGCCACACCGAACCACGTGGTAGTGCGACATCATGCAGTTTGGCGTGCGCGCGCTAGCAGATACGTTGGGGGTGTCATTAAGAGTTGATGGCACCGCTGCCTGTCTGCTTAGGTGGGGCGCGTTTCATCTGTGTGTCAGTAAAGCGCGCAAATTTGGCCCGGGCCCTTCATTGGTGGGGCCCCAGATCCTTCATTGGTGGGGTCCCCAGATCCTTCATTTGTGGGGCCCTGGGTTCCTTCATTGGTGGGGCCCCGGGTTCCTTCATTGGTGGGACCCGGGTCCTTCATTGGTGGGGCCCCAGATCCTTCATTGGTGGGGCCCTGGATCCTTCAGTGGTGGGAATCTCGATCCTTCATTGGTGGGAATCCCGATCCTTCATTGGTTGGGCCCCAGGATCCTTCATTGGTGGGGCCCCGGGTTCCTTCATTGGTGGGGCTGGGGACCTTCATTGGTGGGGCTCCAGGTCCTTCATTGGTGGGGCCCTGGATCCTTCATTGGTGGGATCTCAGGTCCTACATTTGTGGGGCCAAGGTTCCTTCATTGGTGGGGCCCCGGATCCTACATTGGTGGGGCCCCGGATCCTTCATTGGTGGGAACCCCGATCCTTCATTTTTGGGGCCCCGGTCCTTCATTGGTGAGGCCCTGTGTTCCTTCATTGGTGGGGCCCCGGGACCTTCATCGGTGGGTCCCTTGGTCCTTCATTGTTGGGGTCCTTCATTGGTGGGGCCTGGTTCCTTTATTGGTGAGGCCCTGGGTACTTCATTGGTGGGATCTCAGGTCCTTCATTGGTGGGGCCCCGGGTCCTTCATTGGTGGGGCCCTGGAGCCTTCATTGGTGGGAACCTTGGCCCTTCATTTGTGGGGCCCCGGGTTCCTTCATTGGTGGGGGCCCTGGTTCCTTCATTGGTGGGGCCCCGGAACCTTCATTGGTTAAGGCCCCAGGTCCTTTATTGGTGGGTCCTCGGGACCTTCATTTGTGGGGCTCAGGTCCTTCATTGGTGGGGCCCCGGGTCCTTCATTGGTGGAACCCTGGAGCCTTCATTGGTGGGAACCTTGGCCCTTCATTTGTGGGGCCCCGGGTTCCTTCATTGGTGGGGGCCCTGGTTCCTTCATTGGTGGGGCCGCGGGACCTTCATTGGTGGGGCCCGGAACCTTCATTGGTTAAGCCCCGGGTCCTTTATTGGTGGGTCCCTGGGACCGTTATTTGTGGGGCTCAGGACCTTTATTGATGGGGCCCCGGGTCTTTCATTGGTGGGGCCCCGGGTTCCTTCATTGGTGGGGCCCCGGGACCTTCATTGGTGGGTCCCTGGGTCCTTCATTGTTGGGGTCCTTCATTGGTGGGGCCTGGTTCCTTCATTGGTGAGGCCCTGGGTACTTCATTGGTGGGATCTCAGGTCCTTCATTGGTGGGGCCCCGGGTCCTTCATTGGTGGGGCCCTGGAGCCTTCATTGGTGGGAACCTTGGCCCTTCATTTGTGGGGCCCTGGTTCCTTCATTGGTGGGGGCCCTTGTTCCTTCATTGGTGGGGCCCTGGTTCCTTCATTGGTGGGTCCCCGGGTACTTCATTGGTGGGTCCCCGGGACCTTCATTGGTGGGGCTCAGGACCTTTATTTATTGGGCCCTGGGTCCTTCATTGGTGGGAACCTCGGCCCTTCATTTTTGGGGCCCCGTGTCCTTCATTGGTGGGGCCCCGTGTCCTTCATTGGTGGGGCCCCGGGTCCTTCATTGGTGGGGTGCTTCATTGGTGGGGCCCCATGTCCTTCATTGGTGGGGCCCTGTGTCCTTCATTGGTGGGGCTCCGGGTCCTTCATTGGTGGGGTGCTTCATTGGTGGGGCCCCGTGTCCTTCATTGGTGGGGCTCCGGGTCCTTCATTGGTGGGGTGCTTCATTGGTGGGGCCCCGTGTCCTTCATTGGTGGGGCCCCGTGTCCTTCATTGGTGGGGCCCCAGGTCCTTTTTTGGTGGGTCCTCGGGACCTTCATTTGTGGGGCTCAGGTCCTTCATTGGTGGGGCCCCGGGTCCTTCATTGGTGGAACCCTGGAGCCTTCATTGGTGGGAACCTTGGCCCTTCATTTTTGGGGCCCCGGTCCTTCATTGGTGAGGCCCTGTGTTCCTTCATTGGTGGGGCCCCGGGACCTTCATCGGTGGGTCCCTTGGTCCTTCATTGTTGGGGTCCTTCATTGGTGGGGCCTGGTTCCTTTATTGGTGAGGCCCTGGGTACTTCATTGGTGGGATCTCAGGTCCTTCATTGGTGGGGCCCCGGGTCCTTCATTGGTGGGGCCCTGGAGCCTTCATTGGTGGGAACCTTGGCCCTTCATTTGTGGGGCCCCGGGTTCCTTCATTGGTGGGGGCCCTGGTTCCTTCATTGGTGGGGCCCCGGAACCTTCATTGGTTAAGGCCCCAGGTCCTTTATTGGTGGGTCCTCGGGACCTTCATTTGTGGGGCTCAGGTCCTTCATTGGTGGGGCCCCGGGTCCTTCATTGGTGGAACCCTGGAGCCTTCATTGGTGGGAACCTTGGCCCTTCATTTGTGGGGCCCCGGGTTCCTTCATTGGTGGGGGCCCTGGTTCCTTCATTGGTGGGGCCGCGGGACCTTCATTGGTGGGGCCCGGAACCTTCATTGGTTAAGCCCCGGGTCCTTTATTGGTGGGTCCCTGGGACCGTTATTTGTGGAGCTCAGGACCTTTATTGATGGGGCCCCGGGTCTTTCATTGGTGGGGCCCCGGGTTCCTTCATTGGTGGGGCCCCGGGACCTTCATTGGTGGGTCCCTGGGTCCTTCATTGTTGGGGTCCTTCATTGGTGGGGCCTGGTTCCTTCATTGGTGAGGCCCTGGGTACTTCATTGGTGGGATCTCAGGTCCTTCATTGGTGGGGCCCCGGGTCCTTCATTGGTGGGGCCCTGGAGCCTTCATTGGTGGGAACCTTGGCCCTTCATTTGTGGGGCCCTGGTTCCTTCATTGGTGGGGGCCCTTGTTCCTTCATTGGTGGGGCCCTGGTTCCTTCATTGGTGGGTCCCCGGGTACTTCATTGGTGGGTCCCCGGGACCTTCATTGGTGGGGCTCAGGACCTTTATTTATTGGGCCCTGGGTCCTTCATTGGTGGGAACCTCGGCCCTTCATTTTTGGGGCCCCGTGTCCTTCATTGGTGGGGCCCCGTGTCCTTCATTGGTGGGGCCCCGGGTCCTTCATTGGTGGGGTGCTTCATTGGTGGGGCCCCGTGTTCTTCATTGGTGGGGCCCTGTGTCCTTCATTGGTGGGGCCCCGTGTTCTTCATTGGTGGGGCCCTGTGTCCTTCATTGGTGGGGCTCCGGGTCCTTCATTGGTGGGGTGCTTCATTGGTGGGGCCCCGTGTCCTTCATTGGTGGGGCTCCGGGTCCTTCATTGGTGGGGTGCTTCATTGGTGGGGCCCCGTGTCCTTCATTGGTGGGGCCCCGTGTCCTTCATTGGTGGGGCCCCGGGTCCTTCATTGGTGGGGTGCTTTATTGGTGGGGCAGATACCCGCAGTGTAGATGGACAAGAGAATATGACACCGATTTTGATTAAAGAAGTGCGCAAGATCTCGCCAACCGCCTCCTGAGATGTCTGCGAGACGCATTTCATGTATTCTTGTGGTTGGACGGGAGATGTGACCTTCTGACAGAAGAATAAAATGAAGATGTCCGCCTGCGCTCTTCCCCTCCATCTTTCGGGTGACTTCTTTTCAATGCCGTGTTCCTTCCCCCCTGACAATGGACTCCGTCCTCTCAGGCCAGTGAAAGTCGGTGAATGTCTCGGCCATGAATGCGCGGCGGCGTTACGATCTCTGGTAGTAATCAGGAATCCCATAAAACCCGGGAAGCATCCTATAAAGATTCCTGCGCTCCTTGTTCCCAGCCCCCCTCCGAGTCTCGGGGAATTCCTGGTATGTGGAGTCCGGATCCGGCCCGGGTCTGGGGGAGCTTGTGTCTTTTGTTCTTAATGCTGCCCCCCCCCCCCCCCCGGAGGTAACCTTTAAGAGAAGGTGAATGTTAACGAGTGTGAGAATAAAAGACGAACGTAAGAGAAGAGACAATGAATAGAGCCATGGTGGGGCCCCCATGGGTACAGTATATGGGAAGAAATGATTGGTGGGGGGGGGGCCCTCACCAGATAGAGGGAACGGGACACATTGGCCCCCAATATCTCCGATTGTGAAGGGAAAACACTCCCCTAATGTACAGCATGCTCCTTCATATGGTCATCACTGGGCCTCTGTGCTTCTCTATACAATGCCACCATCATGTCATCACTGGGTCTATGCTGGCCCCATACACTGACTGATTGCTGTGCCGCCCTCATCAGTTGCTATGCCGCCCTCATAAACACATTGGTTGCTATGCCGCTGTCATACACACATCGGTTGCTATGCCGCTGTCATACACACATCGGTTGCTATGCCGCTGTCATACACACATCGGTTGCTATGCCGCTGCCATACACACATCGGTTGCTATACCGCTGTCATACACACATTGGTTGCTATGCCGCTGTCATACACACATTGGTTGCTATGCCGCTGTCATACACACATTGGTTGCTATGCCGTACACCATACACTGACCGGTTGCTATACCGCCCTCATCAGTTGCTATGCTGCCTACATACACACATCGGTTGCTATGCCGCTCTTATACACTCTTTTGATTTACATTGTAACTAATTATAAAACAATTAGTAGAAGGGGCGGCACAGCCGGCACCGGAGGACTCCTGTCCCCAGATAAGGACGTTCGGCCGCCTTCCACAGAAGGTTATTGGAGCCGTTTGGCACACGCAACTGCGATTAATATGTGACTCATTAACTGCAAGACCCGGAGCGTGCAATCCACCGCCGCCAACGCAACATTCCCAACTACAGCCTGCTGTATACTGACAGATCCCAGGGGCTGGAATTATAGATTGTCAGCTCCATGGGCTACACATGGCTCCAGTTTTTTTTAAAACCATTGAAATAAAAAAAATGATCATAATAATAATACATGTAAATATAATATATATATATATATATATAATAATAACAAACAATAAAATGATAATAATAATAATACATACAAAAAATAATAAGAAGATATTTAATAATAATAATAATACATTTAAATATATATATATATATATATATATATATATATATATATATATAAAATAACAAACAATAAAATGATAATAATACATACAAAAAATAATAAGAAGATATTTAATAATAATAATGCATTTAAATATGATAAAAACAAACAATTAAAATGATAAAAAAACACTTATACAAAAAAAATATATAATAAATATAATACATTTTAAGAATAATAAAAATACATTTAAATATAATAAACAATTATCATAACAATAATACATTTATTAACAATATTATTATTATATTTAAATATAATAATCATATCTAACAATCATATCTAACAATATATATATATATATATATATATATATATATATATATATATATATATATATATATATATATATATATATATATATATATATATATATAAAATAACAAACAATAAAATGATAATAATACATACAAAAAATAATAAGAAGATATTTAATAATAATAATGCATTTAAATATGATAAAAACAAACAATTAAAATGATAAAAAAAACACTTATACAAAAAAAATATATAATAAATATAATACATTTTAAGAATAATAAAAATACATTTAAATGTAATAAACAATTATCATAATAATAATACATTTAATAACAATATTATTATATTTAAATATAATAATCATATCTAACAATTAAAATAATACCAATAATAATAAATGTAATAATAACAATACTAATAATAATGCATTTAAATATAATAATAATAAACAAATTAATAACAATAATACATATAATATTATGAAGAAGAATACATTTAAATATAATAATAATTGTAATACTAATAAAACATTATATAAAAAAATAACAATTATTATTAATAATAAATAATAATATTCATTAATCATATCAAACAATTAAAATAGTACCAATATTAATAATAATTAATAATTTAATAATACTAATAATAATACATTTAAATATAATAATAATAATAATAACAACAAATTATAATAATAAGAGATTCTTTTAAAATAATAATACATTTAAATATAATAATAAAAATGTAAATAACAATGATACATATAATATTATGAAGAAGAAGAATACATTTAAATATAATAATAATTTTAATAATAATAAACATTATATAAATATAATAATACTAATTATTATTATTATTATTATTATTATTATTATTATTATTATTATTATTATTATTAATAATAATAATAAAAAATAATACATTTTTTTCATTATGATGATTATATTTAAATATATTATTATTTATTAAATCATATTCATTGTAATTTTTATTATTTATTTATTTTATTATATATATATATATATATATATATTTTTTTTTTTTTAAATTTAAATTATTATTGTTATTATATTGACACCAATTTGTTTTAATATAAACACTAATGACTCATAAAAGGTGTCGAGGTTTCTCAGGAATAGTGTGAGTTGTTGGGTGGGTTGTGGGTATACGGGGGTATACGGTATGTAGCGGGGGGGGGGGATACACGTTCTACAGAACTCTGGCGCCTCCGTCAGTGAAAAGGTGACACTGTATCCGGGGTAGATCTGTAACAGATCCTTGGTGATAGTCAACTTGGAGAGTGGGAGACAGGAAACCCCCCTCATGTGCGTAGGGGGGGGTGGTTTTTAACCTTTGCAGTTCATACGTTTTTACTTCGGTCAGCAAGAAGTACTTTTTATTTTTGACTCGTGCTGCAAACGCTTTGTATCCCTTGGAAGCATTATGTAGATACAAAAAAAAGTTTGGAGTTTAAAGGCTGTGTTTATAAAGCAATCACAGAGCTATTTGTGAAACTACACCTACTTTAGTTCGGGGCAAAGGGGGCAACATTCTATGCTATTAGGCGATTTTCATTCCAGGTTGAATGTACTCCATTCATACAGAATAGAAAATCAGTAAAATACTGCATTATGGCCTCTAGATGGAGCTAATGAGGCCTGTCCTATACAACAAAACAATGTAAAGTAATAACATTGGTGATCAGTGAGAAGAATGTTCCTTACATTGGTGATCAGTGGGAAGAATGTTCCTTACATTGGTGATCAGTGAGAAGAATGCTCCTTACATTGGTGATCAGTGGGAAGAATGTTCCTTACATTGGTGATCAGTGAGAAGAATGTCCCTTACATTGGTGATCAGTGAGAAGAATGTTCCTTACATTGGTGATCAGTGAGAAGAATGTTCCTTACATTGGTGATCAGTGAGAAGAATGTCCCTTACATTGGTGATCAGTGAGAAGAATGTTCCTTACATTGGTGATCAGTGAGAAGAATGTCCCTTACATTGGTGATCAGTGAGAAGAATGTTCCTTACATTGGTGATCAGTGAGAAGAATGTCCCTTACATTGGTGATCAGTGAGAAGAATGCTCCTTATATTGGTGATCAGTGAGAAGAATGTTCCTTACATTGGTGATCAGTGAGAAGAATGTTCCTTACATTGGTGATCAGTGGGAAGAATTTCTACCTTACAGATAAATAAAAAAAACAAAAAAATTTATTTACTGAAGGAACCCCTAATGGCCTCTGGAGGAACCCTGGAGCTCCAAGGAATCCTGGTGATGAAAGACTGCCTTGGAGGATATAACATTTTATAATAAAGTGATGTTCCCCGTGAAGGAAATATTTAGGTTGCATTTAATTACTATACTTTTGCAACAAGCCTCAAGAATTCTTTTGGCTTATTTGAGTTGGATGAGGGCCAGAGTTGGGATTCGCTTCTCATGTATGAAATACATACTTGTCTCCACACACTGGAACGCTCATTGGCTCTTCACAGCTCTTGAAAGGCTTTTTTTTTTTATTTGTAGAATGTAATTTGTAGCTTCTATTTTAGAGATTCAAACCATTAACTAACCAATATATCCAGAGTTATAACGAATATGCATTCTTCACCTTAATTATCTAGATTAGCCATTCTCAACGAGGGTTAGGTGGAACCCTAGGGTTCCTCAAGAGGTTGCTAGGGGTTACTTGAGTTGTTGCTAATTGACCTCCTATCCGATGGTGTCTGCATAGTTTAAGGTTCATGACCTCTTGGTTAGATTCCTTGAGTTGTTGCTAATTGACCTCCGACCTGATGGTTGCTGCATAGTTCCAGGTGCAACACTTCTTGGTTGGGTCCCTTGAGTTCTTGCTAGTTGACCTCTGAGCTGATGGTTCCTGCATAGTTCCAGGTCCAACACCTCTTGGTTGGGTTCCTTGAGTTGTTGCTAGTTGACCTCTTATCTGATTGAAGCCTGCATAGTTCCAGGTCCAACACCTCTTAGTTGGGTTCCTTGAGTTGTTGCTAATTGACCTTCTTTCCAATGGTGCCTGCATAGTTCCAGGTCCAACACCACTTGGTTGGGTTCCTTGAGTTGTTGCTAGTTGACCGCTTATCTTATGGTGCCTGCATAGTTCCAGGTCCAACACCTGTTTGTTGGGTTACTTGAATTGTTGCTAGTTGACCTCCTATCGGACCTATCCGATGGTGCCTGCATAGTTCCGGGTCCAACACCTCTTAGTTGGGTTCCTTGAGTTGTTGCTAATTGACCTTCTTTCCGATGGTGCCTGCATAGTTCCAGATCCAACACCACTTGGCTGGGTTCCTTGAGTTGTTGCTAGTTGACCTCCTATCTGATAGTGCCTTCATAGTTTGGGATCCAACACCACTTGGTCGAGCTATCAACATGACTGCAGGGGTGGCGATATGACCACTACCATAAGGAGGAACATTCTTCCCAATGATCACCAATGTAAGGGGACATTTTCCCAATGAGCACCAATGGACTAGTCTTAGGAGGGCTTCCCTGAGACCTGAAAATTATTTCAAGGGTTCCTCTGGGGCAAAACAGTTGAGTAAAGCTGAGCTAGATCATGAACTGATCACGATAATATCCATTAATGAAATGGAACTGCTCAAAATTAAACCAACAAATAAGGATGAAAGAAATTTTGGATTTGTACTCTGAAATTTTTGCAAAAAATTGACATTTTTCAATTCTGGCTAAATGCAATGGAGTCAATGGTAAAGGTGAAATGAAGGTGGTTTTTGGTGTTTAAATGGCTCCTGAGGGTTAGGGAAGCTCCTCTTAACTATTCTGGACCTGTCCTTGTGCCCTAATGCTGATAACCCTAAACCCTAAGTGTAACCCCAACCCTCGGTTTATAAACAAAGTCATGTGATCGCCTGTCAGCCCTGAGAAGTGAAGAATGTAAAGAGAACCTGTCCTCTAGTTCCAGAGGCATGATGTGCCAGTGACTTGTTCCACCACTGGTAGCCCAACCACACTACACCACTGCCTATGTTGGCCAGAAATACAGTCCAGACTTGGACTCTTATTCCTACACCTCTGTTCTTTCGTTTTAAAAAATGGGTAGATTACTCAGAGGTTGGCGTCTATGTAGGTCTTAGAGGTTTTAAATGGTATGTATCCTGATGGGTTCAACAGTGACACTTTTACTGGTTTATTTTTATATATTTAAAGCAGATGTACACCTTGACTGGATGACTTTTAGTTTAAGCAGTGAGTGAGGATCATAAACAAGTATACTTTTTTTTTTTTTTGTCGTTGTTTGTTTTCCTGTTGGCTGCATTTGTTTTCTTTCTTTTTTCTTTTTTTTTTTTTACTTTTTTAACCTCTGTGTTCACCTGGTGATCTAGCCAATAACACTCCTCCTGTATTAGATTGCCCTCACTCTGGAGGGAGGAGAACAGGGGGCACCTTTGGACAGCAGCACTGTCAGTCTGGGAGTAGGGGAGTGTTAGATGGACTAGCAGATTTAGATAGACTAAGGCAGGCCATACATTATGCAATTTTCTTTTCTTGACCATGGAGGGCCAACTCCCCATCCCTGACCATGGAAGGCCAGCTCTCCAACCCTGACCATGGAAAGCCAGTTCTCCATCCCTGACCATGGAAGGCCAACTCTCCATCCCTGACCATGGAAGGCCAGCTCTCCATCCCTGACCATGGAAGGCCAGCTCTCCATCCCTGACCATGGAAAGCCAGCTCTCCATCCCTGACCATGGAAGGCCAGCTCTCCATCCCTGTCCATGGAAGGCCAGCTCTCCATTCTTGACCATGGAAGGTCAGCTCTCCATCCTTGACCATGGAAGGCCAACTCTCCATCCTAGGTCATGGGGGGCCATCTCCCCATCGTTGACCACGGAGGGCCGACTCTCCATCCCTGACCATGGAAGGCCAACTCTCCATCCTTGACCATGGAAGGCCAACTCTCCATCCCTGACCATGGAAGGCCAGCTCTCCATCCCTGACCATGGAAGGCCAGCTCTCCATCCCTGACCATGGAAAGCCAGCTCTCCATCCCTGACCATGGAAGGCCAGCTCTCCATCCCTGTCCATGGAAGGCCAGCTCTCCATTCTTGACCATGGAAGGTCAGCTCTCCATCCTTGATGATGGAAGGCCAACTCCCCATCGTTGACGATGGAGGGCCAACTCCCCATCGCTGACGATGGAGGGCCAACTCCCCATCGTTGACGATGGAGGGCCAACTCCCTATCGTTGACCATGGAGAGCCAACTCCCTATCATTGACCATGGAGGGCCAACTCCCTACCGTTGACCATGGACGGCCAACTTCCCATCAATGACCATGGAGAGCCAACTCCCCATCATTGACCATGAAGAGCCAACTCCCCATTGTTGATCATGGAGGGCCAACTTAATATTAATGGCCATGGTTCTCGAATGGGATGTCCAACTCATTTAACTAAGTCATGTGTCCACGTTGACCATTGAGAGTGTTATAGCCTCATAGAAAACCAACTTTATTTTAATGCCCATGGTTTTGGAATGGGATGTCCAACAAGCTCATATAGTTTATACCAGTTATTTTGCTCATATAGTGCTCATATAATTAGTAGGTTGTCTAAAATTTGACCTTTGACTGAAAAACACTGACTTCCGAGACCACTTTTATACTTTGCAAGATGTTTCAGTAATTAGTCTACATTTTTACTTATGTAACGGCACTCTTGACATGGAGACCAGTAAGACGTTACGTGTGCAAGTCACCACGTACAAACCTATGTGAAAATAAAACCACCGCAAGGCAAGTTCATGAACTGAGTAGGAGCGCAAGAAAAGACTTTCAGAGGAAATGATTGTTTTCGTTTTCTGCGATGCCACATTTTTCATTTGATTGATTTTGAGTTGCAAAAAAGAGAGAGCGGAGACCATGGAGTGAAACATGTAGAAGACCGTACATCGTGTTAAAAAGAGAGACATCTTTTCTGTAAGACATAAAAGCGGCCATTTCCTGAGCAAAGTCATGTGAAGGAGTGTCCGCATACCCTTGTCCGCATAATATTGTCCACATAATCTTGTCCGCATAATATTGTTCACATACCCATGTCTATGCACCCTTGTCCATGTACCCTTGTCCACGCACCCTTGTCTGTGTACCCTTGTCCACATACCCTTGTCCACATACCCTTGTCCGCGTACCCTTGTCCTTGTACCCTTGACACATACCATTGTCCATATGCCCTTGTCCACATACCCTTGTCCGTGCAACCTTTGTCTACATACCCTTGTCCGAGTACCCTTGTCCGCGTACCCTAGTTCACGTACCCTTGTCCACATACCCTTGTCCGCGTACCCTAGTCCACGTACCCTTGTCTACATACTCTTGTCCACATACCATTGTCCACATGCTCTTGTCCTCAAACCCTTGTCTGCATAATCTTGTCCACGTACCCTTGAAACATACTCTTGTCCGTGTACCCTTGTCCGTGTACCCTTGTCCGCATACCCTTGTCCAAATACCCTTGTCCACATACCCTTGTCCACGTACCCTTGTCTGCATACCCTAGTCCACATACCCTTGTCCGCGTACCTTTTTCCGCAAACCCTTGTTCATATACCCTTGTCTACATACCCTTGTCTACATACTCTTGTCCGCATACTCTTGTCCGCGTACCATTGTCCAAATGCTCTTGTCCTCAAACCCTTGTCTGCATAATCATGTCCACATACTCTGCATAATCTTGTCCACATACCCTTATGCACATACCTTTGTCCACATGTCCACATACCATTGTCTGTATAGTCTTGTCTGCATACCCTGGACCACATAACATTGTCCACATACCCTTGCCTGCATAATCTTGATCAAATACTCTTGTCAACATACCCTTGTCTGCATAATCTTCTCCACATAATCGTGTCTACATACCTTTGTCCACATACACTTATCCACATACCCTTCTCTACGTACCCTTGTCCGCATACTCTTGTCTGCATAATCTTCTCCACATAATCTTGTCCACATAACTTTGTCCACATACTCTTGTCTGCATAATCTTGTCTGTGTACCCTTGTCCACATACTCTTGTCCACATACTCTTAGTTACATAGTTACATAGTAGGTGAGGTTGAAAAAAGACACAAGTCCATCAAGTCTAACCTATGTGTGTGATTATGTGTCAGTATTACATTGTATATCCCTGTATGTTGCGGTCATTCAGGTGATTATCTAATAGTTTCTTGAAGCTATCAATGCTCCCCGCTGAGACCACCGCCTGTGGAAGGGAATTCCACATCCTTCCCGCTCTTACAGTAAAGAACCCTCTACGTAGTTTAAGGTTAAACCTCTTTTCTTCTAATTGTAATGAGTGGCCACGAGTCTTATTAAACTCTCTTCTGCGAAAAAGTTTTATCCCTATTGTGGGGTCACCAGTACGGTATTTGTAAATTGAAATCATATCCCCTCACAAGCGTCTCTTCTCCAGAGAGAATAAGTTCAGAGCTCGCAATCTTTCCTCATAACTAAGATCCTCCAGACCCTTTATTAGCTTTGTTGCCCTTCTTTGTACTCGCTCCATTTCCAGTACATCCTTCCTGAGGACTGGTGCCCAGAACTGGACAGCATACTCCAGGTGCGGCCGGACCAGAGTCTTGTAGAGCGGGAGAATTATCGGTTTATCTCTGGAATTTATCCCCTTTTTAATGCCAATATTCTGTTTGTTTTGTTAGCAGCAGCTTGGCATTGCATGTCATTGCTGAGCCTTTCATCTACTAGGACCCCCAGGTCCTTTTCCATCCTAGATCCCCCCAGAGGTTCTCCCCCCAGTCTATAGATTGCATTCATATTTTTGCCACCCAAATGCATTATTTTACATTTTTCTACATTGAACCTCATTTGCCATGTAGTCGCCCCTCCCCCATTAATTTGTTCAGGTCTTTTTGCAAGATTTGTCCACATACCTTTGTCTGCGTAATCTTGTCCGCATAACCTTGTCCACATACCCTTGTCTGCATAATCTTCTCCACATAATCTTGTCCACATACACTTGTCCACATTCCCTTGTCCACATACTCTTGTCTGCGTAATCTTGTCCACATACACTTATCCACAAATCCTTCTCTACGTACCCTTGTCCGCATACTCTTGTCCACATTCCGTTGTCCACATACTCTTGTCTGCATAATCTTGTCTGCGTACCCTTGGCCATGTATTGTATTTAGAATAGATAATTGTTTATTTGTCCACAGATACTCTTTTGCAATCTGTACATAGATGTACACATACTTTGCCTTACCATCCGCTTTCCCAATACATTCCATTCTTGGTGTGCATAATAAAGTTCGTAGAGTTTAATGTCAATACAGAATTAAATTACACTCCCTCAGCCTCTCCCATATGTGTGTGCAGCACACTCCGATCATGTATATGAGACATATGGGATGCCTGGTGACTCCGTCTGGTAATGTTCACCTTTGTGATCAAGGGTCATTAACGCCTAGATGTTCAGGCCACATGTAGCAGCATAATTTAAAGTGGACCTTCACCCTCTCTGAATACTTTAAATAGTCCCCCCCCCCCCCCCACATACACACACACTTTCTTTAAAAAAAAAACAACAGATACTGAATTGTTCTTTGGTCCCCAAAATACCTTTTCTGTGGGTCCCGGCCGATACTGACCCCCCCTGCATGTCATGTATTGACTTGTATTGTGACTGTACTGTCTGCCCTCACTGTTGGTACTATAATAATAATCCTGTGTACAATGGTAAAAATAATATTAATAAATACATTGTATCAAAATAATAAGAAGACATATGTTGTATCAAAATAATAATAAGAAATATCTGGTATCAAAATATTAATAATAAGAAGAAGAAACACATTGTATCAAAATAATAATAAGACATTTGTTGTATCAAAATAATAAGAAGAAATACATGGTATCAAAATATTAATAATAATAATAATAATAAGAGGAATAAATACGTTGTATCAAAATAATAGAAAGAAATATGTTGTATGAAATTAATAATTAATACATTGTATCAAAATAATAAGAATAAATATCTTATATCAAAATAATAATAGGAAAAAAAGGATATTAAAATGATAATTTTAATTAATAAGAAAAAGAAATACGTTGTATCAAAATAATAATAAGAAATGTGTTGTTTAAAAATAAGAAGAAATACGTTGTATCAAAATAATAATAAGAAATATGATATCAAAATATTATTAATAATAATAATAAGAAGAAGAAATATGTTGTATCAAAATAGGAAGAAATACATTGTATCAAAATAATAAGAAGAACGACATGGTATCAAAATAATAATAAGAAATATATCAAAATATTATTATTAATAATAATAATAGGAAGTACATTGTTTCAAAAATACTATTAATAGGAAATACATTGTATCAAAATAATAATAAGAAATACATTGTATCAAAATAAGAAGAAGAACGACATGGTATCAAAATATTAATAATAAAAAGAAATGTGTTGTATCAAAATAATAATAATAGGAAATACATTGTATCAAAATAATAATAAGAAATACATTGTATTAGAATAATAAGAAGAAATACATGATATCAATATATTAATAATAAGAAGAAATACGTTGTATCAAAATAATGTGATCATTTTCCCAGGCGAAAAAAAAACAAACCCTACTATATTGACACTAATAAAGACATAGCCTAAAACAAAGACAATATCAAAGCCTTTCCACCAAGTCTGCACAGATTTCTATCATCAAAGAGTTCTCTCTGGATAATTATTAAATCCATAGTAACAATGGCGCTATTGTCACACCCAAAGGAAACAACATTATCAGAGGTTTTTTTTTTTTTTTTTTTCATTGTTTATGAATTATATCTTCATTTTGTGGGAAGGATTATCTCTCTTGGGGCAGCAACAGGAAATAAACATATATGCCGACCCATGTGAATGTGCAAAACCAGCATTGCCGTATACAATATGTGTGTGCGGTAGGTCTATAAATCCCACGTCCCGGTTATGTATCATTTATAAGGCACAAAGTTAGGATATCCCTTTTAAACCTTTTCTTTTTAAAGTGCCATTCTGCAGCATGATGCCCCGTGCTGAGGATACATTACTAAATGCCCTTCCTTTTGAGAGCCACCAACCGAACCTTCAAACCTGGTCCAAAGTAATGATTGGGAAGTAATCGGATGATTTCCTCATCATATGATCATTAGCTATGACCTAGTGATCTTGGGGCATCATGCTGAGGAGATGAGACTAAAAATACTTCCTTAGAGAGTTAATAGATGACACTTTGTGCAGCTGGTGGCTCTAAAGCCCAGTTGCCACTTGCAGCTCAGGACCCCGGGAGTGATTGGGAAATAATCATAAAAGGTGCCCATCATGTGATCAATGTATCGATTGTAGTGAGCACGGGGCATCATGCTGAGGATACAATACTTAAAGTCCTTTCTTTGAGAGCCACCAGCCGACGCTTTATGCCGCTGAAGGCTCTCAAAACGTGGCTGCCACTCACAGCTCGGGACCTGAGAAGGGTTTGGGCAATAATCAGAACAGTTTCCTTATCATGTGATCATTACATCACTTGTGACATAGTGAGCTTGGAGCATCATGCTGAGGATACATTACTAAACGTTCTTTCTTTGAGAGTCACTAGTTGACACTTTGCGCAGCTGGTGGCTTTCAAACCTGGCAGCTGAGGTCCCCGGTAATGGTTGGGAAGTAATCAGATTTGTTCCCCATCATATGATCATTATATTAGCTGTGGCCTAGTGATCTTGGGGCATCGAGCTGAGGATATGATACTAAAAATCCTCACTTAAGAGTCACCAGATGACCCTTTTGTGCAGCTAGTGGCTCTGAAACCTGGCTGCCACTTGCAGCTCAGAACCCCGGGAGTGATTGGGAAATAATCGAAAAAGTTGCCCATCATGTGATCGATGTATTGGCCGTGACCTAGTGAGCACGTGGCATTGTGCTGAGGATACATTACTAAAAGTCCTTCCTTTGAGAGCCACCAGCTGACACTTTGCGCAGCTAATGGCTCTCAAAACATGGCTGCCACTCGCAGCTCAGGGCCTGAGAAAGGTTTGGGCAATAATCAGAACAGTTCCTCATCATGTGATCATTAGATTACCTGTGACCTAGTGAGCACGGGGCATCGCACTGAGAATACATTACAAGTCCTTCCTTTGAGCGTTACCAGCTGATACTTTGTGCAGCTGGTGGCTCTCAAACCCAGCAGCCCAGGTTCTCAGTAATGAATGGGAAGTATTCTGATTAGTTCCACATCATGTGATCATTATATTAGCTGTGACCTAGTGATCATTGTGCTGAGGATATGTTAACTAAAGTCCTTTCTTTGGCAGCCACCAGCCAGCACTTTGGGCAGATGGTGGCTCTCAAACCCGACTGCAGTCCGCAGCCCAGGTCCTCAGTAATGATTGGGAAATAATCAGAATAGTTTCCCCATTATGTGATCAATGTATAATCTGTGACCTAGTGAGCATTTTGCTGAGGATACATTAGTAAACGTCCTTCCTTTGAGGGCCACCAGCCAGCACTTTGGGCAGCTGAAGGCTCTCAAACCCGACTGCCAGTCGCAGCCCAGGTCCTCAGTAATGATTAGGAAATAATCAGAATAGTTTCCCCATTATGTGATCAATGTATAATCTGTGACAGTGAGCATTTTGCTGAGGATACATTAGTAAACGTCCTTCCTTTGAGGGCCTCCAGCCGGCACTTTGGGCAGCTGGTGGCTCTCAAACCCGACTGCCAGTCGCAGCCCAGGTCTTCAGTAATGATTGGGAAATAATCAGAATAGTTACCCATTATGTGATCAATGTATAAGCTGTGACCTAGTGAGCACGTGGCATTGTGCTGAGGATACGTTACTAAATGTCCTTCCTTTGAGGGCCACCAGCCAGGACTTTAGGCAGCTGAAGGCTCTCAAACTTGGCTTGCCAGTTGCAGAAATAATTGGCTGCTCAGCATGTGTTCAATATATCAGCTGTGACATAGTGATCACATGTAGGTTGGAGGCTTCATTAACATAGTAAGCCTCAAGCCTGTGGACGGTGCTACCTGAGTGTGGCAGTGCTCATCACTGTAACTGTCAAATACAATTACAGTATTAAAATAGGAAAACATTTAATTTCCTAGCCCATCTTGGCAGTGAGAAAGAGAGGGCGGCTACACTCCCTAGTCCATCTTATGAGTGAGAACGAGAGGGTGGCTACACTCCCTAGTCCATCTTATGAG
Source organism: Lithobates clamitans (assembly GCA_037952925.1). Lineage (NCBI taxonomy): Eukaryota > Metazoa > Chordata > Amphibia > Anura > Ranidae > Lithobates > Lithobates clamitans. The sequence continues at coordinate 232,175 of JBBGZY010003127.1, read as the reverse complement.
TGAGAACGAGAGGGTGGCTACACTCCTTAGTCCATCTTATGAGTGAGAACTGGAGGGTGGCTACACTCCCTAGTCCATCTTATGAGTGAGAACGAGAGGGTGGCTACACTCCCTAGTCCATCTTATGAGTGAGAACCAGAGGGTGGCTACACTCCCTAGTCCATCTTATGAGTGAGAACGAGAAGGTGGCTACACTCCCTAGTCCATCTTATGAGTGAGAACGAGAAGGTGGCTACACTCCCTAGTCCATCTTATGAGTGAGAACCAGAGGGTGGCTACACTCCCTAGTCCATCTTATGAGTGAGAACCAGAGGGTGGCTACACTCCCTAGTCCATCTTATGAGTGAGAACGAGAAGGTGGCTACACTCCCTAGTCCATCTTATGAGTGAGAACGAGAAGGTGGCTACACTCCCTAGTCCATCTTATGAGTGAGAACCAGAGGGTGGCTACACTCCCTAGTCCATCTTATGAGTGAGAACGAGAAGGTGGCTACACTCCCTAGTCCATCTTATGAGTGAGAACTGGAGGGTGGCTACACTCCCTAGTCCATCTTATGAGTGAGAACTGGAGGGTGGCTACACTCCCTAGTCCATCTTATGAGTGAGAACGAGAAGGTGGCTACACTCCCTAGTCCATCTTATGAGTGAGAACTGGAGGGTGGCTGCACTCCCTAGTCCATCTTATGAGTGAGAACGAGAGGGTGGCTACACTCCCTAGTCCATCTTATGAGTGAGAACTGGAGGGTGGTTACACTCCCTAGCCCATCTTGGGAATGAGAAAGAGAGGATGGCTACACTCTTACTTACACTTGTATCATGGAGAATGAAAGTAGCCACCTTGTAACGGGAAGTCAGATCAGAACAGCAAAAATAAAGGTAATATAAAAATAAAAATGAAATATGAAATAATAAAACTAAATAATAATAAAATAAATAAATATAAAATAAAAATATGAAATAATAAAACTAAATAATAATAAAATAAATAATAAATAAATATAACTGTACTGTACTGTAACTGTCAAATACAATTACAGTATTAAAATAAGAATAATTTAATTTCCTAGTCCATCTTGGCAGTGAGAAATAGAGGGTGGCTACACTTCCTAGTCCATCTTATGAGTGAGAACCGGAGGGTGGCTACACTCCCTAGCCAATCTTGGGAATGAGAAAGAGAGGGTGGCTACACTCCTACTTACAGTGGAATCATGGAGAATGAACGTAGCCACCTTGTAACGGGAAGTCAGATCACAACAGCAACAATAAAGGTAATATAAAAATGAAATATGAAATAATAACAATAAATAATGATAAAATAAATAAATATAAAATAAAAATATGAAGTAATAAAATAAAAATATGAAATAATAAAACTAAATAATAATGAAATAATAAATATAACTGTACTGTAACTGTCAAATACAATTACAGTGTTAAATTAAGAATAATTTAATTTCCTAGTCCATCTTATGAGTGAGAACCGGAGGGTGGCTGCACTCCCTAGCCAACCTTGGGAATGAGAAAGAGAGGGTGGCTACACTCCTACTTACAGTGGAATCATGGAGAATGAACGTAGCCACCTTGTAACGGGAAGTCAGATCACAACAGCAACAATAAAGGTAATATAAAAATAAAAATGAAATATGAAATAATAAGAGTAAATAATAATAAAATAAATAATAATAAATAGAATAAAAAAATGAAGTAATAAAATAAAAATATGAAATAATAAAATAACTAATAATAAAAATAAAATAAAAATATGAAATAATAAAAATGAAATAATAACATAAATAAATATGAAATAATAAAAAAAATTAAATAATAAAAAAATTAAATAATAAAATTAAATATAAAATAAACAATAATAAAATAAATATGAAATAAAAATAAAGGCAATAGAAAGGACTTTTATTAAGAAAAGACACTTGCATAGAATATATTTTATCACCCAGAGAATCCAGCGCTGTCAAGTTTGGAGACCCCCCGTTATAAATTAAAAAAAAACTTGTATTAAAGACTAATAAAGAATAATGAATAAAAAAGGAAAAAGGGATATAATATTATAAAAGCAGAGAAAAGGTTAAGGGTGAAAAGAGAGGGAAAGGGTCCAAGAAGTGGATTTTTCTTGGAGTGAGATCGGGTTTATCTCTGGTCGGGGTATTTTGTGTTCTGAGGATGTTTGTAGAACCTTCTGCATGTTTGTATTGGAAGGAAATCTCCTTTCATCTCTCATAGTAAAGGTTTTTTATTCCCGATAGATTTCATCGGAATAGAAGAATAAATATTCCCCGGTGCCTAATGGTGTGAAATGCGTACAACAAACACGGTTGCAGGTTTTGCTGGCGACAGGAAGCTCGCTGTTATCACTATATATAGACAATATAAAGATAATGGGTTCAAATTGGATAGTTCAGCACCCCAACCCTTAAATGATATAAAAAGCGAACAAAAAAGATGAATGGATGGGATTTAACATTTGGCATCGGAATAAATTCACAAACAAATGGATAAAAAAAAACAAGATTTTTATTGTACATTCATAATAAAATATCTTTGGGGTGTTTCCCCCTAAAAACATATTTCATATCCACAAAAAACCACGATTGACTACGCAGCCCCAGAAAGAACACTCCCCCCTCCCCCCTCCCATGTATCAAACAGTATAATTCCAAACAATGGTAAGGCTTAGACCCAGGTGTAACCATGGAGGAGGTTTAGACCCTCCCGACGCGTTTCGCAGTCTTAGCTGTCACATGTCCTTTTGATGGACACAAGTGACCCCTTCAACCCACATTACACAGACACCGTCCCCTGGTGTCACCATCAGGAATCCCACCTTGAGAAATGCAGTGAAGCCATCGCTGGGGTGCATATAGATGGGAAGTGGAGGCAAGGAGGCTGCAGGAGATCAGCAGCAATGAGATGTAACAAAGGCCAAAAAAAAGGTGGAGATAAAAAAAATGTCAACTTTTTATGAACACAGTTGTTTAGAAACTTAATAAAATAATAATTAAAAAAAATAATAGTAATAAAAATAAGCGTAAAAATAATAATATAGTAATAGTAAAAATAATAATTTTATATATATATATATATATATATATATATATATATATATATATATATATATATATATATATATATATATATATATATATATAAAGAAATAATAATAGTAATGATATTAGTGATATATAATAATAATATAAATATTAGTAATAAAAAATAATAATAATAATAAAAATAAAAACAGTAATAATTATAGTAAAAATAATAAAATAAAAATGTATAAAAATAATAGTAGTAGTAATAATAATAATAATAATACAAATAGTAATAATTATATTTAAAAATAGTAATAAAAATATTAATAGCAATAATAATAATGGTGGTAGTAGTTGCAATAGTAGTAGAAGTATTATTATTAATAATTATTATATCTATTAAAAAATAATAGTTATAAAATTTTTATTTTTAATAGTAAAAATACAAATAATAATAGTAATAGTAATATTAATAATTAATATAAATAAAAAAGAGTAATAATTATAGTAGAAATAATAATGATTATTACAAATAATAGTAGTAATAATAGAAATAATAATAATAATAATAATAATAATAATAAAAAATAATAAAAAAAGGAATAATTATATAAAAAAAAAGTAATACAAAATAATAATAATAATAATAATAATACAGGTAGTAGTTGTAGTAGTAATAATAATAATAATAAAAATAAAAACAGTAATAATTATAGTAAAAATAATAAAATAAAAATGTATAAAAATAATAGTAGTAGTAATAATAATACAAATAGTAATAATTATATTTAAAAATAGTAATAAAAATAATAATAGCAATAATAATAATGGTGGTAGTAGTTGCAATAGTAGTAGAAGTATTATTATTAATAATTATTTTATCTATTAAAAAATAATAGCTTTAATTTTATTTTTAATAGTAATAATACAAATAATAATAGTAATAGTAATACTAATAATAATATAAATAAAAAAGAGTAATAATTATAGTAGAAATAATAATGATTATTACAAATAATAGTAGTAGTAATAATAATAATAATAATAATAATAATAATAATAATAATAATAAATAATAATAAAAAAAGGAATAATTATATAAAAAAAGTAATACAAAATAATAATAATAATCCAGATAGTAGTTGTAGTAGTAATAATAATAATAATAAATAATAATTCTAAAATTATATTTGTGATAGTAATAATAAAAATTATAATAGTAATATTAATAATAATATAAATAAAAAAAGAGTAATAATGATAGTAAAAATAATAGTAGTAATAATAATAATAATAAAAATAATAGTAAGACAAACTAATTATATTAAAAAAGAGTAATTAAAAATAATTATAGTAATGGTGGTAGTAGTTGTAATAATAATAGCAATAGTAATAATAATAATAATAATACTAATAAAAATATAAAACAATAATAATTATAAAAATTATATTTGCAATAGTAATAATAAAAATAATAATAGTAACATCAATAAAAATAAAAAAGTGTATTAAATTATAGTAAAATAATAAAAATAATAGTAATAATACAAATAGTAATAATTATATTAAAAAATAGTAATAAAAATAAAAACAATGATAGTGATAATAATAATGGTGGTAGTAGTAATGGTGATAATAATACTAATAAGAATATTAAAATATAATTATGACAAAAGTTATATTTGTAATAGTAATAATAATAATAATATTGGCAATAGTTGTAATAGTACTAATAAAAACATACAAAAATAATACATATAAAAATGATACTCATAATCATAATAATAATAATTTAAAAATAAAGTACTTATATAGCGTTGACAATTTATGAAGTATATATATATTGTAATGAATCATAATAATAATAATGCATTTTGGGTTACTATCTACTTTAACTCACAGTAAATATTTCCCTCCCCCTCATATATATATATATATATATATACAGCTTATCCCCCCCCCCCCCGGGTAGTTTGGATCCCCCCAGGAAATGGAAGGTCAGACGGAGTGACACCGTGTAATGAGCCAACATCTGCCTGTCAGGAGTAATTACCCCCCCCCCCCCCCCCGACTATAACAGAAGATGATTGGTCGGCGGGTAATGAGATTAGAAGATTAGAATGGGAGGAAATTGAGGCGCCCGTTCCCATCCATGATCCCTCATCCCCCCCCTCACCCCCTAGGGGGCGTCCCGCCTGCACACCACATCCATTGGTTACAATCTCTTGTGTGTCATTTCCTCCTTCATAGACTGGAATTATGGGATGTCTCCGGTTGGCAGGGTCTCTTTAGAAGTGAAGGACATGGACGAGTATTTCTCAGGGGTGGCCATGGAAATGGTATAAAGCAACCCGATTCCCTTTTCAGGCTTTATTCTCTGCAGATCGAATGTTATTCATGAAAAAGAAAAACAGTGTGAATGGAGAAAATGCTGCATTATGGCCACTGGATGGCGCTGACCGTCATAAGAAATCAGTGCGCTCCTCAACTCCATCTACTGGCCGTAATGTGGTATTTACTTCATTCACATTGTGTGGTTTTTTTTTTTTTTTTTTTTTTTATTAATAACATTCGATCTGCAGAGAATAAAACCCGAGAACATTCGATTTTGCCTGATTTCACACAGAAAGTTTTTAAAAAAATTTAAATTAAAAAACAGAAAACCCCTCATCACATCAGAGCCCCCCGTTCACATCAGCACCCCCCTTCCTTTTCACATCAGAGCCCCCCTCTTTTAACATCAGAGCCCCCCTCTTTTAACATCAGAGCCCCCCTCTTTTAACATCAGCACCCCCCATTCACATCAGCACCCCCCTCTTTTCACATCAGAGCCCCCCATTCACATCAGAGCCCCCCTTCCTTTTCACATCAGAGCCCCCCTCTTTTAACATCAGAGCCCCCCTTCCTTTTCACATCAGAGTCCCCCCTTTTAAATCAGAGTCCTGCTTTTCAGAATCAGAAGCCAACAACAGGAAGCAGAGTGAAGCTAAGTCACTGCTGGGAGAGGGATCAGAGAGAAAAGTCACTGCTGGGAGAGGGAGCGGAGTGAGGCTAAGTCACTGCTGGGAGAAGGAGCAGAGTGAAGCTAGGAGAGCAGGGGCTTACTGAGCTGCTGAGTCACCACTGTGAGGGAGAACAGAGTTGGGGGGGGGGGGTAAGGTGGACGGAGCTGATTAATCACTGCTGGAGGGGGGGCAACAGTAGGATCTGAACTTATGAGTCACTGCTGGCAGGAGAAGCAGAGATTTCTAAGAAGTGCTGCAGGGAATGGGAAGCAGGGTGAGCTGAGCTGCTGGGTCACTGCTGGGAGGGGGAGCAGGCACAGCCATGCTGGAACAGAAAAGGGTAAGAGGAGTAATATGTGGAGACGAGTTTATTTTATATATACAGTGCCATGAAAAAGTATTCATACCCCTTGAAATTTCCCACATTTGGTCGTTAGAACCAGAAGCGTAAATGTATTTTATTGGGATTTTATGTGATAGACCAACACAAAGTGTCACATAATTGTGAAGTGGAAGGAAAATGATAAATGATACAAATAAATATGTGAAAAGTGTGGGGGGGGGGGCATTTGTATGGCGCCCCCCGGAGTCAATACTTTGTAGAACCCCCTTTCTCTACAAGTCTTTTTGGGGATGTCTCTACCAGCTTTGCACATCTAGAGAGGACATTTCTGCCCATTCTTCTTTGTAAAATATCTCAAGCTCTGTCAGATTGGATGGAGAGCGTCTGTGAACAGCAATTTTCAAGTCTGGCCACAGATTCTCAATGTGATTTAGGTCTGGACTGTGACTGGGCCATTCTAACACATGAATATGCTTTGATGTAAACCATTCCATTGTAGCTCTGGCTGGATGTTTCGGGTCGTTGTCCTGCTGGAAGGTGAACCTCCGCCCCGGTCTCAAGTCTTTTGTAGACTCTAACAGGTTTTCTTCTAAGATTGTCCTGTATTTGTCTCCATCCATCTTCCCATCAACTCTGACCAGCTTCCCTGTCCCTGCTGAAGAAAACCATCCCCACCACATGATGCTGCCACCACCATGTTTCACGGTGGGGATGGTGTGTTCAGGGTGATGTGCAGTGTTAGTTTTCCCCACACATAGCGTTTTGCTTTTAGGCCATAAAGTAGAATTTGGGTCTCATCTGACCAGATCACCTTCTTCCACATGTTTGCTGTGTCCTCCACATGGCTTCTCACAAACTACAAACAGGACTTCTTATGACTTTCTTTCACCAATGTCTTTCTTCTTGTCACTCTTCCATAAAGGGCAGATTTGTGGAGAACACGACTAATAGTTGTCCTGTGGACAGATTCTCCCACCTGAGCTGTGGATCTCTGCAGCTCCTCCAGAGTTACCATGGACCTCTTGGCTCTTCTCTGATGAATGCTCTCTTTGCCCGGCCGGTCAGTTTAGGTGGACGGCCATGTCTTGGTAGGTTTGCAGTTGTGCCATACTCTTTCCATTCTCTGATGATGGATTGAACAGAGCTCTGTGAGATGGTCAAAGCTTGGGAGATTATTTTATAACTTAACCCTGCTTTATACTTCTCCACAACTTTATCCCTGACCTGTCTGGTGTGTCCCTTGGCCTTCATGATGCTGTTTATTCACTAAGGTTCTCTAACAAACCTCTGAGGGCTTCACAGAACAGCTGTATTTATACTGAGATGAAATGACACACAGGTGGACTCTATTTACTAATTAGGTGACTTCTGAAGGCAATTGGTTCCTCTAGATTTTAGTTAGGGGTATCGGAGTAAATGACTATTCTAGTGAATGGGGTCGGGATCATGTGACTATGTGTAATGCACGCGGTTTGCGGCGCAGTGACACGGGCTGAAAACAGGAGACATATCGCCTCCCTGTCAACCACCCTGTGTAAGGCGATCCACTGCAGGTCACTTTTTAGAGGGGCAGCAATATCTGGGCGTAAATGTGAAGGATCCCTTTTATCATCCTTCCCAGATATCTTCTGTGAGCAATTCCATAGTCCAAGGAGTGAGTGTTGTCACCCTGGGACAGGAAGTGTGTTATTGGCAGGATCCCCAGGTTCTATCCCTCCATAGATACAGTACAGGAAGTGAGTGCGGTCACCCTGGGACAGGAAGTGAGCGTTGTCACCCTGGGACAGGAAGTGAGCGTTGTCACCCTGGGACAGGAAGTGAGCGCTGTCACCCTGGGACAGGAAGTGAAACCCTGGGACAGGAAGTGAGCGCTGTCACCCTGGGACAGGAAGTGAGCGTTGTCACCCTGGGACAGGAAGTGTGTTACTGGAGTAATAAAATCCTAATTGTTTTCTTTAGAAGATTTTCGGTGGGGAGGGGGGGGGGGATTCTGCCCATTGATTTCCTAAACAGCAACGGCACCAAATCCACCGCCAGTCGGCGTTCTCCGAACTTTGAACAAGGATTCAGTTTACTGGTTGCTAAGGATGCAGAGGCCGCCCACTCCTTAACAAGCAATCTGTTTACTGGTTGTCAAGGACGCGGAGGCCGCCCACTCCTCAACAAGCATTCTGTTTACTGGTTGTCAAGGACGCGGAGGCCGCCCACTTCTTAACAAGGGTTCTGTTTACTGGTTGTCAAGGACGCGAAGGCCGCCCACTCCTCAACAAGCATTCTGTTTACTGGTTGTCAAGGACGCGGAGGCCGCCCACTCCTTAACAAGGATTTTGTTTACTGGTTGTCAAGGACGCGGAGGCCGCCCACTCCTTAACAAGCATTCTGTTACCTGGTTGCTAAGGACGCGGAGGCCGCCCACTCCTTAACAAGGATTCTGTTTACTGGTTGTCAAGGACACGGAGGCCGCCCACTCCTTAACAAGGATTCTGTTTACTGGTTGTCAAGGATGCGGAGGCCGCCCACTCCTTAACAAGGATTCTGTTTACTGGTTGTCAAGGATGCGGAGGCCGCCCACTCCTTAACAAGGATTCTGTTTACTGGTTGTCAAGGACGTGGAGGCCGCCCACTCCTTAACAAGGATTCTGTTTACTGGTTGTCAAGGACGCGGAGGCCGCCCAATCCTTAACAAGGATTCTGTTTACTGGTTGTCAAGGACGCGGAGGCCGCCCACTCCTTAACAAGGATTCTGTTTACTGGTTGTCAAGGACGCGGAGGCCGCCCACTCCTTAACAAGGATTCTGTTTACTGGTTGTCAAGGACGCGGAGGCCGCCCACTCCTTAACAAGCATTCCGTTAACTGGTTGCTAAGGACGCGGAGGCCGCCCACTCCTTAACAAGGATTCTGTTTACTGGTTGTCAAGGACACGGAGGCCGCCCACTCCTTAACAAGAATTCTGTTTACTGGTTGTCAAGGATGCGGAGGCGGCCCACTCCTTAACAAGGATTCTGTTTACTGGTTGTCAAGGACGTGAAGGCCGCCCATTTCTTAACAAGGATTCTGTTTACTGGTTGTCAAGGACGCGGAGGCCGCCCACTCCTTAACAAGGATTCTGTTTACTGGTTGTCAAGGATGCGGAGGCCGCCCACTCCTTAACAAGGATTCTGTTTACTGGTTGTCAAGGACGCGGAGGCCGCCCACTCCTTAACAAGAATTCTGTTTACTGGTTGTCAAGGACGCGGAGGCCGCCCACTCCTTAACAAGGATTCTGTTTACTGGTTGTCAAGGATGCGGAGGCCGCCCACTCCTTAACAAGGATTCTGTTTACTGGTTGTCAAGGATGCGGAGGCCGCCCACTCCTTAACAAGGATTCTGTTTACTGGTTGTCAAGGACACGGAGGCCGCCCACTCCTTAACAAGGATTCTGTTTACTGGTTGTCAAGGACGTGAAGGCCGCCCACTCCTTAACAAGGATTCTGTTTACTGGTTGTCAAGGACACGAAGGCCGCCCACTCCTTAACAAGGATTCTGTTTACTGGTTGTCAAGGACGCGGAGGCCGCCCACTCCTTAACAAGGATTCTGTTTACTGGTTGTCAAGGACGCGGAGGCCGCCCACTCCTTAACAAGGATTCTGTTTACTGGTTGTCAAGGACGCGGAGGCTGCCCACTCCTTAACAAGCATTCTGTTAACTGGTTGCTAAGGACGCGGAGGCCGCCCACTCCTTAACAAGGATTCTGTTTACTGGTTGTCAAGGACACGGAGGCCGCCCACTCCTTAACAAGAATTCTATTAACTGGTTGCTAAGGACGCGGAGGCCGCCCACTCCTTAACAATCATTCTGTTTACTGGTTGTCAAGGACACGGAGGCCGCCTGCTCCTTAACAACCAGCGATTTACAGTGTTTGTTAAGGATGCCGGCAGGCCGCAGGTTTTCACTACTAAAATACCACATGACTTCATGAAATAGCACATGCGGTATTTCTGTAGTGTTTTTTTTTTTTTCTAGTGAATTCCAAAAATGTTTTTGAAAAACGCTGTGCGGTATCTTACCGTGTTCTCGCATGCTTTGTGAGTGGAGCCCATTATATTCTATCAGTTCTCACCTTTTGGGGTGACGTTGTGCGGTGTCTATTAAGGGGCTCTTTTACACTTGGGGGGGGGGGGGGCGGGGGTTGTTCAAAAACACGCCCTACATGGAAAAAGCATCCGTACAGGGGTACAGGGATACACGCATGCCGTACATTTAGCCTGAGGGCTTGTTCACGCCATGCCCATTAATCCGGGTTGATCAACGCAAAGGGAACCATAGAAAACAATTGTGTTTCCCATGTGCCCAGAACACGCCATACAAGTGCGTTGCAAAAAAAAAAAAAAAAACGCAGCGTATCAGGATTTTTATGCAACACCCAAAAGTTCACATCAACGTGCGCCAGTGCAATGCATTTATAATTTTAATAATAACAAAAATAATAATGATAATATTAATAATAATTAAATAAGAATAGTAATAATCATAATGGTAATAATATTAAAAATGCTAATAATAATAATAATGATAATAAAAAAATAATAAATGATGATAATACAATAATAGTGGTAATGATAATAATAAAATAAAAATGGTAAAACTATTATTTATATTAATAATGATAATAATAGTAATAATAATGACGATAATATTTATATTAATAACAATAATGACAATAATAGTAATAATAATGATAATAAAAAATCATATTAATGATGATTAAAATATTAATATTGTTAATAAAAAAAAATCAATGATAATATTAATAAAAAAATGATGCTAATAAAATAATAAAAATAGTAATGAAAATAATAATAAAATCATAATAATAATGATAATAAAAAATAATAAATGATGATAATACAATAATAGTGGTAATGATAATAATAAAATAAAAATGGTAATACTATTATTTATATGAATAATGATAATAATAGTAATAATAATGATAATAATGTTTATATTAATAACAATAATGACAATAATAGTAATAATAATGATAATAAAAAATCATATTAATGATGATTAAAATATTAATATTGTTAATAAAAAAAATCAATGATAATATTAAAAAAAAAATGATTATAATAAAATAATAATGGTAATAATATGAATAATGATAAAAAAAATAGTAATGAAGATAATAATAAAATAATAATGGTAATGGTAATAATAATTATTATAATAATAATAAAAAAATTCAAAATTATAATAATAGTAAAAATAATGCTAATAAAAAAAAAACATATTAATGATAATAAAAAAAATAATATTACCATGATAATAATAAAATAATAATAATATTGATGCCTGAGGTAATTGTAGCCGTCTTATCTCACAAACTATGCCAGCTTTATTACCCTTGCCATGTACATTTTGTTTGTGTGTGTCGTGTTTTTGTTTTTCTTTTTTTCCTTTCCCTCAGCGATTGTGTTTTTTTAACATTCTGCTAAAACTTGTGTGAATCAGTACTGCTGGGACCTTGAAGAAGGGGTCATACCCCGAAATGCTTGTCATGAAAAATCGTATGTTAGTGCAAATAAAAAAAGTATCACAGACAGTACTTAATAATATTGATAGCAGTAATAATAATGATAATAAAATAAATAATATTACCATGAAAAATATAATAAAATAATAATGGTAATATTAATCATAATAATAATAATGAAAATAATAATAATAGTAAAAATAATGATAATACAAAATCGTTTTAATTATAATAATAATTAAAATTAATAATAATATTAATGATAAAAAGATAAGATTACCATGATTATAATAAAACAATATTAATGATGATAATAGTAAAAATAATGATGATAAAAAAATATTAATAATAATAATAATAATAATAATAATATTAACAAAAAAAAAATAATAATATTAATGATAAAAAACAAGATTACCAATTATAATAATAAAATAATATTAATGATGATAATAGAAAAATTATGATGATAAAAAAATATTAATGCTAATAATAATAATAATAATAATAATAATAATAATAATAATAATAATAATAAAAATATTAATGATAAAAAAATAAGATTACCATGATAATAATAAAATAATATTATTGATGATAATAGTAAAAATAAAGATGATAAAAAAACCAATATTAATGCTAATAATAATAATAAAAAATAATAATATTAATGATAAAAAAATATTACCATGATAATAATAAAATATTATTAATGATAAAAACATAAGATTACCATGATAATAATAAAATAATATTAATGATGATAATAGTAAAAATAAGGATGATAAATCATTATATTATTAATAATAATTTATTTTATTTATTTCAGGTACTTATATAGCACTGTCAATTTACGCAGCGCTTTACATATACATTGTACATTCACATCAGTCCCTACCCTCAAGGAGCTTACACTCTAAGGTCCCTAACTCACATTCATAATAATAATAATAATAATAATAATAATAATAATAATATTAATGATAAAAAAAATAAGATTACCATGATAATAAAAAAATAATATTAATGATAATAAAAATATTAATAATAAAAAAATAAAAATATTTATGATAAAAAAAAAATTACCATGATAAAAATAATAATAAAATAATAATGGTAATAATAATAATAATAATGATAATACAAGTATTAGAAAAGAAATTAATGCAATCTGCCAATAATAATAATATTAATAATAATAAAAGCTAAATAAAAAAACAATAAAAATACAATTTAATGCGTTAAAAATGTGCCTAATTCTCTGTGCGTTTCTGCGCACGTCGCGGTGTGAATGAGCCCCGTTGATTGGGTCTTCATGTACTCTGTACCCCTTGTCCGGTCGGTAGACGGTCCGTCGGCGCGCACACACGCTGCGTTGTACTGCGTGCGATCCAGCAGCTGCCATGTAATCGCACACGACTTTGCACAGGTCTCCGGTTACTTGCGGAGCGCTCTGGCAGTGAACGGGTTAATAAAACACTCTCCCTTTTTTTTTTTTTTTTTTTCCTCCCACCCGATGGGCCGTCCCAGGGCTGCATGGAACATTTGTTCTTGGAGGAAGGGAGCTGAGTGAGGTCAGCAGGGCCAGATGCTGCTATTAGCAGGAGAGTCACCAACTTCCCCTGTATGTTCCCTCTCTGCCCCCCCACAGAGGGGTACATGTGTGCGCCCCAATGAATAGGATCAGGACTAAGAGGGCAAAGAATGGTAAGAACCCCCCCACCCCCTAACACCCTGCTTCTCCTTGTCATTGATTCCTGGCATGCCTTAACTGTCATTGTAACCAATTTCCTGCAACTGTTTGTTCTTTTGTATCATTTTTGTATCATTGTTTATCCTCCTTTTTGTTACTTTTGTAGATTAGTGTGCTGCTGTTTTTTTGCATGTTTTATAATGCAGATCAGCTGAAGCTCTCACACCCGGATCAGAGGGATCCGTCATTTCTAATCAGTGACAGTTATTTTCAGCTGAGTCCAATCAGATTTATAACTTGCAACCATGTGGCTAAAATAACGATCGTTCTCCTTGTGTTTTAGAAATGTGAAGAGTTTTTGGCGTAGTCCCGGTGATATTTAAGGAGTATATATGGTGGCATTGCCCTTCCTTGTGGGGGGCCCCTCTGTAGATCTGTGCGTTTGCAGGACTATTCCTGTACAATGGCACCCCTTCCGTAGTAGGGGCAAGAAGGCGCAGCGCTGCACGTTACACGCCGTACGTTGCTGTGCGCTGATGTTAGCGTGGAACCTTTTTGGATAGGCTTGGCTGCAGCTGCAAAGCATCTTGACCGCGGCACTTTCCAGTTCAAGAGGTGTGGGCGGTAGAAACGCGGCGTAGCGCCCCTTCTCTTTTTTTCTTTTAATTTTTTGTAGTGCCAGTTCACAGTGATGTGAATCTGCCATTTTAGATGCGATCCAAAAAACCTAGATTCGCATGTCTTCAGAAATAAATTTGTGTTCGATGATGATCGATGCGGCTAAAAAAGGAAAAAGGGGTGTGCGTGTTTGGTGCAAATTTTATTTTTCTGTAGACCGCAGTGAAATCGCATCTTTGTTTTTACATGTATGTGAATGCAACTGGTTCTATTGGCCTAAAAAGAAATCGCAGCTGCGCCCAATCTCATCTGGAATCGCAATAAATTTGTAATCGGACTGTCTTAGGCTCGGTTCACCTATATGCGAACCCGATGCTGTTTTTAAACCGCACAAGGTGAATGGGAACCGGCTTTCAATGGCTCACACACGTCCCGGGTGGCCGCGGTTCGTTTCTGAAAAGGGGTCCCGTGCGATTATTATTATTATTATTATATATATATATATAATTTTTTTTTTTTTTTTTTTTTTTTTTTTTTTAATATTATAATAATATGTCCAGTTTAGGTGCGAATTCAAGTAAAAATTTGCACCTGAATCGGTGTACAAAACCGCACCACCGGACTGCAAACCGCAGCTTGACGTGCGTGAATCCAGCCTTAAGTACAAATTGCACACACCGAAATAGCACCGCGGTCACTCTGAAAACCCGACACAAATTCGCAAGTAAATCGCACCACATCAGTGTAAGCGCAGCTTTAACTCCCTACTGCGCACTTTCTTTTTTTTTTTTATATTTTGCTGTCTGGGGATTTATCAGGCCCCTTATACACAGGTGGCAAAGGGGCAGTAAAAGCAGGCGATCTGTGTTTTTGCCAGCCAGTAGGGTGATGCACGTGCTGCCAATGTGGCAAATTTAACTCCCGCATGCTGAGTCTGACAGGCGGCGCTACCTGTCAGACTCGCCCATTGATGTCAGTGGCGCTGTTGTTGTTGCTATTCAGGATTTATATGGCGGCAACAGTTTGCGCAGCGCTTTACAATATTAGACCTGGCTCACAAAAAAGTACTTTGAAATCAGTGGCGTCTTGGGAACCGCCCTCGGGGGGCGTCTTTGAATCCATGGCCATGCCTTCGGAGGTGTCTTGGGAACCATTTCGGTGCCCTTGGGGGTGACTTGGGAACCACCCTTGGGGGGGGGGCGTCTTTGAATCCATGGCCATGCCTTCGGAGGTGTCTTGGGAACCATTTCGGTGCCCTTGGGGGTGACTTGGGAACCACCCTTGGGGGGGGGGGGGCGTCTTTGAATCCATGGCCGTGCCCATGGAGGCATCTTGGGAACTATTGCTGTGCCTTCGGGGGTGTCTTGGGAACCGCCCTAGGGGGGCGTCTTTGAATCCATGGCCATGCCCTCGGAGGCGTCTTGGGAACCGCTGCCGTGCCCACTGAGGCGTATT
Source organism: Lithobates clamitans (assembly GCA_037952925.1). Classification (NCBI taxonomy): domain Eukaryota; kingdom Metazoa; phylum Chordata; class Amphibia; order Anura; family Ranidae; genus Lithobates; species Lithobates clamitans. Next base: position 216,498 of record JBBGZY010003127.1, on the reverse strand, counting down.
GGGAACTGTTCCTGTACCCTAGGGGGTGACTTGGGAACCGCTCTTGGGGGGGCGTCTTTTAATCCATGGCCGTTCCCACGGAGGTGTCTTGGGAACTGCTGCTGTGCCCCTGGAGGCATTTTGGGAACCGCTGCCGTGCCCCCGGAGGCGTCTTGGGAACCGCTGCCGTGCCCCCGAAGGCGTCTTGGGAACCGCTGCCGTGCCCTCGGAGGCGTCTTGGCATCCGCCCACGGAGGTGACTTGGGAATTGCCCTCGGGGGGCGTCTTGGGATCCGCGGCCGTGCCCTCGGGGGGGCGTCTTGGGATCCGCGGCCGTGCCCTCGGGGGGGCGTCTTGGGATCCGCGGCCGTGCCCTCGGGGGGGCGTCTTGGGATCCGCGGCCGTGCCCTCGGGGGGGCGTCTTGGGATCCGCGGCCGTGCCCTCGGGGGGGCGTCTTGGGGTCCGCGGCCGTGCCCTCGGAGGGGCGTCTTGGGGTCCGCGGCCGTGCCCTCGGGGGGGGGGGCGCATCTTGGGATCCACGGCCATGCCCTCGGGGGGGGGGGGGGGGCGGGGGCGTCTTGGGAACCGCGGCTGTGCCCTCGGAGGCATCTTGACATCCGCCCAAGGAGGCGACTTGGGAATCGCCCTCGGGGGGGGGGGGGCATCTTGGGATCCGCGGCCGTGCCCTCGGGGGGGCGTCTTGGGATCCGCGGCCGTGCCCTCGGGGGGGCGTCTTGGGATCCGCGGCCGTGCCCTCGGGGGGGCGTCTTGGGTCTTGCTTATGAAATGCTAGCCAACTAACTCGAATGCTACAGGCGCATGTCAAGGTTTACGACTGAGCCCCCCCCCCGAGCCCGGGTTTAACGCTTCTACCAATCCTTCCCACCAGGATGCTAAAGTTTTATTTTTAATGTATTATATTATATTATATTATTTTATATTATATTAAAAAAAAATAAAAAAATGTACGTCTCTTTGGCGACAGCTGGAACTTTGAGTCTCCTTTTATAATTGTCCCACCAGATGGATTCTCCTCCTGACACCAGGAAATGGCAGCCCCGGCATTGTGAAGCGGTGACATATTCTTCCAAAATGTCACCGTTTAACCCTGCGCGGCGTGCCGCCCTGCAAAATCTGAACTTGTCGAATAATCGAGCCCTGTTGGCATTTTTTTTTAATTTGCACGGGTGGAGAATGTAGAAATTTTTTTTTTTTTTTTTTTTTTTCTCCGGCCGGGCTCAGACAGAGATGTTAGTGTAGAGATTTATTTCTGGAGCGTAGAAATGCTTATGGTTTCCATAAATCCGCCTTTTTTTTCGGAGTTATGTTATAGCAGGAAATGCTTGTGCAGGAGCGGAATAGTTGCCAGTACATTTTCCCTTTAGGGAGCTGCGCGCCCCCCCCCCCCCCCCCCTCTCCGGCCAGTAAGAAGTTTGCATGGAAAATAACGACCGTCTTAAACGCTTTTCTACCAGAATCCAGAAATCTGGGATCTGTTGGAGCGTTTTTCTGTGGAGTTGGTGGAGGATGTGGACAGGATGTATGGTATAGATTTGCAGCGGAGGAGGTGGCAGGATATGGCTGCCAAGTCATTCATTTCTTCTCGTGTTCAGTTGACATAAGGGCAAGCAATGCTCTCTTTAGAAAAGCCAATCGCATGTGAAGGAAATTTTTTCACCACTTGATTGGGTAATCCAACTGAACGCGGCTTATTTATTTTACTAACATTCATTTTGCGAAGTGAACCGCTTCTACTCCTTTAGTAAATCAACCCCATTGAGGTTCCATATTGTGGAACTTCATAGCAAATGGAAGGTATGCTTTTCTACCAGCCCCAAGACCCACAACACACATTTTAACCCCCTTCCCACTAAGCCCCCACAGCCTTAAAACCCTCAGCCCCAGCTTCCCTAGGGTTTCAGGATGCACGGGTGATGTCAACTGCTGCCCTTGCCTTCTACGCTTCCGGGAGGCACAGGTGATGGCATCCTCTTCCTGGGCTCCAAAGCTTCTGGGAGGAATGGGTGAGGCCAACCTCTGCCTTGGCCTTCACTTACAGGAGGCACAGATGACCTCAACCTCTGCCCTGGCCTTCAATGTTGCCAGGAGGCACAGGCGACGTCAACCTCTGCCCTGTTCTTTGACGCTTCCAGGTGGCACTGGTGACGTCAACCTCTGCCCTGGTCTTTAATATTGCAAGGAGGCACGGGTGACATCAACCTCTGCCCGGGCCTTCAATGCTTTACAGGAGACACGGGTGATGTCAACCGCTAACCTGGCCTTCAATGTTGCCAGGAGGCACGGGTGACGTCTACGCCTACCCAAGCCACCCAACTCTTCCGGGAGGTATGGGTGATACCAACCTCTGCCCTGGTCTCTGACACTAATGGGAGGCTTGGGTGTTGTTGACGTCTCCCTGGGCCTCCTAGAACTTCCGGGAGGCACAGCCTTCCAGCAAACACAGGTGATATCATCCTCTCCCTTGGCCTCCCAGTGCTTCCAGGAGACACTGGTGACGTCAACCTCTACCCTGGCCCCCAGCACTTTTGGGATGCAAGGTTGTTTTTCAACCTCTGTCCTGGTCTCCTAATGCTTCTGGGAGGCACAGATGACGTCAACCTCTGCCCAGCTTCCCAACGCTTTTGGGACGCATTGGTGGCATTACTAGACCTCCTGTCAAAAAAATATATATACATCCATACACAAAATATAGATATAAATAATATTACATTATAATAAATATAATATTTTCACGTGTGTGTGTGTGTGTGTGTGTGTGTGTATATGTGTATATGTATGTATAATATATATATATATATATATATATATAATTTAGTGATCCTGCCATTAAGGTCCTTGTTTGGTCACTTCCTGTTTATAGGGTGCCAACGCTCTTTCCCTGTCTCCAGTTGTGCTCCTGCGTTGTCACGTGGGCTTCAGATGTGCGACTACTAGTGGCCATTTCAGCACACATTACACAGACGGGGTCCACTGTTGTCACCATCAGGAAACCCGTCCTGAGAGACGCCATGGAACCGGCACTGGTGGGCCTGGAAGTGGTTGCAAAGTGGTTGCATGAGATCGGCAGCACTGAGATGCAACAAGTAATAAAGAAATGACCAGAGTACACTAAATGTCATCCAGTTTACATTGCTCAGATGGGATGGAATTCGCCAACCCCCCCCCCCCACCCCCCTCGTTTCCTCTACCCCAGTTATTTGTTGTTTTCCATCAATAAATGACACTTCAGTACTTCTCATCTAGAGGACTTATCAGGGACATTTCAAAGACAAGGTTAATTAGATAGGGTTTTTTTTTTTTTCTCTCTTGGAGCCGGGGTCTCCACCCTTGGTGACCCCACTTTTCGGCCTCCTCCAGTCGGAATGTTCCCTGGGCAGCGGAGCACAGGGCTGAGCCTGTGTAGGGGTTAATTACATGACATACTCCGCTGCAGAGGCGGCTGGCATGTTTGGAGAGAGTAGAAAGGACCCTGTTATGTGTTCAATGTGTGGGATCACATCCCACCCCAGGCACCGTCTGTGCCCCCTGGGGGTGAGCAGGGAGTGTCTTATGTCAGCCTGGGAAATAAGGAGGCAATTGTCAGGCAATCACACCCCACCATCAAGACGGAACGGTTAACCCTTTCATCTTGTAGAACCATTATGAATGCTTCATTAACAAGTTGCTACTGGAGGCTGGTTGGTACCAGTGTTGGTACTCATACCGACCTCACAGAGCGACTCTGCAGTCTGGATGTATGACGAAAAACAAAAGGTGTCAACGTTCTGGAACAAACAGGGTAAATATGAATAACTACTACTAGCTATACCATGAGCTGGATCTAGGAGACGTAACTACTACTAGATATACCATGACCTGGATTTAGGAGACGTAAATGCCACCAGGTAGACCATGACCTGGATCTAGGAGACGTAACTACTACTACTAGATATGCCATGACCTTGATCCAGGAGACGTAACTGCCACCAGGTAGACCGTGAGCTGGTTCTAGGAGACGTAACTGCCACCAGGTAGACCGTGAGCTGGTTCTAGGAGACGTAACTGCCACCAGGTAGACCGTGAGCTGGTTCTAGGAGACGTAACTGCCACCAGGTAGACCGTGAGCTGGTTCTAGGAGACGTAACTGCCACCAGGTAGACCCTGAGCTGGTTCTAGGAGACGTAACTGCCACCAGGTAGACCGCTACCTACCTGGTTCTAGGAGACGTAACTGCCACCAGGTAGACCGTGAGCTGGTTCTAGGAGATGTAACTGCCACCAGGTAGACCGTGAGCTGGTTCTAGGAGACGTAACTGCCACCAGGTAGACCGTGAGCTGGTTCTAGGAGACGTAACTGCCACCAGGTAGACCGTGAGCTGGTTCTAGGAGACGTAACTGCCACCAGGTAGACCGTGAGCTGGTTCTAGGAGACGTAACTGCCACCAGGTAGACCGTGAGCTGGTTCTAGGAGACGTAACTGCCACCAGGTAGACCGTGAGCTGGTTCTAGGAGACGTAACTGCCACCAGGTAGACCGTGAGCTGGTTCTAGGAGACGTAACTGCCACCAGGTAGACCGTGAGCTGGTTCTAGGAGACGTAACTGCCACCAGGTAGACCGTGAGCTGGTTCTAGGAGACGTAACTGCCACCAGGTAGACCGTGAGCTGGTTCTAGGAGACGTAACTGCCACCAGGTAGACCCTGAGCTGGTTCTAGGAGACGTAACTGCCACCAGGTAGACCGCTACCTACCTGGTTCTAGGAGACGTAACTGCCACCAGGTAGACCGTGAGCTGGTTCTAGGAGACGTAACTGCCACCAGGTAGACCGTGAGCTGGTTCTAGGAGACGTAACTGCCACCAGGTAGACCGTGAGCTGGTTCTAGGAGACGTAACTGCCACCAGGTAGACCGTGAGCTGGTTCTAGGAGACGTAACTGCCACCAGGTAGACCGTGAGCTGGTTCTAGGAGACGTAACTGCCACCAGGTAGACCGTGAGCTGGTTCTAGGAGACGTAACTGCCACCAGGTAGACCGTGAGCTGGTTCTAGGAGACGTAACTGCCACCAGGTAGACCGTGAGCTGGTTCTAGGAGACGTAACTGTCACCAGGTAGACCGTGACCTGGATCCAGGAGACGTAACTACTACTAGATATGCCATGACCTGGATCTAGGAGATGTCACTACTACTAGATAGACCGTGAGCTGGTTCTAGGAGACGTAACTGCCACCAGGTAGACCGTGACCTGGTTCTAGGAGACGTAACTGCCACCAGGTAGACCGTGACCTGGTTCTATACTTGTGTAATGTCCCTTCCTATCCATAAACCCCACCCTTCCTCCCAGTTGAGTTGATCCAAGGATGGCTGCTCCAGGTTGGGGACCTTTCTCAAGCATGTTCCTGATGCCATGACGCAGCCTGTGCCAACAGGCAGCTAGGGAGGACTATATGGGCACACTTGGAACTATGTAGTCTCAAGGAAGGGGGGATCAGTGGGATTGACAAGTGTGTGCGCTCCCCTAATGGACACCCGGGGGAAGTGGCACGGGAACCCAAAGGCTGCAGCAGTGAAGGCAATAAATTCAAAGTGTTTTGAAGACCCACTGTCCTCGTGGCCTTGTGCATACAGATGTACTTGCATGTTATAAAGCCGCTGCACAATCTGTTGGCACTATATAAATCCTGTATTATAATAATAAATGTGAGACTTCAGTACTACTTTAAAGAAAAGTGTGGCATTAATAAAAATGACCGCTTGGCTGTTATCAGATCTGCGTTCTGATATCCCAACCAAACCCCCCCCCCCGTGACGTCTGACGAAATGGCACAAGTAGGAGCAGAGAGGCAATTTATCCTGATTGTGTTACAGAAAAATGTATCCGACTATTTATACAACGTATATGGAGCGTTCACATATCTCCGCCGAAGGTTAGAAGATAAACTGGAACTAAATCCTAAAAGGTTGCATACCAAAGGGCTAGGACAATGTAAACCCAATCACTAAAATCTGATACATGATTAACATAATTATAATTTCTAATAATTATTATAAAACAATCGTAAACCCAATCTTCAAAATCCCATGTATCATTTTTTTTTTTTAACATCTTTTAATACATTTGCCACTCTCAAACTAAATATACCAATAAAAACACGGATTTTATTAATATTATGCATTCCGTTTTGCCTTTAAAGTCTGGTCCAATTGCCTTCTTTTTTGTGCAAACTAAATATTTCTAAAAATATATATTATAATAACTATCATTAGAAAATTCCCAGCTGCTTCAATAAGTAGTGGCTCTTAAAGTGATGTCACATTTCCCATCACCAAAGAGTGACTAAACATAACTATAACATAACCATATTCCCACAATGGGGAAAAAAAAAATAATAAATTGAATTTTTTAAAATTTATTATAATACAATTAAATATATAATATTACAAAATGGTATTTTATTTTTGTAATAATACATTATTTATTTTTTTTAAATAATACAAATATTTTTTTATTAATAATTAATCGTCTATAATCTATCACAAAATGCATTCTTAATTTTATACATTGTATATTTGGTTACAGATGTTGCAACATAAATGGATAGATCCTTCTGTGTCAGTCAAAGTATTTTTCATATAATCGGTGAATTGTCACTTTTTAGTGCTTCTTCCCATGGCTTTGTTCAAATCGGTGCCAAGCCTCCACCTAAAAATGTAAAAACCCCAGTCGCCCCACTTTTTGACATTTTTCCGTTTTAATTTTTTTAAGCTGAATTTTGGTTATGGCTTTTTTTTTTTTTTTTTTTTTGCATAGTAGTTAACTTTGGGCCAAGCTGGACCAATATAAGCATAGCATATATGTGCTGTACCTGTGGGGTCCCCATGGAGAGCTGGAAATCGCTGTGGTAGTCACCACGACTACATTGCTGCTCCGGTGATCTCCACTAGCTTTTGCGTTCCGTGCTGAGTGGCTGCGTTCTGAGCAGTGGCGTAGCTACCAGGGTTGCAAAGGTCGCACCTGCAACCGAGCTCTGGCGTTCCCCCACTGTCGGGGGGGGGGGGGGGGGGGCGGTTGCTCGCACCCCAGAGGGGTTGCTGGCTGCAGGGCTTTGAGCTGAGAGCATCTCTTTCATACAGCCCAGAACCTGCACTGACAGTTCCCCCTCCTTCACACCCATAGGAGTGGAGAGAGCCGATCTGCTCCTCATCCTGCCCCTCTCGTCCTCTGTGCACAAAGGTGGAGAGGGGCGGGAGGAGGAGCAGCAGATCGACGCACTCCAACGACCGTTGCCGATCCCTTTCACGGATAGGAAAGGAGAACGCTGATCTGCTGCTCCTCCTCCTCCCACCCTTCTCCACCTGTGTGCACCAATGGGAAGTATGAATGATCAAATTCAGCTGCTTAGCTTCACACTTCCCATGGTGCACAGACGATGGGGGGGGGCTCGGAGGAGGAGCAGATTGGCTCTCTCTGCTCCTATCCATGCAAAGGGGGGAAAGAGAGGGGGAACTGTCAGTGAAGGCTCTGGACTGTATGAGAGAGACCCTCTCAGCTCAGAGTCCTGCTGAGGAGGCAGCGATAGGTGACATTAATGAGCAGTGATGGGTACGGATAGGCTGCATGGATGGGCATCATTGATTGGTAAGGATAGGCGTCATTGATTGGTACGGATAGGCGTCATTGATTGGTACGGATAGGCGTCATTGATTGGTACGGATAGGCGTCATTGATTGGTACGGATAGGCGTCATTGATTGGTACGGATAGGCGTCATTGATTGGTACGGATAGGCATCATTGATTGGTACGGATAGGCGGCAATGATGGACTCTGATAGGCGGCATTGATGGGAACAGGCTGCACAGATGGGCTGCATTGATGGGCACTGATGGGCTGCATTGATGGGCGACATTGATGGGCTCTGATGGGTGGCATTGATGGGTGGAATTGATGGGCTCTGATGGGTGGAATTGATGGGTGGAATTGATGGGCTCTGATGGGTGGAATTGATGGGCTCTGATGGGTGGAATTGATGGGCGGCATTGATGGGCACTGGCTGCACAGATGGGTTGCATTGATGGGCACTGATGGGCTGCATTGATGTGTGGCATTGATGGACAGTGATGGGCACAGGCTGCATTGATGGGTGGGCATTGGGCACTGATGACTGCCATTGATGGGCGACATTAATGAGCAGTGATGGGCACTGATCGGTGGCATTGATGGGCGGCACTGACAGTCTTGCCAGTTAATGGCTATCCTTTCCTCACACAGATACAGCATGGGAGGAAAGGACTGCCGATAACCGACAAGTCTGTTTATATGTGATCAGCTGATCACATGGTAAAGGGCTGCTGTGATCGGCCATTTACTGTGATCAGCAGTCGCAGAGAACGCTGGATGCACGCCCCAGGGGACACGCGGGAGGCAGGGTCCTGAAAGGATGTCCATGGACACCCTCCCAGAACTATGGAACCCGGGTCTCCGATTGAAAGGGGTCAGGGGGACCCTTCATGATTTCTTGCACTGGGGCCCTGAAGGTTTCTATTTACGCCTCTGATTCTGAGCGTGGGCGGTTGACCACTTGGCACGGGTGCCATTCAGAGAACATGTTGCCTATTCTTGCTGAATGCAGTGTGGTCTCTGATTTGAATGAGGTGAAGAGGTGAGATGGTGACGTCACAATCTGGGACCTGGAAGCTGGCGGTAATCATTGTAATGGAGGTGCTGGTTTCAGTGATTTCCAGCCTCTCCAGGGATAATAAATACTCACGTTGGTCCAAACTGGAGCTACGCAAAAAAAAAAAAAAAATCGGCTTTAAGGAAAGACTGATGGCGCTCTGTAAGTCCTCAAGAACCTCCTGCTCCATCTCTAATTAAACTTCCCCAAGGGGCCACCTACAGTAAATCTCAAAGAAAGCAGAAACTACCAATCATGTAAAACCATTTATTATCAGGAATTAAAAAAACAAACGAGAAACGACTTGCATGAAACGTGTGCAACACCGTACCATGTGTCAGGCATACACTATATTGTCAAAAGTATTGGGACGCCTGCCTTTACAGGCACGTGAACTTTTAATGGCACCCCAGTCTTAGTCCGTAGGGTTCAATATTGAGTTGGCTCCGCCCTTTGCAGCTATAACACCTTCAACTCTTCTGGGAAGGCCGTCCACAAGGTTTAGGAGGGTGTCTATGGGAATGTTTTGATTATTCTTCCAGAAGAGCATTTGTGAGGTCAGGCACTGATGTTGGACGAGAAGGCCTGGCTCGCAGTCTCCGCTCTAATTCACCCCAAAGGTTTTCTATCGGGCTGAGGTCAGGACTCTGTGCAGGCCAGTCAAGTTCCTTCACCCTGAACTCGCTCATCCATGTCTTTATGGACCTTGCTTTGTGTACTGGTGCGCAGTCATGTTGGAACAGGAAGGAGCCATCCCCAAACTGTTCCCACAAAGTTGGGAGCATGAAATTGTCCAAATTGTCTTGGTATGCTGACGCCTTAAGAGTTCCCTTCACTGGAACTAAGGGGCCAAGCCCAACCCCTGAAAAACAACCCCCACACCATAATCCCCCACACCATAATCCCCCTTCCACCAAATGATTTGGACTAGCATACAAAGCAAGGGCCAAGACATTTTGGACAAATTCATGCTCCCAACTTTGTGGGAACAGTTTGGGGACGGCCCCTTCCTGTTCCAATATGACTGCGCACCAGAGCACAAAGCAAGGTCCATAAAGACATGGATTGGCGAGTTTGGGGTGGAGGAAGTTGACCTCAACCCGATAGAAAACCTTTTTGGGATGAATTTGAGTGGAGACTGCGAGTCAGACCTTCTTGTACCTGACCTCACAAATGCTCTTCTGGAAGAATGGTCAAACATTCCCATAGACACCCTCCTAAACCTTGTGGACGGCTTTCCCAGAAGAGTTGAAGCTGTTATAGCTGCAAAGGGTGGGCCAACTCAATATTGAACCCTACGGAATAAGACTGGGATGTCATTACAGTTCAGGTGTGTGTAAAGGCAGGCGTCCCAATACTTTTGGTAATATAGAGTATGTACAAAAAGCAGTCAGCCTCAGTATGACGGGAAGTGGCTGCAAAGAAGCCACAGGAGATCAACGGTACTGAGATTTAACAAAGGATGAAAACAATTTTATTTATTTTTAATAAACAGAGCAAACTTAATGTCCTTCAGTTAGAGCTCACATCTACTTTAACCCTTCTGTAGACCTTCTGTAGGCTGTACTGTACTTGGAAAAGCAGTTGTTGCCTCAAGGACAATGGACAGGCTGGGAGGACGCTTCCTTTTCCTCCTATTCGGATACTCCCTCCTGGGATCCCTCGCCATTCATTTGGTACAGAAGATCATTTCATTGATGAGAAAACATTCCGTGTGTATTGCCGGACACAGCAGAGGGGGGGTGGGGGGGGGGGCTGGGGCCCTACCCATGACCTGTGCACCATTGCATGCTCGGTCGTCTCCTGCTCTTTAATGCACTCATCAGCCTTGACCACCAAAGTGTGGTATGTAGTGTGTCGTCTAGAGAGGAATGTACATGGCCCAGCAGACCGGCTGCATTCCTACTTATAATAATAGCCTGACATGTGAACCACTCAGCCCGAAAAAAGTACCTTTACATCATTGCTCTTACATATAAGATTTCTCTATTTATAAACTCAAAACTATTTCCAGATCTGTTTTGGCTCCAACGGATGTCGATTACTTGTTTACAAAGTCACAAAAATGCAACGTGTCCAAGCTAAATATTTATGAATGGCTATAGGGGAATATAAATTTAAATGAAATGCCCATATATAGGCATAGGTGTCCAAAGTGTGCACTATGTGGCCAAACGTTCGTGGACACGTGACTATGGCATCTATAGGAGGAGTTGGACATCCCATTCCAGAACCATGGCCATTATTGAGTTCCCCCCCCTCAAGGTCAATAATGTTGGGTGACCCTCCATGGTCAGTAGTGTGGCGTTGAGTGGCCCTCCATGGTCAACGGGGACACATGACTATCCTACCTAAATGAGTTGTTGGACATCCCATTCCAGAACTATGGCTTTTATTGAGTCCCCCCCCCTTGTGATCAATAATGTTGGGTGGCCCTCCATGGTTAGCAGTGTGGCCGTTGGGTGGCCCTCCATGGTCAGCAGTGTGGCCGTTGGGTGGCCCTCCATGGTCAGCAGTGTGGCCGTTGGGTGGCCCTCCATGGTCAACGGGGACCCATGACTATCTTACCTAAAATGAGTTGTTGGACATCCCATTCCAGAACCATGGCCAATTTATTATGGAGTCCCCCCCCCCCCTCGTGGCCAATAATGTTGGAGTGCCCTACATGGTCAACGTGCATAGTCCATATCCCCATCGCACACATTCCTGGAATAAGCTCTTTAGGCTACTGGGTTCTGTAGCGACCGCCCAGCCGAATACTGTAACCTACGTGATATGTAGATATTTGCCAGCACACCAAGGATCATCAATTTCATCCAAAACGTTTATTTATTAAAGAAAGATCACATCACAAAACGGTGTAGTGCAATGTTTCAAAGCCATGCAGGACCCCTTCGTCAGGCAGGCGATGTCACGTGCCAGACGAAAGTGTCCTGTGTGGCTCCGAAAAGTTGCACCCCACCATGGTCAACGTCGACACACATGACTATTTTGCCTAAAATGAGTTGTCGGACATTCCATTCCAGAACCATGGTCATTATTGTAGAGTCGTCGTTCCCCCCCCCCCCTTCATGGACAATAATGTTGTGTTACCCTCCCATGGTCAGGAGTGTGGAGTTGGGTGGCCCTCCATGGTCAACGTGGATACATGACTATCTTGCCTAAAAATGAGTTGTTGGACATTCCATTCCAGAACCATGGTCATTATTGTAGAGTCCCCCCCCCCCCTCATGGCCAATAATGTTGAATTGCCCTCCGAGTTGGGTGGCCCTCCATGGTCAACGTATACACATGACTATCTTGCCTAAAATGAGTTGTTGGACATCCCATTCCATGACTATTAATATGGTGTTGTCCCTGCATGGTCAAGGACGGGGCATTGCTCCCTCCATGGTCAAGGCTGCGCAGTCTCCCATCCTCCACTCTTCTGAGAAGGCTTTCCATAAGATTTTGGAGGGAGCGTCTGTGGGAATTTGTGCTCATTTGTGAGGTCAGGTACTGATGTTGGATGAGAAAACCTGGTTCACCACTGATGTTCTAATTCATCCCAAAAGTTTTCAGTAAGGTTGAGGTCAGGGCTCTGTGCAGGACAAGTTCCTTCATGACCTCAAACCTACTGAACACCTTTTTTTTGGGATGAGAAAACCTGATCCCAAAGGTGTTGCCATAGGGTTAAGGGCAGGTCCTGATGTTGGATGAGAAGACCTGGCTCACCATTGGTGTTCCAATTAATCCCAAAGGTGACAAAATAATGCTCATTAATTCTTAGATGTTTTTGATATTTGATTCATGGAGGGAACATGTTGTGTTTGTTACACTGACTACATAATACACTCTGCACATACCAAATGTACAGTGAGGACCTGACAATGGTCTAAGAATAAATCTCTTCCACTGCGTTGGGTATGGACAAACGTGGTACACGTCACCTTTGTAGAACAGTTTGTGAGATGTCTGGGTGCTTGACTGCGGTCGTTGTGACTCGGGTGCTCATTGTTCCATGGCGTGATTTTTCTAAATCCTGACCTTGATGCATCTATAGTTTAGAAATAGGACTGCTGGATAGAGATCTAAAATGGTGCTTTAAAAGTTAGAAGGTTCAACCCTGCCCCCCCCCCACTCCACCCAATCAATACTCGAATACCAGATCATGGCTCAGGAAGCTATGTACGGCACCCTGCTGGCCCCTTCTACCGGCCATAATCTGCATGCGTTTAATACAGAAGCACAGAGACCCAGTGATGGCATCACCATATCTAAAATAAGCTATATAAGGAAATGGAAAGGTATAATTATCATGTTGGTTGGGCGGAAAGAACCAGGCAAGGCAAAATGTAAGAAGGTTAAACTTCAGCTTTGATATCTCCCTTGCTGTCCAATTCCTAAACTCTGTAACTATAAATTAGTTTCCCTCTGAAATGACCTAATTTTAGAGCGGGGGGGGGGAGTTTTGTGCGGGGGATGTTCCTGGAGGTCCGTCCAAGCAGGGAGTGGCCTGGAAAGCTGCGGAGGGGAACTTTTTCATAGAACCACATTTTCTCCTTTAACCACATTGAGTATGTATACTGTATATTACACACGGAGGGTTGTACCAGGTCATGACCTTTTGGAGTTTCTGCATTTCTGAACGGATCCGGAGATTTCCGACGGGTCAAATTTTTGGTTTCCTATAAAATATTCTGCATAATAAATGGCAATATATTTTAATATAAAACATTTAAAAAAAAAATTACAAAAAATATATACAGTATATGTATATCTCCTATAAATACAAGGATCTACAGTAGAAGAACCACTAGTGGAGCTGAGCAAACTTTGGAAATATTCTATCAGTTCTGATTCACCAATTTATTAAAAATAAATTGCTAACCTCCAACTCAGAAGTCCTATTGAAGTTACGACAGTCAAAGCCAGTGCAGCACATGATGCTAAATTGTGCAAAATGGTTTTGGGGAAACTCCTGGTGGCTCTGCCTTTTAAAATGTTTGCCAGGGATACTAGGATAGAAGAAAGGTGAGGGACCTGGTGGGACTGGCAAGTTATTGAACGTTGAGGGGACCTGGTGAGACTGCCAGCCAAGCTATGGAAGGATGGCACCTGCTGTGACTGGTAGCCAAGCTAAGGAAGTTGGGGGTGGAGCTAGTGGGACTGGCATCCAAGCTATGGAAGGATAGCACCTGGTGTGACTGGTAGCCAAGCTAAGGAAGCTGGGGGGACCTGATGAGACTGGCAGCCAAGCTATGGAAGAATATGAACCTGGTGGGACTGTCAGCCAAGCTATGGAAGGACAGGAACTTGGTGAGACTGTCAGCCAAGCTATGGAAGGACAGGAACTTGGTGGGACTGTCTTCCAAGCTATGGAAGGAAGGAACTTGGTGGGACTGTCTTCCAAGCTATGGAAGGACAGGAACTTGTTGGGACTGTCTTCCAAGCTATGGAAGGACAGGAACTTGGTGGGACTGTCTTCCAAGCTATGGAAGGACAGGAACTTGGTGGGACTGTCTTCCAAGCTATGGAAGGACAGGAACTTGGTGGGACTGTCTTCCAAGCTATGGAAGGACAGGAACTTGGTGGGACTGTCAGCCAAGCTATGGAAGGACAGGAACTTGGTGGGACTGTCAGCCAAGCTATGGAAGGACAGGAACTTGGTGGGACTGTCAGCCAAGCTATGGAAGGACAGGAACTTGGTGGGACTGTCTTCCAAGCTATGGAAGGACAGGAACTTGGTGGGACTGTCAGCCAAGCTATGGAAGGACAGGAACTTGGTGGGACTGTCAGCCAAGCTATGGAAGGACAGGAACTTGGTGGGACTGTCAGCCAAGCTATGGAAGGACAGGAACTTGGTGGGACTGTCAGCCAAGCTATGGAAGGACAGGAACTTGGTGGGACTGTCAGCCAAGCTATGGAAGGACAGGAACTTGGTGGGACTGTCAGCCAAGCTATGGAAGGACAGGAACTTGGTGGGACTGTCAGCCAAGCTATGGAAGGACAGGAACTTGGTGGGACTGTCAGCCAAGCTATGGAAGGATAGGAACCTGGTGGGGACTGGCAGACAAGCTATGGAAAGATAGGAACCTGGTGGGGACTGGTAGCTATGGTAATATATGGAAGGGGGGGGGGTTCTTGTGGGTGCTCAGGGAACAGAAGAACCAGATCTAGGGCAGAAATGGCCTTTGGAGCAGCCTTTGGTCCATTCTTCTAGAAGACATTTTGGAAATTCAAAACCGCCAAAAAAAGAAAACTGAAATTGGCATTTGCATGAGGACCTCAGAATTCATGAAATCCAGTCCCTAACTAACGTCCTTCAAATCTCTGATTTATGAAAGCCGTCCTTGTACCACTAGTCAGCTCAAGCCCTGAGATGCCTGGAAATATGTTCTGTCTGTGTGACTCGTAATGTCCCCCGAGGCAGCACTATGTCACTGTAAGGAGGACCTAACCAGCTGTGCTCAGGTTGAAGATCCTTCTTGTGAGGTGTGTTTTTGTTGCTGGAGCAAAGAAAACTTCCTAATTTTGTACTTGTTTTCTTTTTAGCATAACCATATCAAGCTCCAGGGTCTAAACCAGCGTTCCTCAACCCTTTAAAGTATGTACAACCTCCAGGCACCCCAGTCTAAAATGTAAAAAATGTAAATGTTAGCTATTGGGAAACCTCAGCCTTGGACTATGCACACAGCCGCCCTGATGAAATTAACTTCATGTCGGAGCCGCCCCCTCACATCCGCGTCCCCTCTAAACATCAGAGCCCTACCTTTTGACTCAAGCAGGGCAAAAGGTGGAGGAGGTATACTGTTATCTTCTGAATACCACCTGCTTTGAATCTGGCCTTACACTCACCATCGACTTTAGTAGGTTACACCTTGCTAGTATCGGGTTGGACCACCTTTTGCACTTCAGAACTGCCTTTATTTTCTTTGTGGCATAGATACAACAAGGTGTTGGAAACATTCTTCAGAGAGTTTGGTCTATATTGACATGATCGTATCATGCAGTTGCTCTCCCGTTCCACCACATCACAAAGGTGCTCTATTGGATTGAGATCTGGTGAGTGTGGTGCTCTATTGGATTGAGATCTGGTGAGTGTGGTGCTCTATTGGATTGAGATCTGGCGAGTGTGGTGCTCTATTGGATTGAGATCTGGTGATTGTGGAGGCCATTGGAGTACAGTGACCTCGTCGTCCGGTATTGAGATGATTGGAGCTTTGTGACATGGTTCGTTATCCTGCTGGAAGGAGCCATCAGAAGATGGGGACACTAGTCCTAAAGGGATGGACATGGTCAGCAACAATACTCAGGTAGGCCGTGGTGTCTTTTTTTTTTTTTTTTTTTTTTTTTTTAAACAATGCTCAATTGGTACTAAGGGGTCCAAAGTGTGCCAAGAAAATAATCCCCTACACCATTACACCTCCACCACCAGCCTGAACCCCTTGATACAAGGCAGGATGGATCCATTCTTTCATACTTATGCCAAATTCTGACACCCCCCCCCACCATCTGAATGTCGCAGCTGAAATCCAGACTCATCAGACCAGGCAAGGTTTTTTTCCAATCTTCTATTGTCCAATTTTGGTGAGCCTGTGCCAATTGTAGCCTCAGTTTCCTGTTCTTATCTGACAGGAGTGGCACCCGGTGTGGTCTTCTGCTGCTGTAGCCCATCTGCTCCAAGGTTGGATGTGTTGTGCGTTCAGAGATGGTATTCTGCACACCTTGGATGTAATGAGAGGTTATTTGAGTTACTGTTGCCTTTCTATCATCTGGAACCAGTCTGCCCATTAAGCTCTGAACTCTGACATCAATAAGGCATTTTCCTCCACACAACTGCCGCTCACTGGATATTTTCTCTTTTTCCCACCATTTTCTGTAATCCCCCGAGAGATGGTTGTGTGTGAAAATCCAAGAAATACTCAGACCAGCCCGTCTGCCACCAACAACCATGCCACGTTCAAAGCCACTTCAATCCCCTTTCTTCCCCCCATTCTGATGCTCGGTTTGAACTTCAGCGAGTCGCCTAAATGCGTTGAGTTGCTGTCATGTGATTGGCTGATTTAGCAATTTCTGTCACCGAGCAATTGAACAGGTGTCCCCAATAAAGTGGCCGGCGAGTGTATATCGCCATGGTGCAGCCGAGCCAGCCGCCGTATCCATAGCAATGAAGGATGCCATGTGCCCTGACCCTAGAGCGTCATTTGCAGTGGCGTCTCTAGGGGGTGGCTTTTGGGGCTGTAGCCCCGAATCTGTGGCCCATAGCTCCCGAGTCTTTGCAGGGGTTCCCAAGGGGAGGGGGGGCTCTCTGGGGACCCTGATGTAAGTGGGGGGGGAGCTCTCTGGGGACCCTGATGTAAGTGGGTGGTCGCTCTGGGGACCCTGATGTAAGTGGGAGGTCGCTCTGGGGACCCTGATGTAAGTGGGGGGGGCTCTCTGGGGACCCTGATGTAAGTGGGGGGGGGGCTCTCTGGGGACCCTGATGTAAGTGGGGGGGCTCTCTGGGGACCCTGATGTAAGTGGGGGGGCTCTCTGGGGACCCTGATGTAAGTGGGGGGGTTCTCTGAGGCTATATATATACACACATGCGTGCACACACACACGTATATTACTGTATATACATGTGTATGCCCGCCCAAGCGCATGACTTTCTCTACCTTGGTGCTATGGGCTCTAGCCCCAGATCTTTTGTAGACCAAGCAATGCCCCTGGTCATTTGGTTTATTTGTTGCTCCGGGGCACAGTGGACCTCGTACTCGTGGCACCCTGGGGGGGGGGGGGGGGAACCTAGGGTCACGGTGAGAGGTAACAAATACCTGGACGCGTTACACGGACACGTTACTTGACATGTTGCTATTAACATGAAAAAAAAATCTGATTTTAGCTCCACTTTAAAGCATTCTTTCTTTTATGGTGGTCGCGGCGTTTTGTGTTTTTTTTTTTTTTTTTTTTTTTTTCTCTCATATTTCTTCGGTGGGCGTTTTTTGGGAAGTTACAACCACAGCACAAGAGTAAGCGACGCTCTGAAGTGAGAGAACTGCTGTAACCGTCCCGTCTGAGCTCTTACTGGAAAATATTTAGCAGTGGAAACTATTTGGCACTATGTATAAGAGAGGAAGGGGGGGGGTGGGGGGTTAGGTATAGAAACGTGCGGCGAGTGGGATAATCGCAGCCGGCTGGAGGAATGATAAGTAAATCAGCTGACAAGGTGCCTCTAACACTGGACATGTCTTCTGCTCGGATGGCTTTGGCAGCGTGGCGCTCGTATTGTACTATTAATGAGTTCATTAGACACTGAGCCCCAATGACACGCTCCTTCTCCTGGAGGACTACATTAGAAAGCGCCATCATCCTTCCTCTGTGACTTTACACTACGAAAATTCTATTACTTTTGGGTGGTTGTAGCCGACAGATTTCACTTTATACATTGTTGCTTTTATTTGTAATACATGGCGATTGTGAAATTCTATAATTCTTATATTGTGTGGTCAGCAGCCTTTTGGGGGGGCCAGAGGTCCTCACATCCTGGCTTTTTTTTGGGGGGGGGGGGGTAGAGGCCCTCACGTCCTGGCTTTTTGGGGGGCCAGAGGTCCTGGCTTTTTTGGGGAGGGCCAGAGGTCCTCGCGTCATGGCTTTTTTTTTGGGGGGGGGGGGGAGCAGAGGTCCTGGCTTTTTGGAGGGGGAGGGCCAGAGGGCCTCGCGTCCTGGCTTTTTTTTTGGGGGGGGGGGGGTAGAGGTCCTGGCTTTTTGGGGTGGAGGGGGCAGAGGTCCTGGCATCCTGGCTTTTTTTTTGGGGGGGGGCAGAGGTCCTGGCTTTTTGAAGGGTGGGGGGGCCCAGAGGTCCTCGCGTCCTGGCTTTTTTGGGGGGGGGGGGTCAGAAGTCCTGGCTTTTGCGGAGGGGGGGTCAGAGGTCCTGGCTTTTGCGGAGGGGGGGCCAGAGGTCCTCTCATCCTGGCTTTTGGGGGGGGGGGGGCAGAGGTCCTCGCATCCTGGCTTTTTGGGGGGGGCGCCAGGGGTTCTCACGTCCTGGCTTTTTTTGGGGGGGTAGAGGTCCTCGCGTCCTGGCTTTTTTGGGGTCGGGGGGGCCCAGAGGTTCTCGCGTCCTGGCCTTTTAGGGGGAAGACAGAGGTCCTCGCTTTTTTTGGGGGGGGGGGGGCAGAGGTTCTCACGTCCTGGCTTTTTGGGGGGTAGAGGTCCTGGCTTTTTGGGAGGGGGCCCAGAGGTTCTCGCGTCCTGGCCTTTTGGGGGGGAAGGCAGAGGTCCTCGCGTCCTGGCTTTTTTGGGGGGCCAGACGTGCTGGAGTGATCCTGGATGAACAGTCAGTACCATAGGTTGAAAGAAAAAAAAAACCATAAGTCTATCTAGTTCAACCAAAAAATAAATAAATAAATCATACAATCCCGTATAATCAATCCTTCACCCACAATTGATCCAGAGGAAGGTGCAAACCCCCAGCAAAGCAGGATCCAATTTGCTGCAGCAGGGGAAAAAAATCCTTCCTGATCCCCTGAGAAATTGGATTTTCCCTGGATCAACTTTACCTATAAATGTCAGTACCCAGTTATATTATGTACATTTAGGAAAGAATTCAGGACTTAAAAAAAAAATAAAAATCTACTGAGTTGGCCAGAACCACCTCTAGAGGGAGTCTATTCCACATTTTCACAGCTCTTACTGTGAAGAAACCTTTCTGTATTTGGAGATTTAAATCTTTTTTTCCCTCCTAGACCAGGGGTCTCCTAACTATGACCCTCCAGGTTCAGGAACTACAATTTCCATCATGACAAGTCATGTCTGTGAAGGTCAGCGTTTTTCAATGCCTCATGGGATGTGTAGTTCCGCAATAGCTGGAGAGCCGTAGTTTAGAGGTCCCTGTGTCTAGATGTAAAGAGCGCCCCCTTGTCCTCTGTGATGACCTTTTTAAAGTGAATAACTCAACACCAAGTTTACTATATGGATCCCTTATGTATTCATTCATGTTGATCATATCCCCCCTTATATATTTATACATGTTGATCATATCACCCCTTAATCTCCTTCTCCAGAGAGAATAAATTCAGTTCCTCTAATCTTTCCTCATAGCTGAGCTCCTCCATGCCTCTTATCAGTTTGGTTGCCCTTCTCTGCACTTTTTTTTTTTTTACAAAACATGGCTTCGTCCATTGGCCCCTCAATGCGGCAAAGTCAGTCTATACCTTTAGCAGAGAAACTGCCCCAAAGCATCATGTTTCCACCTCCGTGCTTGACTCCAGGGATGGTGTTCTTAGGGTCACAGTCGGCATTCATCTTCCTCCAAACACGGCGAGTCGAGTTATTGCCAAAGAGCTCAACTTTGGTCTCCTCTGACCACAGCACTTTCTCCCAATCCTTCTCTGAATCATTTTAGATGTTCATTGGCAAGACTGTAGATGTGCCTTCTTGAGGAGGGGGACTCGCCGTGTTTTGGAGGAAGTGTCCGCAGCTAAACACCAGAGCTCCATGCATCGGAGCTAAACACCCAGTGTGCTTCGGGCCAATACTATGCAAGCCTACATAATGGCTTGATACCAATTGGATAGATTCCTTTTACGTAAGCAATCTATCCAATTAGCATCAAATCAGGCAGGTCATTTAAACGGCATGGTCGATGGTAGGGCTTGTACCGTCAGATTGTATAATGTATGGTCAGCTTTGGGTTGCTGACCCCTTGACCTATAGACCGCTCACTATAGCACATCTATAATAATGAGCCTATGCTAAGATACCTTTTCTTTTATTTTTTATTTTTTTTTACCACTTCCCACTCGTAGGACATCACATGAGGTCATGGACTTGAAGTGGAGATATCTGGATGATGCCTACAGCTCCAGGCATCTTCCAGATCCCTTTCTTTTCAGCTAGCGATTCCCTCTGTAAAAGCCATTCTAGTGGCTGATTAGCTGCTGGATTGCTTTTTACAGGCAGCGGGAGGGGACGTTCCCCCCCCCCCCCCCCCCAACCCATGCCATCAGAGCCGGGACCGGCGGTGTGTTACTGGATGGTCCCCGGCCATCTCTATGATCCTTGGAGGCCAGAAGCGACGCCATGATGTCACTTCCTGGCTCTTGCAGATGTAAACCCTGCCCTATATTTTCCCTAGAAAGCAGAGATTAATGGTGCGTGTGTTGTTGTTGTTTTTTTTTTTTTTTTTTATCTTATGCTTTCCAGGGTAGAGGAAGTATCTGGGGTCCTACTGACCCCACATGTCTCCATAAAGAGAACCTGTCGTGCCTTATTTCAACACAAGGGATGTTTACATTTCTTGTGCTAGAAATAAAAGTGATTAAAATTTAAATGATTAAAAAATTTTTTTGAAAAAGCGCCCTTGCGCTCGCACGCAGAAGCGACTGCGTCTGCAATATGTAAACCGTGTTCGCACCACACATGTGAGGTATCCCTGCGAACGATATAGCGTGAGCAATAATTCGAGTACTAGACCTCCTCTGTAACTCTAAACTGGTAACCTGTAAAAAAAAAGGCGTCGCCTATGAAAGCGTTGCCTATGGAGATTTTTAGGTACCGTCGTCTTTGGCGCCCTTCCACGAGCGTGCGCAATTGTAAAGCATGACATGTTGGGTCTCTATTTACTCGGCGTAACATCATCTTTTTATCGTTCCCAAAAATTGGGTTATATAGTGTGGTGTGGTGTGTTTGTTTTGTTTTGTTTTTGTTTTGTTTTTTATTTCATTTTTTGTTTTGTTTTTTGCAATAAAAAAAGTGTATTTTCCTAGATTGTAAGCTCTAACGAGCAGGGCCCTCTCATTCCTACTGTATTGTATTGTAACTGTACTGTCTGCCCTCATGTTGTAAAGAGCTGCGCAAACTGTTGGCGCCATATAAATCCTGTAGTATTAATAATAATGACAATATTAAAAAATTGCATTTTGAAAAATCAAAAAAAAAAGAAGAAAAATTGCAACAATTACAATTTTATTCTCTAGGGCAGGGGTCTCAATCTGGCAGCCCTCCAGCTGTTGCGAACCTACAAGTCCCATCATGCCTCTGTCTTTGAGAGTCATGCTTGTAACTGACAACCTTGCAATGCCTCATGGGACTTGTAGTTTTGCAACAGCTGGAGGGCCGCCAGATTGAGACCCCCTGCTCTGGGATCTCTGCTAAAAAAAAAAAATGTTTGGAATTTATAAGTAACTTTCTGGCAAAAAACAAACTGATTTTTACATCTAGGAGAGAAATGTCTGAATTGGCCTGGGCGGGAACTGGTTAAAGAGTACCTGTCACAAAATGAAATGAAGTTTTAACTTGACTGTGGGGGGGGAATTGAGAATTTTTTCCCCGAAATTTCAGCAGAAACCAGGAGAAGGGAACGAATGTTCAACAAGCTCCTAGAGGTGGTGATGGTCAGGTGTCTCCCAACGTTTGACTTTATAGTGTGACCTAAACCATGAGCTGTGTAAACCTCCGAGTTCTATCTTGGGTGCAACGTTTACGTTTGAAAGTTGTTTGACGATGTTGCATGTTTTTGTTCTTCTGATACTTACCCATATTTATTTTTATTGTGTTTTACAGAAGTGGAGGCCAGGAAGGCTTGTGATTGGCTGCGGGCTGCAGGATTTCCTCAGTATGCCCAACTATACGAGGGTAAGAATTTTTGTCAATGGTTCTTTTTTTGCTTTTTGTTCCCAGGAATTTTCTTTTTGATTTGTGTCGACTGACTTTGGGCCAGGCGTGATGGATTGTGCAATCCCGATCCTTTCTGTTTATCTGGAAGATGGCGAAGGGGCAGCATGGGACGGCTCTGGAGCACCAGGGCTGTTTGCCAACAATGTTCAAGTGTGGTGTGCCAGAAACTGGCCAACAGATGCACCATTATACTCTAATAAGGGGTTCCCATCCTCGGTCTCCAAGTATCCCCAACAGGTCCATGTTTTCAGGACTTTCCTTCACCTGGCACTGGTGCTTTAAGTCAATGGCCTGGTATTTATGACGGCTAATTAATCTAAGGGAAATTCCCAAAGCATGGTCTGTTGGAGGTCTTAGAGGACTTCTGTTGGGCTCCACTGCTTTATTGAAATAACATCTATAGAGGCATTGGGCAGGGATGCATGGGGCCTTTTAGGTAATAATGGTGCTGAGGTTACGGAGAATGGGAGGGTTGGTTGGGGGGGGGGGGGGGCTTGGTCAGGCACTTTGTTAAAGCTCACTTAACCTTTAAGCCTTTCATGAGGCCCAACAAAGGCCACCTACAGCTTTCTCTCAATGACCTAACAAAGGCTGTTACAGATGTCAAAAAGTGAACAAGGCGTGCTTATTATAGTAGACGTGTAACGGGGTGGGTAATGGGCCGTATGATTGGACAGAGTGACTGTGACTTGCAGTTTATTCATGGGGGGCAAAATTTGATTTGTTAATGCAAAACCAGATGAGAATGGTAGAGCATGCATATACTACAGAGTAATGCAAGACTCAGGATAATATGTGGCTGCATAGTGCAGTTTCTATTAGGAATCTATAGCAACTGAGAATAACTGCTTCAGTAAAACTGTACAGACCTTCATAACCAGTGTCATTCTCGGTGAAGTCCAGGCTAGCTCTCTGGTAGCACACGTGAGCAGCTGGAGGGATCCATGTATGCGGAGACCACCCCACTGGAATCGGAGAACTCTGGTAGCAATCTGGGAGGTACTCCCCATGGTCACTGGGTGCTGTTAGGCTCTGGCCTGGCTGCCTGCATGTCTGTTTTAACAATGGAGGGCCTCTTACCTGGCTGCAGATCACTTGCACAACTACTTTTTGCCTGAGCTGCTGAAGGAGGGAAGCAGAGACACTCCTCTTACCTTGGCATGTCCAGTAACCAAGGGCGTTGTGGGAAATGGAGTCAAAGGATCCATGGTGTACTCTCTCTTAACTGGGGAGTACCAACCAATCACCCAGAGAACAAGCCATACCCCCCCCCCCCCCCACCAGGTTGGGGAACACATTATGGGTGGGGAAAACCGTACAGTGTCTACACGGTGATTCATCTACAGCCCCTTTTCCATGAGGTCAAAAAAGCAAGACCCCCATCGCCTGTCTCATCCAAGAAGTCAAAAGTCAAGGCCTTGCACGTCGATTCTCTATACTGACACCGCTACCTTCAGATGCAAACCCCACACTCGCACCTTGGTGTACTCTCTCTCTTAACTGGGGAATACCAACCAATCACTGAGAGAACAAGTCCTACCCCCATAGAATGGGCAACACCTTATGGATGGAGAACACCTTACAACAGTGGTCATCAACCCTGTCCTCAGGGCCCACTAACAGGCCAGGTTTTATGTATTACCTTGGAGAGATGCAGACTAGAATACTGCAATCACCGAGTAGCAAATTATATCACCTGTGATGTATTTCGGTTTATCTTGCAAACCTGGCCTCTTAGTGGGCCCTGAGGAGAGGGTTGATGACCACTGCCTTACAACATCTACACTGTGACCCCTCTGCAGTTTTCTCCAAGAGGTCAAAAAGCAAGACCCTACTTGCCAGAGCTAGGTTCACAATACTGACACTGCTACTTTTGAAATGCAGGCTCCAAACCCACACAGTGGTATAATCTCCCTCTACTAGGCAATACCAACCATTTACTGAGAGAACAACCCATACTTCCTCTGGGATAGGGGACACCGGACAGAGTCTACATGGTGACTAATGTACAGTCTCCTCCAAGAAGTCAAAAAGACAAAGCCTGTCTTCCCAGGCCTTGGTTCTCCATACCACCACTTTAAAATGCAGACTTGGCACCCATGCTTTGGTTGATATTGCCCAGTTAAGAGTATACCAAAGTGTGGGTGTCGAGTCTGTATCTCAAAGTAGTGGTATGGAGAATCAAGGCCTGGAGACTGCAGATTAGTCACTGTGTAGACTGCCCGGTGTCGCCCATCCCACAGGTGGTATGGCTTGTTCCCTCCGTAATTGGTTAATATTCCCCAGTTAAGAGAACATGCCATACCTCTCTGGCATGGGGGACACCAAACAGCGTCTGCATAGTGACACATCTGTAGTCTCCTTCAAGAGGTCAAAAAGACAAAGCCCTGCTTCCAAAGCCTTGGTTTTCCCCAATGGACACCACTAGTTTGTGATGCAGACTCTACACCCACACTTTGGTATACCAATCTTACCTTGGGAATACCAACCATTTACTGAGATAACAAGCCTTACCTCTCTGCAATGGGGTTCCCTGACAGCATTTGCATGGTGATTCATCTGCAGTCTCCTCCAAGAGGTAAAAAAGACAAAGCCTCCCTTCCCGGAATTTGGTTTTCATACAACATTTTGGTTGATATTCTGCAATTAAGAGAGAGTATACCAAACTGTGGATGTGGAGTCTGCATCTCAAAGTAGTGGTGTTGGTATGGAGAACTGAGGCCTAGAAAGTAGGTTCTTACTTTTTAACCTTTTGAACAACACTGCAGATGAGTCACCATAAAAACGTAAGGGGGTTCCCCATTCTGATTGGTAGGACTTGGTATTTCAGTAATTGGTTGGTAATCCCCAGTTAAGAGAGAGTCTACCAAAGTGTGGGTGTGAAGTCTGCATATCAAAGTAGTGGAGTTGGTATAGAGAACTGCGGGCTGGGAAGGGTGGAGGCTTGGTCTTTTTGGCCTCTTGGAGTAGACTACAGACTAGTCACTATATAGAACAGGGATCCTCAAATTACGGCCCTCCAGCTGTTGCGGAACTACACATCCTATGAGGCTTTGTAAAACTCTGACATTCTCAGACATGGCTAGGCATGATGGGAATTGTAGTTCTTGAACAACTGGAGGGCCATAGTTTGAAGACCCTTGATCTAGAATCTGTCCAGTGTAGCCCATCCCAGAGGAGGCATGGATTGTTCTATCGGTAATTTGTTGGTATCCCCCCCCCCCCCCCCGTTAAGAGCGAGTGTACCAATCGCTGAGAGAACAAGCCATACCCCTCTGGGATGGGGGGGGACAGCATCTGCATGGTGAACCATCTGCAGTCTTCAAGAGGTCAAAAAGACGAAGCCTTGCTTGCCAAGCCTTGGTTTTCCCCATGGATTTCACTACTTTGAGATTCATACTCCACACCCACAGTTTGGTGTACATTTAACTGGGGATTACCAACCAATTAGTTAAGCCATACCCCTCCTGGGGTGTGAGCAGAGGCGGATCTCTAATTAGGCAAATTAGGCGGTCGCCTAAGGCCTCGCACTCACAGGGGCCTCGCGGCCGCCTAGTTTGCCTGTTCTCAATCACTGAAGTTGACGCCGGCGGCTCCGCCTACCCACACTGGGACTCTGTGGCTTAGGAGCTGACGGACAAATCAGATACTGCCCGCAGCCTGAGGAATAGGGGCCTCATCACGGAGCGTCCCAGTCCGTGGGGCCTCATGTGTAAGTTTTGCCTAGGGCCTCACAAAGCCTAGAGCCGCCTCGGGGTGTGAGGGTCACCGGACAGCCTCTAAATGGTGACTCTCATCTGCAGTCTCCTCCAAGAGGTCAAACAAGACTCTGCTTGCCAAGCCTCAGTTTTCCACACAGACACTGCTACCTTGAGATGCAGACTCCCCACCCACACTTTGGCACCGTCTCTTGACTGAGAAATACCAACCAAGCTAAGAGGACAAACCACACTGGGAACTCCACAAAGAAGAACATCTATTAAACAGAGGCATGAACATGTATGCCTTGATTGCGGTTGCCTTCAGGTATAGAACATGCCTACCAAGCATGAACATGGTACGGGCATAGCATTGCCTGCCGAAAAATTAAATGTATTGGTGTTTCTCACCATGACTGCAACCAAGTGGAAAGCAAGGCTCGCCATCGCATTATTGTCACCATAAGGTCATTTTATCGCGTCCTTCACTCTTTGACGAGTACAACTGTCCGTATTTGCTTTGACCCCGCACACAAGCGGTCTGCTCCAGTTACTTAACACTGAACTGAATATCTTTCAGTCCGTGGCACAAACTCCAGGAATTGCATTTCCAACCCTCACACGGGAGAGGATGGAACTCCTGCTGCAGAACAATAGGTGGAAGCATGGCATCATGGGGAAGTGTCAAGCCAGCCATTGTCTGGCCAAGTGACTTCCAGTTCACTCCCTTGTAAAAAGTTCCCAAATAAACAAAGACGACAGCAACTGCTAACAACCAGAGCTCATAACTAGGTGCAAAACCTTCCTTCCCTTTTTATCGAGGAAGTGACAAACTGGCTTCAAATACTTGCACAGTATTTTCCAACTGTGCATGGCTTCGGCGTTAAAGTGGACCGGTCATCAGTTTTATTTTTTGGTAATTTTGTAAGTGTAACACTTCCAAGCATTTACTACCTCACCTCTCACAGAGATCACAACCCCCCCCCCAAAGGCAATGCCTTCATCTGCTTTTTGTCCTGCAAAGGGCAACACTATCTTTGCATCCAGGGGCCCCAATCTATGACCTGGGCGCAGAGATGACCCAGTAGTGTGTATCTTGGCCCTTTTTGAAGTTCTTGGCTGTGTTCACAAATGTCTGACACAAATCTGCCCCTGCTGCAGCCTCTCACCTTGGTGACCTGTTACAATAGACTGATTACTGGAGGAGACTGAAAAAAATGTTTTTGTCTTGCTTGCAGCAGACTAATGACATCTCAACATAGGCAAAGCCACAGGATTGGCGCTCAAGGGTGGCTTTTTATGAGAAAAGCTGGTTGGGAAAATGATGCCACATGCCTTCAATGTGGGGGTGGGGGGGGTGCCACCATGTCGATGAGGGCAAAGGCCTCCTATCCATAACCCTGGCTGGTGGTTGTGGGGGTCTACAGGCAGGGATCCCTTTAGGATTCCTACTCAAACAGAGAAGGAAATGTTATCTAAGGGACCCCTGCCTGCAGACCCCCTCAACCACTAGCCAGGGTTGTGGGCAGGAGGCCCTTGACCTCCCCCCACCATGTTGAGGGCATATGGGATCATTTGTGATTGATTAGGGATACCATGTACCCCATACATATTAAACGCAAAGGGGAAAAATTTAATCTAGGGTCTCCCTGCCTGCAAACCCCCACAACCACTGGCCAGGGTTGTGGGCAAGAGGTCCTTGACCTCCCTTTCCCCATGTTTGAGGACATGTGGTATCGTTTGTGATTGAACAAGCATGGGGTACATAGGATTCCTACTCAAACAGAAAAGGAAATGTTATCTATGTACCCCATACTTATTCAGTCACAAATGCCACATGCCCTCAACATGGGGAAAGGGAGGTCAAGGAACTCTTGCCCACAACCCTGGCCAGTGGTTGTGGGGGTTTGCAGGCAGGGAGCCCCTAGATTACTTTTTCACCTTTTTGGGTTTTAATATTTATGGGGTACATGGTATCCCTAATCACAAATTATGCCATATTCCCTCAACATGGTGGGGGGAGGCCAAGGGCCTCCTGCCCACAACCCTGGCGTGTGGTTGTGGGGGTCTGCAGGCAGAAAGCCCCGGTAACGTTTATTTTTTCTTTACCCTCTACGTTAAGTGTGGGGTACTTAGTACCCCCTACTCAATCACAAAAAAATGTTTCTCGTAAATTGGTTGTCAATTACAATGCACGCCACCCGCCTACTCGCGAGAAAACAAAAAAATGACCCACCGCTCACAACCCACTGCAAGCACCCGCTGCTTCCGTAGCAACCATTGATGGCCTGAAGTTGTCACCTTCATCAATGCCAAACATCCTAAATGTTTGGCATTTTGGACAAACGTCTGAACAGCCAGCACTAAGCTCTTCCCTAATGGAGACCTATTGGGAGGAAACCCTCGTGTATGTTATTAACAATCCCAGACTGCCTAAGGTTATCTGATTTTTAGTATTTCAATAATGGTAAGAACTGAAATCCCAGGATTGTTATTTTTAGGTTTACTATTGTATTACATTTATATTTGGTATAACAGATTTATTTATTTTTTTATATGAGATTTAAGTCCTCAAACCGCCAGTTAGGTGTTTTTACAATCCTCTGTTAATCCCCCTCTGTTCTGTCCTCTCTACAGATAACCAGTTTCCTCTGGATATTGCCTGTGTGAAGAGAGACCACAGCTTTTTGGATCCGGATTCCCTTAAATCCCTCTGCAGGTACAGATGAGTTCTAAGTAAATTCTGAATTTTTCACTTGGCTTGTTTTTTGTTTAGATTTTTTTTTTTTTTTTTAATTTTTTGGCTCTCTAAACTTCTTCTATAGCCAGTGGGAACCATAAAAGAACACTTACACTTGGCGCATTGAGACCTAATAGAGATGTAAAACTTTAGCTGATAATCCCAAAATGAAAGTCGGGAGCTACAAATACTGTAGCTGCTGACTTAAAATAAAAACAAACTCATACTTACCAGCCCAGGTTGACGAGCGCAGGCAGGGTTTTCCTTGTGTCCAGCGCAGGCAGGGTCTTCCTTGTGTCCAGCGCAGGCAGGGTCTTCCTTGTGTCCAGCGCAGGCAGGGTCTTCCTTGTGTCCAGCGCAGGCAGGGTCTTCCTTGTGTCCAGCGCAGGCAGGGTCTCCCTTTGTGTCCAGCGCAGGCAGGGTCTCCCTTTGTGTCCAGCGCAGGCAGGGTCTCCCTTTGTGTCCAGCGCAGGCAGGGTCTCCCTTTGTGTCCAGCGCAGGCAGGGTCTCCCTTTGTGTCCAGCGCAGGCAGGGTCTCCCTTTGTGTCCAGCGCAGGCAGGGTCTCCCTTTGTGTCCAGCGCAGGCAGGGTCTCCCTTTGTGTCCAGCGCAGGCAGGGTCTCCCTTTGTGTCCAGCGCAGGCAGGGTCTCCCTTTGTGTCCAGCGCAGGCAGGGTCTCGCTTTGTGTCCAGCGCAGGCAGGGTCTCCCTTTGTGTCCAGCGCAGGCAGGGTCTCCCTTTGTGTCCAGCGCAGGCAGGGTCTCCCTTTGTGTCCAGCGCAGGCAGGGTCTCCCTTTGTGTCCAGCGCAGGCAGGGTCTCCCTTTGTGTCCAGCGCAGGCAGGGTCTCCCTTTTGTGGCCAGCGCAGGCAGGGTCTCCCTTTTGTGTCCAGCGCAGGCAGGGTCTCCCTTTGTGGCCAGCGCAGGCAGGGTCTCCCTTTGTGGCCAGCGCAGGCAGGGTCTCCCTTTGTGGCCAGCGCAGGCAGGGTCTCCCTTTGTGGCCAGCGCAGGCAGGGTCTCCCTTTGTGGCCAGCGCAGGCAGGGTCTCCCTTTGTGGCCAGCGCAGGCAGGGTCTCCCTTTGTGGCCAGCGCAGGCAGGGTCTCCCTTTGTGGCCAGCGCAGGCAGGGTCTCCCTTTGTGGCCAGCGCAGGCAGGGTCTCCCTTTGTGGCCAGCGCAGGCAGGGTCTCCCTTTGTGGCCAGCGCAGGCAGGGTCTCCCTTTGTGGCCAGCGCAGGCAGGGTCTCCCTTTGTGGCCAGCGCAGGCAGGGTCTCCCTTTGTGGCCAGCGCAGGCAGGGTCTCCCTTTGTGGCCAGCGCAGGCAGGGTCTCCCTTTGTGGCCAGCGCAGGCAGGGTCTCCCTTTGTGGCCAGCGCAGGCAGGGTCTCCCTTTGTGGCCAGCGCAGGCAGGGTCTCCCTTTGTGGCCAGCGCAGGCAGGGTCTCCCTTTGTGGCCAGCGCAGGCAGGGTCTCCCTTTGTGGCCAGCGCAGGCAGGGTCTCCCTTTGTGGCCAGCGCAGGCAGGGTCTCCCTTTGTGGCCAGCGCAGGCAGGGTCTCCCTTTGTGGCCAGCGCAGGCAGGGTCTCCCTTTGTGGCCAGCGCAGGCAGGGTCTCCCTTTGTGGCCAGCGCAGGCAGGGTCTCCCTTTGTGGCCAGCGCAGGCAGGGTCTCCCTTTGTGGCCAGCGCAGGCAGGGTCTCCCTTTGTGGCCAGCGCAGGCAGGGTCTCCCTTTGTGGCCAGCGCAGGCAGGGTCTCCCTTTGTGGCCAGCGCAGGCAGGGTCTCCCTTTGTGGCCAGCGCAGGCAGGGTCTCCCTTTGTGGCCAGCGCAGGCAGGGTCTCCCTTTGTGGCCAGCGCAGGCAGGGTCTCCCTTTGTGGCCAGCGCAGGCAGGGTCTCCCTTTGTGGCCAGCGCAGGCAGGGTCTCCCTTTGTGGCCAGCGCAGGCAGGGTCTCCCTTTGTGGCCAGCGCAGGCAGGGTCTCCCTTTGTGGCCAGCGCAGGCAGGGTCTCCCTTTGTGGCCAGCGCAGGCAGGGTCTCCCTTTGTGGCCAGCGCAGGCAGGGTCTCCCTTTGTGGCCAGCGCAGGCAGGGTCTCCCTTTGTGGCCAGCGCAGGCAGGGTCTCCCTTTGTGGCCAGCGCAGGCAGGGTCTCCCTTTGTGGCCAGCGCAGGCAGGGTCTCCCTTTGTGGCCAGCGCAGGCAGGGTCTCCCTTTGTGGCCAGCGCAGGCAGGGTCTCCCTTTGTGGCCAGCGCAGGCAGGGTCTCCCTTTGTGGCCAGCGCAGGCAGGGTCTCCCTTTGTGGCCAGCGCAGGCAGGGTCTCCCTTTGTGGCCAGCGCAGGCAGGGTCTCCCTTTGTGGCCAGCGCAGGCAGGGTCTCCCTTTGTGGCCAGCGCAGGCAGGGTCTCCCTTTGTGGCCAGCGCAGGCAGGGTCTCCCTTTTTTTTCCCCCGGAGGCAGGGGGTTTCCCACTCTTTGTGGTCCTGTGCCACCATCTTGGATTCAGGAGACGGCTGTCACTTTCTGATAACTAACAGCTGCTCCCCTCTGTGTGGGTAGGAGGGCAGCCCATAGAATGTCATCCTAGTCTAGGTGAGGAACAAGGAATGAGAGCAAATACCTATAGAAAAAGGCACTTGCATCCCAAAAAAAAGTTTGCAAATGTCGAATAGTTAGAAGGGGTAAGGTTTATGGAGTGTCTGGTGTGTGGGATGTGTGGTTGTTGTGTTTTTTTTTTTTTTTAGGGGTAAAGGAACTTCCCCACAAAGAATCTTTTTATCTTTTTTACCCTTTTTTTGCCCTCAACTCCCCACTTACTATTCTTGCCTAGCTCTGCATCCAGGGCCCATGGCATTTTTTACATCCCTCTGCTGGCTCCTTGAAATACAAAAAAAATTACAAAAATACAAATTTCCCTCCTACCATATGACCTCTTCTAGCACAACCCCCCCAAATGCCCCCTCTAAGCACAAATCCTCTTCACCCAAAGACAAACCCTCTCTTCCCCCTCCCTTTCTCTTCCCCCTCCCTTTCTCTTCCCCCTCCCTTTCCCCTTTTCTCTTCCCCCTCCCTTTCTCTTCCCCCTCCCTTTCTCTTCCCCCTCCCTTTCCCCTTTTCTCTTCCCCCTCCCCTTTCCCCTTTTCTCTTCCCCCCTCCCTTTCCCCTTTTCTCTTCCCCCCTCCCTTTCCCCTTTTCTCTTCCCCCCTCCCTTTCCCCTTTTCTCTTCCCCCCTCCCTTTCCCCTTTTCTCTTCCCCCCTCCCTTTCCCCTTTTCTCTTCCCCCTCCCTTTCCCCTTTTCTCTTCCCCCCTCCCTTTCCCCTTTTCTCTTCCCTCTCCCTTTCCCCTTTTTCTCTTCCCCCCTCCCTTTCCCCTTTCCCCCCCCCCCTCCCTTTCCCCTTTTCTCTTCCCCCTCCCTTTCCCCTTTTTCTCTTCCCCCCCCCCCCCCTCCCTTTCCCCTTTTCTCTTCCCCCCCCCCCTCCCTTTCCCCTTTTCTCTTCCCCCCCCCCCTCCCTTTCCCCTTTTCTCTTCCCCCCCCCCTCCCTTTCCCCTTTTCTTTTCTCCCCCCCCCCTCCCTTTCCCCTTTCTCTTCTCCCCTTTTTTCTCTTCCCCTTTCTCTTCCCCTTTTCTCTTCCTCCCTTTCCCCCCTCCCTTTCCCCCCTCCCTTTCCCCCCTCCCTTTCCCCCCCCCTCAGAGGGAAGGGGTACTGTCATTCTTGGATACAACTATGAACAATGTAGCAGATAAAGGAAGTTGTTGGTATAGTTACCCTTTTTAATAATTTCCTAACGCTGTAGTCGCTCTATAGAACTTTTTGATATCTTAATATCGCGTGTTTTATATGATTTTCAATCGCTCGTTCGTGGCTTCCAGCAGAGATTTTATGATTCGGTCGTACAGCATGTGCCGCGTGTTCGGAGCGTACAACTAGAACGCGGCGCACTTTTTTTTTTTTTTTTTTTTTTCCCATGGAGTCGGCTCTCACCTGAGTTCAGATCCTTTTAGGTCGGCGAATATTCTCCGGGCCGGTTGGCTTTGGTCGGTGGAAACTATTTTTGTCTTCGTTGGAGACGCCGTTCCCCTCCCAGACACCTTCCAGTGACTCATTCCTCAGGCCTTTCCCGGTGCTTTATTTTCCCTTTCCTCTTTTTTTTTTCCTATATTTTGCCAGTTTTTGGCATGTTTTATTTTCTTCAAAATCGTGTTACAAGGAAAATGCGGGAGGCTGCACTGACTTCAGTAGTTTGAAACAGAACTCCAGATTTTTTAATTTCCAAACGAAGGGCCAGTTTACTGTCCTATAGACTTGGGGGTGGCCAGTGGGTGTAAAACAATTGCAATGCCTGTGGTCAGTAGAAGGAGGAATAGTGCCCCATCATTGGTGTCAGTGGGAGGAATAGTGTCCCATCATTGGTGTCAGTGGGAGGAGTAGTGTCCCATCATTGGTGACAGTGGGAGGAATAGTGTCCCATCCTTGGTATCAGTGGGATGAATAGTGTCCCATCATTGGTGTCAGTGAGAGGAATAGTGTCCCATCATTGGTGTCAGTGAGAGGAATAGTGTCCCATCATTTGTGTCAGTGGAAGGAATAGTGTCCCGTCAGTGGGAGGAATAGTGCCCCATCATTGGTGTCAGTGGGAGGAATAGTGTCCCATCATTGGTGTCAGTGGGAGGAATAGTGTCCCATCATTGGTGACAGTGGGAGGAATAGTGTCCCATCATTGGTGACAGTGGGAGGAATAGTGTCCCATCCTTGGTATCAGTGGGGGGGAATAGTGTCCCATCATTGGTATCAGTGGGAGGAATAGTGTCCAATCATTGGTGTCAGTGGAAGGAATAGTGTCCCATCATTGGTATCAGTGGGAGGAATAGTGTCCCATCATTGGTATCAGTGGGAGGAATAGTGCCCCATCATTGGTATCAGTCGGAGGAATAGTGTCCCATCATTGGTATCAGTGGGAGGAATAGTGTCCCATCATTGGTATCAGTGGGAGGAATAGTGTCCCATCATTGGTATCAGTGGGAGGAATAGTGTCCCATCATTGGTATCAGTGGGAGGAATAGTGTCCCATCATTGGTATCAGTGGGGGGGAATAGTGTCCCATCATTGGTATCAGTGGGGGGAATGGTGTCCCATCATTGGTGTCAGTGGGAGGAATAGTGTCCCGTCATTGGTATCAGTGGGAGGAATAGTGTCCCATCATTGGTATTAGTGGGAGGAATAGTGTCCCATCATTGGTATCAGTGGGAGGAATAGTGCCCCATCATTGGTATCAGTGGGAGGAATAGTGTCCCGTCATTGGTGTCAGTGGGAGGAATAGTGTCCCATCATTGGTATCAGTGGGAGGAATAGTGTCCCATCATTGGTGTCAGTGGGAGGAATAGTGTCCCGTCATTGGTGTCAGTGGGAGGAATAGTGTCCCGTCATTGGTGTCAGTGGGAGGAATAGTGTCCCGTCATTGGTGTCAGTGGGAGGAATAGTGTCCCATCATTGGTGTCAGTGGGAGGAAATGGTGTCCCATCATTGGTGTCAGTGGGAGGAATAGTGCCCCATCATTGGTATCAGTGGGAGGAATGGTGCCCCAGGCAAGAAAAGGCCCTCATTCGGCCCACGGGGCTCCAGTTCCCAGTTTGGAGGCCATTAATATAGCGTATATGTATACATTCAGAATAATCTGTTCCCGCCACTTAACCCTTAAAGCTGAACTCCAGGAAACCTAAAAATGTTCCTTGCGGTGGGGCTCGGGAATTCAGAAAGCAGGTTTACTTATCTGATCCTCCTGCAGGCTCCTCCACACTGTAGACCGGTCGCTGCACTGCAGTCTTCTTCTCCCCTACACTATGGCAGTCTAAGCTCCTTTGAGGATTGGCTCCATTGCCCCATACTGGACATGAGGATGCCAGGGGATAGGCCAAGCTGGAGTGTAGGGGAGCGCCAACCACCAGGGGGCGGAGGAGGAGGAGGTAGAACGGTCTTATTCTCTCCCAGACTAAATAAACCAGTCCCCTTGTAGGGCACGGCAAAGGAGAAAACCTCCACCAATCACTACAATGCATTTCTACAAATCTCCCAAATTTCACTTTTTTTTTTTTTTTTTTTTTTTTTATTATTTATATTTTTTGCTTAGCAAAAACTGTCAGTTTTGCTCATCCTTACTATGTCTTAGTTTTGTATATAAAAAAATATCTTGCGGTTCCAAAGAATATGGGAGGTCCTAACTGAGAAATCACAAGATTCCTGTACAAAAGTCACATTCTTTAATGACATTCCTGTCACACCAATGTGCGACGCCCATTAATATCACATGCCGCAAAGGTCACACTTCCCACTGGTCATGTGACACGGGGGAGGGGCATTATGGTCTGTTATTAAGTAGCTGTGGTTGAGATAAAATGTGTGTTATATATATATCTCACGAAAGTAAGTACACCCCTCAGTCACATTTCTGTAAATCTTTTCTTCTATCTTTTCATGTGACAACACTGAAGAAATGACACTTGTCTACAATGTAAAGTAGTGAGTGTACAGCTTGTATAACAGTGTAAATTTGCTGTCCCCTCAAAATAACTCAACACACAGCCATTAATGTCTAAACCGCTGGCAACAAAAGTCAGTACACCCCTAAGTGAAAATGTCCAAATTGGGCCC
The DNA here is from genome assembly GCA_037952925.1 of Lithobates clamitans. Taxonomy (NCBI): domain Eukaryota; kingdom Metazoa; phylum Chordata; class Amphibia; order Anura; family Ranidae; genus Lithobates; species Lithobates clamitans. The sequence continues at coordinate 181,143 of JBBGZY010003127.1, read as the reverse complement.
AAAGTGGCAATATTTGTGTGGCCGCCATTATTTTCCAGCACTGCCTTAACCCTCTTGGGCATGGAGGTCACCAGAGCTTCACAGGTTGTCACTGGAGTCCTCTTCCCCTCCTCCATGATGACATCACAGAGCTGGTGGATGTTAGAGACCTTGCGCTCCTCCACCTTCCGTTTGAGGATGTCCCACAGATGATCAATAGGGTTTAGGTCTGGAGACATGCTTGGCCGGTCCATCACCTTTACCCTCAGCTTCTTTAGCAAGGCAGTGGTGGTCTTGGAGGTGTGTTTGGGGTGGTTATCATGTTGGAATACTGCCCTGCGGCCCAGTCTCTGAAGGGAGGGGATCATGCTCTGCTTCAGTATGTCACAGTACATGTTGCCATTCATGGTCCCCTCAATGATCTGTAGCCCCCAGTGCTGGCAGCACTCAGGCAGCCCCAGACCATGACACTCCCACCACCATGCTTGACTGTAGACAAGACACACTTGTCTTTGTCCTCCTCACCTGGTTGCCCCCACACACGCTTGTCACCATCTGAACCAAATACGTTTATCTTGGTCTCATCAGACCACAGGACATGGTTCCAGTAATCCATGTCCTTAGTCTGCTTGTCTTCAGCAAACTGTTTGTGGACTTTCTTGTGCATCATCTTTAGAAGAGGCTTCCTTCTGGGATGACAGCCATGCAGACCAATTTGATGCAGTGTGCGGCGTATGGTCTGAGCACTGACAGGCTGACCCCCCACCCCTACAACCTCTGCAGCAATGCTGGCAGCACTCATACGTCTATTTCCCAAGACAACCCCTGGATATGACGCTGAGCACGTGACCTCAACTTCTATGGTGGACCATGGCGAGGCCTGTTCTGAGTGGAACCTGTCCTGTTATACCGCTGTATGGTCTTGGCCACCGTGCTGCAGCTCAGTTTCAGGGTCTTGGCGATCTTCTTATAGCCTAGGCCATCTTTATGTAGAGCAACAATTCTTTTCTTCTGATCCTCAGAGAGTTCTTTGCCATGAGGGGCCATGTTGTACTTCCAGTGACCAGTATGAGAGAGTGAGAGCGATAATACCAAATTTAACACACCTGCTCCCCATTCACACCTGAGACCTTGTAACACTAACGAGTCACATGACACCGGGGAGGGAAAATGGCTAATTGGGGCCCAATTTGCAGATTTTCACTTAGGGGGTGTACTGACTTTTGTTACCAGCGGTTTAGACATTAATGGCTGTGTGTTGAGTTATTTTGAGGGGACAGCAAATTTACACTGTTATACAAGCTGTACACTCACTACTTTACATTGTAGACAAGTGTCATTTCTTCAGTGTTGTCACATGAAAAGATTTACAAAAATGTGAGGGGTGTACTTACTAGATAATGTGTGTGTGTGTGTGTGTGTGTGTAAAAAAATAAAAAATAAAAAAATAAAAAAGTCAAAATCCCCCAAAAAAAGGTAAAAATAATATATTATATATATAAAATATAATAAAATATATAGATATTAATGATAGATATCTATCTATAATTGATAAATCTCTATCTCTATCATCTCTATCTCTATCATCTCTATCTCTATCATCTCTATCTCTATTATCTCTATCATTTTATTATTATTCTATTTTATATATAATTATTTTTAACTTTTTTTTTTTTTTTTTTGGATTTTGACATAAGTGTTTCCCATACAAAGCGTGGCAATATTTCTAAATAATATATATATTTTTTAATATGGTTACAAGACATAACTACTGACAAAACAAATATAATAGGATAAAAATATATCTAAAAAATGTATTTAAATTTTTTCAAACCCCTTTTGAGTCTTCCCTTTTTTTAAATTTTTTTTTTTTTTCAAGAGATTTCCCTTCACAGGAAATGAGAGAAGAGCTCTCCAAAATTATGAAATTTCCTCTTTGAGAGTTCTGGTAAGAACTCAAAATAGAGGACATTCCTGTCGCTCTCATTACCGTAATGATGATCACCAGGACAAAACCCGAGAGAAAAAAAAAAAAACTTTACAATAGCAAAAAATGCCAAAAAAAGCTGGAAAAGGAAGGATTGAAGGGCCGATTAGGGATAAAAAAAGGTGGTTGGTTATTCATCAGCATCTCCCGTGTCCCGGCGCCGGTGGGGGGGGGGAGGGGGGAGATTTACTAAAGGCGAGCAGACTGTGCGCACTTTTGTAGTTGCACCCTGTAAGGGCGTTTTGTTTCAGAACTTCGTAAATGAGGTAAAGCTTAAATTTTAAAATGAATAGCCAAACCCTTGCAAGGGAAAAAAACAGCATTTTTCCTTGTACATGATTGGATGATGAAAGTAAATACAGCTTCCCGTTATTTACTAAGCTTTGAAGCAAATGCCCTTGCGGGGTGTGCAGTCTATTTACCTTCAGCAAAAAATGTACCAGAGTTTGTTTACATTCGTAATCCCGTGTTTGTTTACATTCGTAATCCCGTGTTTGTTTACATTCGTAATCCCGTGTTTGTTTACATTCGTAATCTCGTGTTTGTTTACATTTGTAATCCCCGTGTTTGTTTACATCAAATCCAATTCTGTAAACGGCTGTCTCTGCTGATCAGAGCTGTGTTAGCTGCTGAGAGCAGCTAGGACCCCCCCCCCCCCCAGAGTGGGACCTTCCCTGTCAGTTGTATCCCACCAGCCATGATCTGCCTGCATCACATAGAGAATCGCAGAAACACAGTGCTGACATCAAAATAATAATAAATGTTCTGGAAACTTTTATATTGGCATTCTGATGGCGGGGGAGGGCTGCGGGGGGGGGGGGGGGGTGACTGAGGAATTGGGGAAGGCAGAATATAAGCGGATTAAACTTCAGCTTTAACTGGTTTTATATCCCCTCTTATAAAGCAGCGGGGGGGGGGGGGGGGGGGGGCTGACATTTTAGCCAAAACTGCATTCGATGATGAAAAGGGGGATTTCCCTTCTGTGTGCGATTTCCAGCCGAGATCTGTGAAGTGCTAAAATCCTCTCCGCTCCGCGGCTGAGCGACGGCCAAGTTACAGGGGGAGTTAAATGGATTTTCTTTTTAAGTATTTATAATCTGTGAGAGTTTAAATGTCAGCGGAGCCTGTTGTGGATCATTGGAACCTGTCTGAGGCAGTCAACCCGTGTTCAGTGTGTCTACAGCCAAAAACTCCAACGCCAAATTATTATTATTATTATTATTATTTTATTATTATTATTATTTTATTCATATTATTATTATTATTATTATTATTATTCAAATATTCTTCAGATTATTATTCAAATTATAATTATTGTTCAAAATATTATTCAGATTATTATTCAACATATTATTATTATTATTATTATTATTATTATTATTATTATTATTCAGAATATTGTTATACTATATGTTATAGATACACTATAACGGTATTAACCTGCACTCCGTGTCAAATCCTATACAACCTGTATATAAATTTTTTGTTTTTGTTTTTGAGATTACTATTATTCTAATACCATCATAAAACTATTTACATTCTATAATATATCTGGTATTAGATAGATATGGGAGTGCAATTTAGACATTCGAGTCTTCGACATTTGCTTTAATAATTCTCTCTCTCCTTCGCTCTCTCTCTCTCTCTCTCGCTCTCTCTCGCTCTCTCTCGCTCTCTCTCGCTCTCTCTCGCTCTCTCTCGCTCTCTCTCGCTCTCCTTCGCTCTCCTTCTCTCTCCCTCTCTTTCCTTTTCTCTCTCTCTCTCTCTCTCTCACTCTCTCGCTCTCTTTCCTTTTCGCTCTCTCTCGCTCTCTCTCTCTCTCGCTCTCTCTCGCTCTCTCGCTCTCTCTCGCTCTCTCGCTCGCTCTCTCGCTCTCTCTCGCTCTCTCTCGCTCTCTCTCGCTCTCTCTCGCTCTCTCTCGCTCTCCTTCTCTCTCCTTCTCTCTCCCTCTCTTTCCTTTTCTCTCTCTCTCTCTCTCGCTCTCTCGCTCTCTTTCCTTTTCGCTCTCTCTCGCTCTCTCTCGCTCTCTCTCGCTCTCTCTCGCTCTCTCTCGCTCTCTCTCGCTCTCTCTCGCTCTCTCTCGCTCTCTCTCGCTCTCTCTCGCTCTCTCTCGCTCTCCTTCTCTCTCCTTCTCTCTCCTTCCCTCTCGCTCTCTTTCCTTCCCTCTCGCTCTCTTTCCTTCTCTCTCTCCTTCTCGCGCTCTCTCTCCCTCTCTCTCTCTCGCTCTCCTTCTCTCTCTCTCGCTCTCCTTCTCGCGCTCTCGCTCTCTCTCCTTCTCGCTCTCTCTCCTTCTCGCTCTCTCGCTCTCTCTCCTTCTCGCTCTCTCGCTCTCTCTCCTTCTCGCTCTCTCGCTCTCTCTCCTTCTCGCTCTCTCGCTCTCTCTCCTTCTCGCTCTCTCTCCTTCTCGCTCTCTCGCTCTCTCTCCTTCTCGCTCTCTCGCTCTCTCTCCTTCTCTCTCTCCTCGCTCTCTCGCTCTCTCTCCTTCTCTCTCTCCTTCTCGCTCTCTCTCCTTCTCGCTCTCTCTCCTTCTCGCTCTCTCTCCTTCTCGCTCTCTCTCCTTCTCGCTCTCTCTCCTTCTCGCTCTCTCTCCTTCTCGCTCTCTCTCCTTCTCGCTCTCTCTCCTTCTCGCTCTCTCTCCTTCTCGCTCTCTCTCCTTCTCGCTCTCTCTCCTTCTCGCTCTCTCGCTCTCTCGCTCTCTCTCCTTCTCGCTCTCTCGCTCTCTCTCCTTCTCGCTCTCTCGCTCTCTCTCCTTCTCGCTCTCTCTCCTTCTCGCTCTCTCTCCTTCTCGCTCTCTCTCCTTCTCGCTCTCTCTCCTTCTCGCTCTCTCTCCTTCTCGCTCTCTCTCCTTCTCGCTCTCTCTCCTTCTCGCTCTCTCTCCTTCTCGCTCTCTCTCCTTCTCGCTCTCTCGCTCTCTCTCCTTCTCGCTCTCTCTCCTTCTCGCTCTCTCGCTCTCTCTCCTTCTCGCTCTCTCGCTCTCTCTCCTTCTCGCTCTCTCTCCTTCTCGCTCTCTCTCGAGAGATTATGTATTAAAAAAAAATACTTTTTACTAAATCAAAGGTCGTGGATTCTAGATATGGGAGTGTAATTTAGACATTAAAGTCTTCGACCTTTGCATATATATATTAAAAAAAAAAAAAATACTTTTGATTTAATAAAAAAAAAAGCCGTGGATTCTAACACAAACATAAAACAATTTACGTATGTATGATATATCTGGTATTAGATATGGGAGTGTCATTTTAAACATTAGAGTCTTTCGACCTTTTGCTTTTAATGATATCATTATTATTATTAATAATATTATTAATTTTTTTTTTTTTTTTTTTTTGGACAGCGTTTTCTTCTTTTTTTATTTATTTTTTTTCTATTTTTATTTTTTCTTACCCACTGTATATTTTCTACGCTTAAAATAAATGCTTATGATATAATAATAATTGTGTGCGCGTGTGTACGTAGCCAAGTGCACCTCTTGCTCGGACTTGGCCGGGTAGATGGAGATGGGCTTTGATCCGGCCCCGGCTGTCATGGAACCTGTACTTAGGAGAATTTACAATGTGACCTCCACTTTACTTTCCTTTCCACCCTCGAGGTACAGAAGTTGTACGGAAACTGAGTATTTGTTGTTTCTTGTTTTTCAGACGGCTAATGACACTTAATGCCTGCGCTCCTATGAAGCTGGATGTTCATTACCACCGAAAACAGGTGAGCTCCCGAAAACTTGTGTATGGACTTGTTGTTGTGCAATGGAAAATTCTTCCAAAACCTGTAATGGACGGAAAGATAAGGTCATAGGACGGGGGGGGGGGGGGGGACACGCTATGGGGGGCACATACTGTACTCTGATAATTCCTCATTCCTTACTACATGTCTGCATGCAAATGACGCTTGTCTAGGAATGGCCACTTCTCCTCCAGGTTGATCCATCAAGGCATTTTGACCCCTTTTTAAAAGCCAGTCCACGGTTTGCATCAGTGCTGAGGGCCCTTAAGAGGATTACTGAGGCCGGGGGGGGGGGGGGGGGGAAGGGGGGCTGTGATGTTTTCAGGAAGCTATGTACAGCCCCCTGCCGACCCCTCCTACCAGTTATAGCCTGCCTCCATTGTGTAGAGAAGCACAGAGGCCCAGTAATGATCTCACTGGGTCTAAAATAAGGTATTTAATTAAAGTGGACAAATGGTTTTATTTAAAAAAAAATGTCATTAGCATGTTGGTAAGGGGGAGGGGGGTTGGGGTTGGAACCAGGGAAGGCAAAATATTAGAAGATTAAACTTCAGCTTTCAGGTGTGAAGATTTGCTATTTTAGTTTTAAGAAGAATTGGAACCCCTGTCAAGTTTCCACTGGGTAGGTTTAACCTCTATTTGTCTTGATGACCATTGTCAAAGCGTTGGGTAATGTAAAATGTTATCATAAGAGCAAGAGAGGGTTATTCTTCTAATGGGGACACCTTGTCCAACGCTGCCCAGCCCAACGCAACGCTACCCAACGCTGCCCAGCCCAACGCAACGCTGCCCAGCCCAACGCAACGCTGCCCAGCCCAACGCAACGCTGCCCAGCCCAGCGCAACGCTGCCCAGCCCAGCGCAACGCTGCCCAGCCCAGCGCAACGCTGCCCAGCCCAGCGCAACGCTGCCCAGCCCAGCCCAGCCCAGCGCAACGCTGCCCAGCCCAGCCCAGCGCAACGCTGCCCAGCCCAGCCCAGCGCAACGCTGCCCAGCCCAGCCCAGCGCAACGCTGCCCAGCCCAGCCCAAGGCAATGCTGCCCAGCCCAGCCCAAGGCAACGCTGCCCAAGGCAACGCTGCCCAGCCCAAGGCAACGCTGCCCAGCCCAAGGCAACGCTGCCCAGCCCAGCCCAAGGCAACGCTGCCCAGCCCAGCCCAAGGCAACGCTGCCCAGCCCAGCCCAAGGCAACGCTGCCCAGCCCAGCCCAAGGCAACGCTGCCCAGCCCAGCCCAAGGCAACGCTGCCCAGCCCAGCCCAAGGCAACGCTGCCCAGCCCAGCCCAAGGCAACGCTGCCCAGCCCAGCCCAGCCCAACGCTGCCCAGCCCAGCCCAGCCCAACGCTGCCCTGCCCTGCCCAGCCCAACGCTGCCCTGCCCTGCCCAGCCCAACGCTGCCCTGCCCTGCCCAGCCCAACGCTGCCCTGCCCTGCCCAGCCCAACGCTGCCCTGCCCTGCCCAGCCCAACGCTGCCCTGCCCTGCCCAGCCCAACGCTGCCCTGCCCTGCCCAGCCCAGCCCAACGCTGCCCTGCCCTGCCCAGCCCAGCCCAACGCTGCCCTGCCCTGCCCAGCCCAGCCCAACGCTGCCCTTGCCCAGCCCTGCCCAGCCCAACGCTGCCCTGCCCAGCCCTGCCCAGCCCAACGCTGCCCTGCCCAGCCCTGCCCAGCCCAACGCTGCCCTGCCCAGCCCTGCCCAGCCCAACGCTGCCCTGCCCAGCCCTGCCCAGCCCAACGCTGCCCTGCCCAGCCCTGCCCAGCCCAACGCTGCCCTGCCCAGCCCAACGCTGCCCTGCCCAGCCCTGCCCAGCCCAACGCTGCCCTGCCCAGCCCTGCCCAGCCCAACGCTGCCCTGCCCAGCCCTGCCCAGCCCAACGCTGCCCTGCCCAGCCCAACGCTGCCCTGCCCAGCCCAACGCCGCCCAGCCCAACCCAACGCTGTCTATTTTTAACGGGAACATGTCTTTGCTTTTTGGCTAAAATGGTATCACTGACTGTGTTGTTTTTTTTTTTTTTTTTTTTTGTAGAATGAAGAATCTGATGAAGATGACCATTGTGCTATTAGTGACCGATGGACTTTCCAGAGGGGCCAGGGTCGCTGGTCCCGCCTGGAGTCTGTGGAGCTCCTTTCTCCGAATTTTAATGGATCGCCTACGATAAAGAGCACATCGAGCAGGGACAGCATATTGACTGACCTGAGCACAGAGCTAGAGGCCACCTCTTTGAGGAGCGTAGGAAGCAGTCGGGGTGCTATGGACATAGTTGTCACTCCCTCATCTGATTTTTGCTCTTTAGATAGCTCTCCAGCCAACACCAAGCCATGCCGGAGTCTAAGCGACCAGTCTCTAGCTTCCCATCGGCGTGGTACAAAGGAAAAATCTAAGAAGAGGAAATCAAAGGGCTTTTTAAAAAGGATGGAATCCTTGCGGAGGAGGGAGAAAGATAAAAATAAAGACCAAGGGGCCTTAGTTTCTAATGACCTCGAACATTCTGGGACGGTTGAAATACATTGCCCAGGGCGGTATGATGACGACGGTGAGGACATTCCTGCATATGACAAAGAATTCCTTCATCCTGACTATAGGACTAAATTTTCATCTGGTGGCCATTATCGAAAGCCACATGTGGAAAGCCATTGTAGGGGGGTCTATCTGGAAGATTTTGATATGGCGGGAAAGAATGGCATAAGGCATAGATTGTGTCAAAAGTCAGATCATCTTGTAAGCATCCCTGTGGACCATAAGCCCGGCACTTTCCCAAGATCCCTTTCAATTGAGAGTTTGTGTCCAGCGTCCCAAGTACCTTTGGAGAGTTGGAAAATGGGCAGCAAATCTCTAGGCCATTCGGTGAGTAGCAGTATGGACTCTCATGGACTGGAAGTTAGGCCAAGGAGAGGTTCGTTTAGTTCTATAGGAAGCCGTTCGAGCATCTATGACAATGTACCAGCTTCGCTAGCCGCCAACGGGGATCTCTTTGAGCTTGGAGGCAACGGCGACCTTTTTGGCCACCTCGATGATGTCCTCAACCATGTAAAGGGGGTGCAAAGGATGGTCGAACTGTGGTCTCGGACAGTCTGCCCTGACCTCGATGAAGAGGAGGAGACTGATTCGGGAGAAGAACAAGCTGGTCATCTTGCTTTTGAAGAACGATCCATATCTGACGTTGGCACTTCTGCCAGTGACTTTGACAGCACCGGCAATTCCTTGAATGACACAGAAGAGACTGAAATGAGGGAACGGAGAGATTCTGGAGTCGGAGCATCCTTAACCAGGCCGTGCAGGTTAGTTGAAGTTTTGTGACGTAGTACCAATAGCCATTTTGCTGCAACCTAGAGAAAATGTGTAGAGTAAATATCCAATTGTCCTTTGCAAAGAAACTGATCTACCTGCAGGTCAACTAGCAAGTCTCCAGTGTAATCCTTATAATTTTATTGCACAAATGGGAGGTAATGCTAAGCTGATACAAGTGTAGGAGCGGTAACGGTATGGCCTTCCAGTTCTTGCCAGTGACTTTATTCACCCAAATACTGGCAATGTTTTGGTCAGAAGGCCTTTTCAAGACATGGTGTTTTTTTTAAAGCCGAGCTCCAGGTAGGTTAAAAAAAAATACATGCAGGTATGTGTTCATTTATGAGTATTTTTATAACAACTCAAGGACCTAAATTGGCCTCACAAAAACTCTAGTAGAAAGTCTTCCCAGAAGAGTAAAGAATGGTATAGCCACATAGGAAACTCCTCCATATTAATGGCCATGGGGGGGGGGGGGGGGAGAGCAACTCCATATTAATAGCCATGGGGGGGGGGGGGGGGTTAAAAATCCATATTAATGCCCTTGGTTTTAGAGTTTTTGGTTTGGGATATCCAAAAAAGCTCCTACTGGTGTGATGGTCATGTGTCCACCTAGAAATCTATTTATGGAAGGTTTTTACCCATAGTTGACACAACTTTCACCCAAGGTTCACACACACTTTAAAATTGCATTCAGTTGGAAAACTGTGTGACTGTTGGGTGAAAACATTTTTATAAAGTGGCCTCTTAATTCCGTCTGTGATTTTAGGTATTTTCCTGGAGTTGAGCTTCAGTTTATACGAATTAACAACATTTGTGAAGTATAATAAGGGGGGGGGGGGGGGTTTGAGGCTGATGGTAACATTGGACCATAAGTATTTCTGTATTACAAATAAGAGCATTGTATCTACTTCAGTATTGCTTATTGACTGTCAAAGGTCAATGCTGTGTAATTAGCATTGCGTTTTTCAGCCGGACATTTTTTACTTTGTATTATTCTGTGCATGCTGAATAATACGGCCCGAGCCACAACAGATGTATTGTACACATGTATAAAGGGAGAGTGTTTGACACATTTTTTCTTCAAAGGATTCTGTTAAATATTACAGCGTAGGATTCTTTGCATTCCAATGACGAGCTGAAAGAGTGTGTGGCTGAGACACTCGGGGTGGATGTTTTAGAAGTGATACAACGTCTTGTCAGATCAGATGGTGGAGGATTGATAGTGCAAAGTAGAAACTAAAGGCGACCCTACAGGAGATACAGATGTGGCCAAACTTTTTTGATGGTCCTTTTTGATTAGGTTATTTTTTACAAAATTAAGAAGTATCTAAGAATCAAATTTAACAAGGGTTGCTGTTGGTGCTCAGGGTCGACTAACAGCTAAACGTCAACCTCCATCACGAAGGACCATCATAAATTTGGCCTGGTTAAAAGTTCATGCATATGTCCACCTTGAAGGTGACCTTACACAAGATACAGGTCGTGGCTAAACTTTTGAGGATCCCTTTGATCAATTAGCTTATTTTATAAACTCATAAGTAACTAAGTCACTAAATTTAACAAAGGTTGCTGTTGGTGCTTGGGGTCAACTAAGAGCTAAACCTCAACCTCCAGCACGAAGGACCATCAAAACTTTTGATGGTCCTTTTTGAGCAATTAGGTTATTTTTAAAATTTTTTAATAAGTATCTAAGACTCAAATTTAACAAGGGTTGCTGTTGGTGCTCAGGGTCAACCATCATCACAAAGGACTATCAAAATCTCCTGTAGGCCCACCTTTTTAAGGTGGACACACATGAACGTTTAACCAAGGGGCACACTTAGCTGTACACATATGTCTAATAAAATGCATACTGTCATGGAGGTTGACGTTTAGTTGTTGCAACTCTTATTAGGTTATTTCATAAATAAGTTTCTATCTAAGAATTAAATCTAACAAGGGTTTCTGTTTAGTGCCCAGGGTCTACCAACAACTAAACGTCAACCTCTATGACAGTATATGTTTGATTAGACATATGTGAACAACTAAGCATGGTCCCTTGGTTCAAAGTTCACGTGTGTCCACCTTGATGGTGACTCTCTACATAAGATACATATGGTGGCCAAACTTTTTGATGTTCCTTTTGATCAATTTAGGTTATTTCGTAAATTAAAAAGTATCTAGGAATCAAATCTAACCAGGGTTGCTGTTGGTGCTCGGGGTTGACTAACAGCTAAACGTCAACCTCGTTCACGAAGGACTTAGATACTTAGTAATTTATGAAATAACCTAATTGATCAAAAAGGACCATCAAAACTATGGCCACCATCTGTATCTGCTGTAGGGTCACCATTTAAGATGGACATACTCGAGCTTTTAACCAAGTAACACGCTTGGCTATACACATATGTGTAATAAAATGCATACTGTTGTGGAGGTTGACGTTTAGTTGCTGCAACCCTTATTAGGTTATTTCATTATTATCTGAGCATTAAATCTAAGAAGGTTTGCTGTTAGTGCTGAATGTCTTCCAACAACTAAACGTCAACCTCCATGACGGTATAGGTTTGATTAGACATGTGTACAACTAAGCGTGGTCCATGGGTTAAAAGTCCACTTATGTCCACCTTAAAGGCCTTGAAGGTGACCCTACAGATGGTGGCCAAACTTTTGATGGTCCTTTTTGATCAAATGGGTTATTTTATTCATTAAGAACTATCTAAGAATCAAATCTAACAAGTGTTGCTGTTGTTGCTCATTGTTTAATAACCGCTAAACGTCAACCTCCATGACTGTCCATCATGAAGGACCATCAAAAGTTTGGTCACCATCTGTATCTCCTGTAGAGCCACCTTTTTTAAGATGGACATACGTGAACTTTTAACCAAGGGACCACAGTTTGAGTTGCCCTTATAACAGGAATAGAGGGGAAATCTTCTAATGTGGACACTTCTTCCAGTAAACTTCCCTCACTTTCTTACACAACTTAGGGTTTTAAGACTTTTAACCAAGGGGCCACACTTGGCTGTACACACATGTCTAATAAAAATATATACTGTCAGGGAGGTTAATGTTTAGTTGTTGGTAGACCCTGAGCACTAACGGCAACCCTTGTTAGATTTAATACTTCGATTTATTTTATTTTTTTATTAATTTATGAAATAACCTAACAAGGGTTGCTGTTAATACTCCGGGTCTACCAACAACTAAACGTCAACCTCCATGACGGTATGCATTTTATTAGACCATCTGTGTGCAGCTAAGTGTGCTACTTGGTTAACAGTTCAAGTATGTTCATCTTAAAGGTGGCCCTACGGGAGATGCATACAGATGGTGGCCAAAGTTTTGATGGTCCTTCGTAAAGGAGGTGGACGTTTAGCTATTAGCCGACCCCGAGCACCAACTGCAACCCTGGTTAGATTTGATCCTTGGATACTTATTCATTTATGAAAGGACCTAATTGATCAAAAGGACCATCAAAAGTTTGGCCACCATCTGTATCTTATGTAGAGTCACCTTCAAGGTGGACATACGTGAACCTTTAACTAAGGGACCACGCTTAGTTGTTCACATATGTCTAATCAAACTTATACTGTCATGAAGGTTGATGTTTTAGTTGTTGGTAGACCTTGGAGACGAACAGCAAACCTTGTTAGATTTAATTGTTAGATATTTTTTTCATTTTTGAAATAACCTAAGAATTAAATCTAACAAGGGTTGCTGTTGGCCCCCAGGGTCTACCAACAACTAAACATCAACCTCCATGACGGTATAAGTTTGATTAGACATATGTGAACAACTAAGCGTGGTCCCTTGGTTAAAAGTTCACGTATGTCCACCTTGAAGGTGACTCTACATAAGATACAGATGGTGGCCAAACTTTTGATGGTCCTTTTTGATCCATGAGGTCATTTCATAAATAAAGTATCCAAGAATAAAATCTAACCAGGGTTGCTGTTGGTGCTCGGGGTCGACTAACCACTGAACGTCAACCTCCATCACGAAGGACCATAAAAACTTTGGCCACCATCTGTATCTCTCGTAGGGCCACCTTTTTTAAGATGGACAAACTTGATCTTTTAACCAAGTAGCACGCTTAGCTGTACACAGATGGTCTAATAAAATGCATACCATCATGGAGGTTGGCTTTTAGTTGTTGGTAGACCCTGAGTACTAACAGCAACCCTTGTTAGGTTATTTCAAAAATTAATAAGATAACAAGGGTTGCCGTTAGTACTCAGGGTCTACCAACAACTAAACGTCAACCTCCATAACGGTATGCATTTTATTAGACGTGTGCAGCTAGGTGTGGTCCCTTCTTAAAGCCTTTACTTAGAGTTGAGTAAGGAAGTGAGGGAAATTTAGGTTGTCCCTGGAACAAGTGTCCACATTAGATTTCCCCTCCATTCCTGTTCTAAAGGCGACTTCAAATTTTTGGATTTCCGATCACTTTTTAGTTCTGTGTAAATGATCACCAGTTGAAATAAAGAGTGATTATCACGTAACCTGTATGGGAAGCTTGAGATGACGAGGGTGGCCTCTCGCACAATTCCCAAGCCAAGTTCTTCTGGCAGTTAGGATAGGGACTGCAAGGGCAAGGCCGCCAATAAGCTAGAACCAAAGATTTGAACTTTTTGGGAGTGCTTGTGTCAAGTAAGCAGAAGCAGAGCCGTGAGGGCAACCAGAATACACCAGGTCCAGTAGAGGTTGGTCATGCCCCAAATAGAAAAGTTGACGGGGTCTGTTGGGTAGTTCTTGCATAGTCTGATGCTGGTGGCATGGCACAGTTTACTTTTGTTTATTTTTAACACTTTGAAAAATGTTAATGATTCTAAATTTACCAGCTGGGAAATGAGGGGATTCCCATCCGGTAAATGTTTTATGGACACCGGGAAGTCCTGGGGAAAAAAAAAAAAAACCTCACCGGGATTTTCTGCATTTATGTTTACATAATAAAGGCATGACCTCATTTACCATAGTTTAATGTTCTACCTAAGACATGTGTATGGACAGGAGGTGATGAAAAATCTGGGAACACCGATTGCAACAAAAACAGGTTTTTATGTTCAGTATAATCGGGTTGGGGTTAGAGGATCTGTCCTGGAATGGCGCTCTCCCCCTTTACCGGAAGTATTGATCCAAGTCAACTTTGATTTTGCATTGATGACCAAAGCCCAACGTGTTTTGGGATTTCCAAGGAGCCCCCTTCTTCAGGGCTTAGGGTTGCCAGGGAGGGCTTCTAGCTGAGAGATTTTAGGATGAAGGACTTGGAGAAGAATGCATGCCAAGAAAACCTTTTCCTAGTCTGCCATTGTGGCCCTACCTTGCTGAAAAACATTCATGATGATAAACTTCCCCAATAGCCACAAAGGATGTCCGTCAACTTTGCGTGCCCCAGAAGCCTTTGCAAATCCTTGTAAAAGTAGCCATGACATCGCCACTGTCCTGTACATAGCCTGAGCAGAGCTGTGGGAGGGGCACAGCAGACTCCACCCACTACAGGTTTCCTGTAGAAAACTAAAGGAGGGGGCGGAGGCTAGAGCTGTCACACCTGCACAAAGAGAGAGGGAGAGAAGAGATGTGGGATGGTACCAGTAGGCTCCACCCACTACAGAAAACTACAGGAGGGGGGTGGAGATGGGACCAGTCACCCTGCACAGGGAGAGAGCAGAGTTGTGGGACGGTCCCAGCGGGCTCCACCCACTACAGGAGGGGGGCAGAGACGGGAAGGGAGAGAGATCAAAGATGTGGGCGGGACCTAGAAGGCTACTCCCACTACAGATGAACTACAGGAGGGGGGTGGAGTGGGACCAGTCACCCTGCACAGGGAGAGAGCAGAGTTGTGGGAGTGGCCCGCCCACTACAGAAAACTACAGGAGAGGGCGGAGACCAGACCAGTCTCCCTGCACAAGGGGAGAGATCCTCAGTGGGCGGTCTTAATTACAGGAGGTCTCGCACTGGATTACTGCACAGATCTGGGAGAAATACACAAAGATCACAGAGATTCATATCCTCTGCAGACTGTGGCTAGGAGGCAATGGGAGGAGCAGAAGACTGATGAGCTCATCTTCCTGTCACTCTGCTGTCTCCTTCTATCGGCATGCTCCTTGTTAGTATATGAACACTGCAGCATGGCTGATTTACACCTTTTGTGCTGCTTCTCGCTCCTCCAGTCTGAGCTCTGCTGTACACAGACTTCAAGAGAATGATATCGGGTGAAATTCAGGTGCTTGAATTGCTTTTGGTAGCTTCATTTATTCAGTTTCTTTTTATATCTGCCTTCAGTTCAGTGTTTAAAGTCTGCGGCTTACACGGGCCAATTGCAGGATTTCATGTCGCTGACCATGTCTCTCACCATGTCTCTCTCTCTCTCCAACAGGAAGTTGCGCTGGCATAGCTTCCAGAACTCGCATCGGCCGAGCCTCAGCTCTGCGTCCCTGGAGATCAACAGGCAGTCCGCTGCCCAACTCAACTTGCTGCAGAAGCTGTCCCTGCTGAGACTCACCGCCATCATGGAGAAATATTCTGTGCCCAGCAAGCAAGGGTGGGCATGGTGAGAGCCGTCCTTCCTCTACACTCCTCCCCTTTTCCAGGCCGGTGTATCCAAATCTACCGAACGTGTCCCGATCACGGGAACACGCCTAGAAAATATATTCCTCCATCCACCTTACTGCATATATATATATACATACATACATACATACATACATACATACATACATACATACATACATATATACATACATTCTCTCAGGTCTGGTACAGATTTTATGGGGAACTCCCACACCAGAATAATAATAATAAAAAAAAAAATATATAAAATGACGTTGGGTCCCCCAAATTCCATACCAGACCCTTATCTGAGCTTGCAGCCTTGCAGACCAAGAAGGGGGTGGGGGTAACGAGCAAACCGCTTCCCTCCTCCTGAACCAGGCCACATGCCCTCAATGGGGGGGGGGGTGTGCGCTCTGACAAGAGGCTTTGGGGGGCATGTGCTTTAGGGTTGGGGCCCCAAAGCACCCCCTATGTTGAGGGCATGTAGCCTGGTATGGTTCGGGGGGGGGGGGGGGGCACTCGCTCATTCCCCCTTTCCCGGTTGCATGCTCGGATAAGGGTATGGTATGGATTTTGGGGGGGGGGGGACCTCTTGCGCTTTATTTATTTATTTTTTTATTTATTTTGGCATGGGGGTTCCCCTCACAATCCATACCAGACCCGGAATTATTGCCAGCAATGGCTTTTTTAGCCGTCGGCGAGGAATGCCCCGCTGACAGCTGATGAGTCATTCGTTGTTAAGGATGCAGTAGCCGGCTTCCCGGCCCCCCCCCCCCCCCGCTCCTTAACAACCAGCTAATGGTAAAGACCCCAAAAAATTTGCATGTGAATCGCAGCTGACCGCTAAACAACTGCTTTGAAAACTGAGGGGAGAACCCAGCCTAATGCATCAAAGCGCGGCACTCCTTGCATAAATTTTGCGCCATGTTGGTAAAAAGGTGTCTCTGTGGCCCCACATGGTGCAAGACCCTCCCCCCCCCCCCCCCTACATATAGACTGCCGGACTGGAGCATGGGACCCTAATGGGATTTGTTTGGAAACCATTCTGCATGGTAAATGCATTTTTCAATGTCCCAATATCTGACCATGGGAAAAATAAATAAATAAAAATGTAGACGCCGGTTAAAAAAAAAAACAAAAAAACAAAAAAACAGTATATGTCCTGAAAAGGGTTTTGTAGTAATTTGTCTGTTGGCGCCCTCTAGTGGTCAGAAATGAATTACCCGGGCGCGCAGCACCACTTCGGGTGAATGGCTTTTGCAGCCTTTTTACTGACGGAGGTGTTTGCTATGAAGGGGCGTATTTTTTTTATTTTTTTTTCTATTATTCAACATACTTTGCCAAATATTTGGCAACAACATTAGGGAGAGAAGTTCACCCTATTTATAAAGCAGATCTGCTGTAGATGAGGCAAACATTCACCGGGGTGAAAAATACATTCGTGTCCGCCTTCCTTTTTTTCCTTTTTATATAAACGTGGCTTTTATGATGACCATCAAATGTGAGCTAATGTCCGCTTCATTATTAATAATAATATTATTATGGTAAAAAACAAATATTGCGCTTACACTAATTAACATGAGCTGCGACTAAAAAGTAGTAAACTATAAATCCAATAAAAATCAAAAATAATAATATTTATTATTATTATTATTATTATTATTATTATTATTATTATTATTATTATTAATCTTCTTTTTTTTTTTTTTTTTTTACAATGTGTGTTCCCATCATTCTATGACTCTAGGACGGTGCCCAAATTCATGAAGAGGTGTAAAGTCCCGGACTACAGAGGACGAGCCGTGTTCGGTGTCCCACCAATTGTCAATGTGCAAAGGACGGGTCAACCTCTTCCGCAAAGCATCCAGCAAGCCATGCGCTACATCCGCAGCCAGTGCTTGGATCAGGTACGAATGTTCACTCGCTGGGCCTCAAAGCTGAACTCTGGGGGAAATTGCAAAGGTACCCTTGTAGTGATTTTCCCCCCCCCTCCCCGTACTGCAAGGGTTAAATGCCAGTGTTGGTCTAGACCAGTGGTCTCCAAACTGCAGCCCTGGGGAGGGGGCCAGATGTGGCCCTTTGCTTGCCTTTTATCTGGCCCTTGGGACACTATTCCTCCCACTGATACCAATGATGGGACACTATTCCCCCCCACTGACACCAATGATGGGACACTATTCCTCCCACTGATACCAATGATGGGACACTATTCCTCCCACTGATACCAATGATGGGACACTATTCCTCCCACTGATACCAATGATGGGACACTATTCCTCCCAATAACACCAATGATGGGACACTATTCCTCCCACTGATACCAATGATGGGACACTATTCCTCCCACTGACGCCAATGATGGGACACTATTCCTCCCACTGACACCAATGATGGGACACTATTCCTCCCACTGACGCCAATGATGGGACACTATTCCTCCCACTGACGCCAATGATGGGACACTATTCCTCCCACTGACGCCAATGATGGGACACTATTCCTCCCACTGACGCCAATGATGGGACACTATTCCTCCCACTGACGCCAATGATGGGACACTATTCCTCCCACTGACGCCAATGATGGGACACTATTCCTCCCACTGACGCCAATGATGGGACACTATTCCTCCCACTGACGCCAATGATGGGACACTATTTCTCCCACTGACGCCAATGATGGGGAATTCTTTACTCCCACTGCCCACAGTCCGACCCCCTCAAAGTCTGAAGGCCCGTAAACTGGTCCTTTTGTTCAGAAAGTTTTGGAGACCCCCTGATCTAGAGGAACAATAAATAGCATTTTTACTTGCCTGATCTCTTACTCCCCCGGCAGCCAACGCTCTCCTCTTCATTCTGACGTTTCGGGCAGGCTCTTGGCATCCTCACAATGCAGGACTGCTGGTCCTGCATTGTACACAATGACATCAGAATGCCTGCAACCAAGAGTGGTGAAGAGAAGCAACTTCACAGAGAGTGGAGGCAGCCGGCGGAAGGGAAGAGATATGGCAAAATTAACTGCCTCCTAGTTAAAAAAACAAAAAACAAAAACTGGTACCTACATAGTAGTACTGGACCAGTAGAGGTAAGAATGGGTTTTGGTGAAAAATCGAAAGGTGGGGGGTGTTCTCTTTAGAGGAGGTGAACCCATTTGGAAAAATTGGTGCGTGTAGACAGCGTTCAAGTCCTAGGCTGCTGTTCTTTTCATCAGGATGGAGGAATAGCTCTTCAGAACATCGAATACTGGGTATTAGACAAGGTGGAGATCATTGACATCATCTCCTTGTTGCCCCACTTGGTCCAATTAGAGAATGCTTTGTATTCTTTGAGGGAATATAAAGTGTTCTCTTAATGGCGCCCATGCAGAGCTGCTGACCTGATGAGTTCAGTAAGCAGCAGGACAGCCGCTTGGCACGGGACCTGGAAGCTCCTGGAGGTCACTGTAGTAGCGGTGTCTACTATGGTGATTTCCATAGGGATGCCACCGCAATGGTATGGTCCAAGTTGGAACTATGTAAAAATATCTCTAGATCGGTGACCTTGGGTCAAGGCAGATGTTGGGTTTTCCAAGAACATAATGAGAGGCGTGGAATTTTTGGGAAAGCACCCTTTTGTTTCCATAATCCAAATGCCATACAGCCATCAAGTCTGGGCCAGGTAATGACCATAAGTTGAGTTACATGGCTGAAGGGCGGGGATATTTTTGTCAAATCACTTGACAACATTGTATGTAGGTGATAGTTTGGTTTGGAAGGATGGTTGTTCAAGTAGGGAGACAAAACAACCAGAGGTCAATTCTGTAGGTCAGGTTGTAGTCTTCTACACCTTTAGGAATATGGACAATTTTTTTTTTTGAAGACTATCCTGTGCAAATTTTGGACAGTGAGGTCAACTGGATCTCAAGAGTCATGAAATGGGCCATCTACGTCAAACTGGAACAAGCATCTCTAAACTGGGTTGGGGGGGGGCCTTCTACACCACCTGCACCCACATACAGCATAATGCCATTTTATAATCTAAACTCTATGGTCTCTGGTTGACAACAAATGTACACCTTCAGCCAAAATAATTAGAACAACCAACACCAGTCCCAAACTACCTGGCACCATGGATTTCGATTCTAGAAACATGACTCCTCCTCCATTGATTCTAATTATGTGTCGTCTTGTTGGTATTTTAAGGTGGGAATTTTCCGCAAGTCCGGAGTAAAATCTCGCATTCAGGTTCTGCGACAGATGAACGAGGCTTCTCCCGACAATGTCAGCTATGTGGAGCAGTCAGCGTACGATGTGGCCGACCTGCTAAAGCAATATTTCAGGGACCTGCCAGAGCCCATCTTTACCAGCAAACTGACGGACACCTTCCTGCAAATATACCAGTGTAAGTGTATTCCTCGACCTCCACCCCCTTACTGCCTTAAAGCAGGGCGAAGAGCTACATACACCGAGAAAATACTTGTAAGGGAGCTGTTGTGATTGCCAAAGGATTTATATTTCACTTAAAAAGCTGCATTTTATGTGTCCTCCTTTTTTCTTTTTTTTTTTTTTTTTTTTTTTTTAATGTCTGCCTTGAGACTTTTTTTTTTTTTTGTCTGCCTTCATATTCCACTTCTATCTCTTCTCTAGATGTGCCCAAGGAGCAGCGACTACGGGCGGTGCAGGCAGCGATTCTGCTGATGCCGGATGAGAACCGAGAAGTTCTGCAAACCTTATTGTATTTTCTGAGTGACATTTCCTCTGCTCAGGAGAACCAGATGACTCCTGGGAACTTGGCAGTCTGCCTGGCGCCATCAGTCTTTCATCTGAATATCTCTAAAAAAGAGACGCATTCTCCTCGGTGAGTTTAATCTCTGGCCTGATGACCTTAAGGTTCTTATAACTTATAGTTCATAAATTGTGCTGGTACCACCTACGAGTGTGGGAACCAAACTGGTCTTTATGGAGCTGGAACAGAAAATGACCTTCACCAAACTCTTTCTGCAATGGTCTACAACGTCTTTGTATAATGGAGTATTAACAGGACCCTTCACTTGGAGACACCTGAACTTCATGATTTAGAAGGGGGTCCATGTACTTTTGGCCTTATAATCAGTGTGATGGACACGTGTCTAACTTTTGGCCTTAGTGTAGTTTCCTCAGTTCCACAAGCCTTAAAAAGGCTACTTGGATGAGTGGTAAAAGGTCTTCTACAAAATCAGGCCTGCACTTGAAGACACCTGAATGCCATCATTTGGAGAGGGTCCTTATACTTTTTGCCACATAACACATGTGATGGACACGGGTCTCACTTTCAGCCTTAGTGTAGTCTCCTTGGCTCCTGAAAACCCTGAAGAAGCTACTTGGACAAGTGGTAAAAGGTCTTCTACAAAACAAGTTCTTCATTTGGAGACACCTGAACTCCATCATTTGAAGGAGATCAATGCACTTTTGGAAAAATAACAGGTGTGATGGACACATGCCTCACATTTGGCCTTGCATGGAACCCTTCCAAATGATGGAGCTCAGGTGTCTCCAAATAAAGAACTTGCTTTGTGGAAGACTTTTCAAATCTTGTCTAAGTAACTTCTTCAGGTTTCAGGAACCAAGGAAACGACACAAGGCCGAAAGTGAGACACGTGTCCATCACACCTGTTTAAATGGCCAAACGTTCAACAGGTGTGATGGACATGTGTCTCACTTTAGGCCTTTAGTGTCGTTTCCTTGGTTCCTGAAGAAGCGTGTTTGGCCATTTTAAACAGGTGTGATGGAAACGTGTCTCACTTTCGGCCTTGTGTCGTTTCCTTGGTTCCTGAAACCTGAAGAAGCTACTTAGACAAGATTTGAAAAGTTTTCCACAAAACAAGTTCTTTATTTGAAGACACCTAAGCTCCACCATTTGGAAGGGTTCCATGCAAGGCCAAAAGTGGGGAGTGTCCATCACACCGGTTATTTGGCCAAAAGTGCATTGTTCCCATTCAAAAGATGGAATTCAGGTGTCTCCAAATGAATGACTTGTTTTGTAGAAGACCTTTCACCACTCATCCAAGTAGTTTCTTCAGGGTTTCAGGAGCCAAGGAAACTACACTAAGGCTAAAAGTGAGACACGTGTCCATCACACCTGTTATGTGGCCAAAGATACCCCCTCCAAATGATAGCATTCAGGTGTCTCCAAGTGAAGGACTTGTGGAAGACCTTTCACCACTCATCCAAGTAGCTTCTTCAGGCTAGAGGAGCCAAGGAAACTACACAAAGGCCAAAAGTAAGACACATGTCCATCACACCTGTTACGTGGCCAAGTGTAGTTTCCTTGGTTCCGCAAACTTGAAGCTACTTGGACGAGTAATGATAGGTCTTCCACAAAACAAGTCCTTCTCTTGGAGACCTCTCAAAGCCATCATTTGGAGGGGGTCCATGTACTTTTGGCCATATAATAGGTGTAGTGGACACGTCTTACTTTTGGTCTTAGTGTAGTTTCCTTGGTTCCTCAAACCTGAAGAAAGCTACTTGGGCGAGTAGTGAAAGGTCTTCCACAGAACAAGACCAGTTGAAAGTGACTAATATTTTTTGGTGGAATATTGATGACCATTTGATAATTTTGTATTTGTAGAACACTAACCTTAGTTTTTCTACAACCTTTTTAATTATTAACAATGTGACTAAGGACCCACTTGCGGCACTGTGATCTGGATACATTAAAATCTTCACAGACGTACGAGCTGTCCAGTTCACCCACATGATGTGCGTATAAACTCTACCATCAATACACCTACTTACCTGAATAATATTTATTCAGATACATTACGTAAGCTGCCGTTCCCCCTTCCAAATTCTAGACTTGGCTTCTACATCCACTTTTCCCAAAGATACAGCATGTACTGCATTGGACTCCATGTTTGCCCCCCCCCCCAACCAACACAAACCTTCTACCCCGAGGTCCTCCACTTGAAGGTATTTTATGCTTTTCTGTTTTGTTTTAACTTGCCTTTTTGATTCCCTCTGGCTGGTCATGTGACATACTGGGTCCTCTTCCTCTTGGGTTTTCTTGGTCATGGGCAGTCCTGGATGATGCAGAGATCGGCGCTGCCCTCCTGGTTCATTACTGTTATTGCACGGTAGCATGTTCAGCTGGTGCAGCCATGACACCCTCCAATCCCAGTCTTTCCTTAGTCTTCTGGGTTGAATTACTTCTGAGTGTCATTCAACCCAGCAGACTGTGGGCATCTTGCGACCAATAAGAGGCCATGACACCCAACATTCAGTCTTTCCCCCAGACTTTTTGGTTGAGTTACACTGGAAATCATTCAACCCAGAAGTCCTCTGAGGGCATCTCGTGTCCAATATGCAGTACTGTAGGGGATAGCTTCAGGATAAAAGTGGGTATTGCAGCCTGGCTTTGGGGTTTTTCTCACTATCGTTGGCTGTCCTGGATGGTGCAGAGGACAGCACTGCCCACTGTATCAATGTACTGTGACTGCAGGATACGGTGTTCTGGGGGTGGAGCCACGACACCCTACTTTCGCCAACAGTACAAACAAATGGCAACCTGTAACTGGCCTTTTCAGCAAGGAGCACATGGAAGGGCGACACAAGTCAAAAAACACAAATTCCCAGCTGACTTGCCAGCCAGACATTCCCCAGTCTATTGGTTTGAGTTACACTGGGTGTAATCTAACCCAGAAGGCCAATAATCGGTACTTCTGGGAACAACTTTAGATTAAAGGTGAGTATTGCCTCCTGGAGTTGAGATTAACATATTTTCTATTTCTAGTTCTCCGTTTTTGTTGGTTATTAGACCCATATTTATTTTTGGTACAAGCTGCACTTTGTGGTATACTCTTGCGTTTATTTTCTAAGTGCGCCTCTTCATATTTAGCTCGGCAAAAAATACAGTTTTCAAGATTTATGAATGGATTAAAATAAATGCTGTAAGCAGTAAACGGCTATAAAGAAGTGTTTCTGTGCCCCAACAGGATCATGCATAAAAGAGGAACATCAGGAAAACCAGATCACAAGGATCTCAGTGAGAACTTGGCGGCAACTCAGGGATTGCTCCATATGATCACCGAGTGCAAGAAGCTATTTCAGGTGACTGTATGGAATTGGCCTTCTATTCAAAGACTATTCGCACAGGATGCAATTTTATATAGAAAGCTTCAGGCAAG